>JAEUYN010001847.1:0-217338 GCA_018257835.1 Euura lappo
TAACGTCGAGAGCGAGAGTAACAGAAGTTTGCGATTCTGGCTGGCTGCAGAATAGTCTCGTCAATCTAGCCTTTGACCCAAAAATAATTACAGACTGGATGAATTATATATCAATCGATGTGAAAAAATCCCCCAAACAATATATCGTGGTTCCCGCGCAGCGTGGAACGGACCGAAGCGAGCCGAGCGGACCAGCTGATCGTTAGGCGTAGTTTTGTCAGAAAACTCTTGCAAAATTAATAACGTGGAAACTATAGGTCCTACAATATCGGTTCCCACTTCGAATTTGTAGATGATTTCCTCCCCTACAACGTGGTATTTTTGTTTTTCCAATCCGACAAGTGACATTGGAACAGTGCATGATTTTGGCGGTACTGCCCAAAATATTGATAGTTTTTTATTAATTTCAACAATTTACTGTCTAGAGACATTGTCTTGTTTTTGATATGCTGTTCGGGGGATTTTTCCGCGTCGATTGATATATAATTCATCCAGTCTTGAATTATTTTTGGGTGACCAAGTGACAAAACTCGAAGCGGGCGCCTCGTGTATTGGGTATCGGTGTGTGCGAGTAAGTTTTCGCTCCCGCTGTCACAGAGGGCGTGCGTGTAGTTCTACAAATGCATGAAAGTTAGGCTTTCTGCTTCGATACCGATACCGGAAGTACGTACTTTCGACCGAGGTATGAAGAAAATGAATTTTGCACCAGTTTCGATGCTGGTAGCAAATGTTCACCCGTCATATTATAAACCTTTGTCATAATGCAGAATCGGTGTAGCCTGAAACTGTAATGGGAATCATCAGTCACCACACGGGGGCTGGAAGCTACGTGCTACGTCCCTCACCGGCACCGTCAGCATGCGCACGTCGACGAATGTTAACACCGGAGCAGAGAAACCACATGATGCGATGCAGGGAGGGAACGAACGAGCATGCGAGGGTGCAATGTGTCGCGGCATGATATGCTGCCTTGTGTTTTGTTTCGACGCTGAGCGTCGGTTAATCACGGGTCCTCATCCCGCGAGGTATGACTCCGGCGTCGCGTTTGGTAGCACGTGTGTCACGATCAGTACCGAACGGTAAACGTATCGCGCGGAAAAATTGCCGTGGAAACCCAGGGCGTCACAGGGGTGTCGTCCAATTGGCAACACACCCGTTATTTATAGACTATTTTATTTACGGTCTTGGTGGTCACTGATCCATTGACAGATTCCGTGTTTATATGCGCACCATAAACTTTTGCCCCTGCGGTACACCAGGTGTTGGCGTCACTGAACGTTCTGACTTTTTCACCGTTATTGCATCGATATTTTATATCACGATCAATATCACGAATTGATGATTTTCTTCTTTTTTTTTCTCACAGGTTGCTCCGAGTTCGGCGACAACGGTTTGACCACCGTACGGGTCAATTTCAAGTCTAGATCGAGGAAAATTATTTCCGACAGAAGTTTATTAATAAATTGTAAAAATGACGCAAGCTGTTCGAAGACGTCAATCTTCTTTATCGCTCGGTCAAATGTCGGTTGGCAAAAAAAAAAAAGACTATTTTAATAATAGAGAATCCAATCACCGTCGGTTTGAAAAAGTCGCGAGCAGAAAGTGGATGAAATATATTCGTCGTAATTAACTTACCAACTTGTCGTGGATCGGAAATAAAATTCACAAACTTCAAGTCATTACGTGGATGGGAATTGTGATACTAGACGAAATTTCTCTTGTGTTCGTTTCTGTACCCGGATTCTACAATCGGTGGGGGAACTTCTCTCTATATATAACAGAAACGTAGTAAATATATTCCCACACGTATCTACCTATATATCTATACTAGGTGCCAGGATCAGCATTCCTATTTACATTATAGCGATGTTTCCATAGATTTACGACATACTAGTTCTACTATCGGCAGCAGGGGCATATCAATTGTCTCAAAAGGAAATACGATAGCAAAAATTGGGGGAGGGGGGGGGGGATATCAGCAAATGGGAACAGGAAATAGCAGTCCGGAGTGGAGATAACTTGCGTCGCAAAACTGACTATAGGAGCTATGAAAATTTTCTCCTGCCTATTAAAAACCATTCGGTCTTCCTCTTTTGATTTTAATTTTTTTCAACAATTTTTTTTTCTTCTCCCTTTTTATCGATATTCCCGATCGTAATGGTATTTTTTTTTTTGCATATCACTGATGTATCTGATATATTCTACAAGTTGGATTTCAAAAAAAAAGTCACGCATAAACTTCTCCCCTTGTTTCCTGGTGGAGCAGCAAAAATAGCGGAAGAGCTTTCGGTGGCAGGGCGAATCCGAAGGGTAAGGTGAGTTATAAGTTATACCCTGACCATAAATCTAGCCACTTTTAAATGTCTTGTATCTCGAAGAAAAAGAAAATCCTGACTTAGTTGGGAATTATTTTTGCTCCGTAGAGCAATTGTTACTTCATTAGCTGCACGAGATGAGAGTAACTTTTTTTTCCAAGGTTCACACAAATCACTTCCTTCCACGGCCACGGTGACAGTTTCTTAAGTTCATTCTATACGCGGAAAAATGTGAAATCGGAACTTTATCGTTTCTCGTGAATTATCTTGGTTTTAGATGTAGGTATACTTGAAGTGTCGACGCTATGGACGTTCACTTTACGTCTTTTGGATACGAAGCTCATTTACCTCGCAAAATGCTATGACCAGCTTATTCAATCAGGCTACGCTTTGAATCTATTATCGAGCCTAATTACCTAAATTATTTAGCACGGATCCCGCGTTCACTCGGGTCAGGTGAAATTGGGTGATTTTACCGAATTATGGATCAATGGCTTCTCCACCGCTGCAAAATATCGACTAACCATACCTCGGAATTTATTATCCTACGAACAAACGGCGCTTATAAACTACAGGCGAAGTACTTGCGGTATGAGGAGGAAACGGCGCTCATAATTCACGGATAATATCTACTCTGACTAGTACAGTAGATTTCGATTTTCGTGTCATGTAACTTGCCGATGAGATCGAACGGGATACGAGCGAGTTAACTTTTCCTAATCCCATTGTTACAGAGTGTGATCGCTGAGCTTGCGATGTTTGACATGTCAGGATTTCTTTGTGCAGTCTACACTACTTCAGGAAACTAGAAGGCGACATCTGTTTCACGAATTCTTCGGCCTGCTCAGAGAGGATTCACCGAAAATTAATGAGTCTGTAAACGAACTCACCTAATTTCTACCTCACAAACTTCCAAGCTCCATCGTCTCACGAACTTTCGTCTTTTGCGGGAACAAAAGTCCTTTCGGAAGTCAGCTCCAATGGTATACCTACGTCGCAGTCGTTAGAAAATGGGATTATACTTTCTTGGACGATAGATTTTTATCTCTCTCGACGGAAACGAGCCATACGCCACAAACTTTGAGATGCCCATGGCGGCCAGCCATTCGAACACCTGACTTTGAAAACGAACCTGAAGTAAGAGGACAATAGATTCTTATTGGACTACTAATCTTGTGAATATAGTTTGAGCTGAGTCATTTCAAAGTCCGCTTACGCGAAAAGATCCCTAGGGCAGAAAGTACATCGTCTACGATTTGCGCATGCACCAACCTTTCTTTTTTTCCACAGGCGTCAGAAATCGAAATTGCGGAATAGGCGTTGTTGGAAATGTTAGTAAGTTTAAAAGACTTGAATCCGGAAGAGAAACTTTGTTCCTCGTTTGTAGGTAATTCTGCTAGTGCGAGAATCCAAAGTAGTTGGCATGCGGTCTCAGAACATATAGTGGGTGCATTATAAACCATTCAAGTATAACCTGAGACAACATTGACTAGCTATTCCACTGAACTTGACCACAATTACTTAAGCTAATAAAGCTAACCGTGGAGGGTAATTGCTGATGTCAAGAAGTTGTCTCAAGTATTTCAGGTCACGGTGTATTATTATACGTATTTGGCATAGTTATCCATGTACACCAACACATGTTAACCAGCAACATCTGGCCTCCGAACTTTTTGGAACTAATCTCCGAGATAGCAGCGGCTAGATTATATTCGTCCCAAAAGCTGAAACTTTTTCTTTTTTCATCCACTTGTCGAACTGAGTCTGGCGTTGACATATTGATGGTATGACGGGATGAATGGTTATAGTTCCTCTATTCTTGCTTATTGATTTTATTTCAGCTTGGGGTTAGCTCTGAGCTATAACTCTGAATAAATGAAACACGGTATACTGAGCATTTTTCATATACTCAAAAAAGTTCCATGGATCAGGATCAAATCAAAATGTCTTTTCTGCAGATGGTTTAAGAGACGACTAGCACGTTCACTGCGGCGTGCTCTATCTGATTGCTGAGTGAACGTGCTGTGGTACCTGGGATACGCCAGGGAAGCAATATGGCAATTTCCGGGTGACAAGGGTTTGCCTTTGTAGTCACGAACGTTCATCAGTATATCGAGACGTCGTCGCATTACTATCTGCCGAAGCGTGTAAGATCCTGGACATAGGATTTCAGGACATTTCGGAGCTTCATGGGCCCCACGACTACCGAGGTCTCGTGCCATCGGAGATTATCGAAAATTCGCTGACAAGGCTTTCGCCAAACTTTCTGCCGAAGTTTGTTGATGTAGCAAGGTAACGAGATACCAGCTTCGAACATGATGAATTGCTCAAATTAACGCTTCAGAAAGTGCAGTGATGCAAATTGTCGAGTAGGAAATCGTCATCGGGGCTCAAGCTTCCTTGCTAGACTAGAAATTTTCGTTGGACATTTTCCAAGATCACACATGCCATTTGAGGATCTGATAACGGGACGACAGCGTAATATTCAAGCTCGAAACTTCACACATTAAGGATTATAGCTGGTATCTGTGAGAACCTGCAGCTTGCAGCTTGCTGCTTGCAGAATTTATGCCAGTTTTAAAATACCATCTACTCGTGACTAGCTTTCGAGAGGGAACTACGACACGGACTGGTCAGGAAGTTGGGAGGCAGTGACCTCTTAAATCGTTGGAATGGACTTCAATATCGTTACACGGGGTGGGTAGATTCCGGCTACCAGACGGACGGTGCTACTAGTAACGGCAGCTTCGCTTTATAGACACCGTAAAGATTGTGATATCGGTTTATAAACGTTATAACCTCACAAACCCCTGTAATGTTACGACTCATTGAAAGACTGTTAATCTCATATAGTCTCACCACCAGTTAAAGATCTTGTCTCTCTATGAGTGATGAAATCTCGCACCCTTTCATTTCTTAATCTAAATATCCATATTTCTACTCGAGCTATTGAGTAATATCATTTTATATCACTCCGTGCGTAAAGTGCGACTTTACGCACGCGAGCGTGCGTATAATCGGACTTTACCCACGTTTGTGACATAAAATTTGGTTCGATACATGTGCAAAAGTCGTTTTTCCACTCGTGAGATTGTCACCCTCGCTTTGCTCGAGCGACAAACCTCCCACTCGTGCGAAAACAAACCTTTTGCACTAGTATCGTAATATACTATTTCGTAACACCTGCATGGGAAGTTCGACTCCGCGCACGGTAGAGGGTGCGCGAAATGGCTGATTCCCTTACCGGCCGAGAGCAGTGCCGGAATGTGAACATTCCGGCACTATCTCGCACATTCTCCACAGTCCGCGAAGTCAGACTTTCCATATCAGGTTTTATACAAAAAACAGGATGTGGATCTCGTGCGGGTTGGCGATTCCGGACGAGTGTGAGGTATGCCGGACGAGCCGAAAACTTCCCGCACTTGATGCACAATATACTATTTCCGTCATAGTGCTCACACCTGGTGAAGATGTCACACCAGGGAATTCGTGCTGGGGACAAGCTTGACAATACCATTCGAGATTCTCCAACCCGGATTCTTTTCATAAATATGTTCCACTTTCAATCCCTGCCACCATCCATTATTCACCGGTTCTCTCGGGTATCACTCATCCGCTATTAAGTCATCGGAGAGAGCTATTATCTCTTTCCTCATTACGCGGTTCGATGCTATAGAAACCGCGTGTATCGGAAATTTAGGTCACACTTTATATTGTTCGCTCTTTGTTTCAGCAACTGGTACACCAAATGGAGTATTTTCTTCGAATTGTAGTAGATTAGCCAACAGCGGAACAAGAAAGTGTTGCACAGAGGCGGCGCCGACTGCGTTTACAAACGAGACAGCGCGCTCAACGATGTACTTCCATCTTCACAATTGTCCCTCTTATTTCTCTAGCTGTTCAAAAAGACCAGATGTTTTTGCCTCTCATACTTGGCGAAAAATACTTGACAAAATTTACCATCTCTATCTTCATCGCAAATGCACGCGCAGATCATGCGAGACTTTCGTCTGCTGGATGAAAGATTTTCTTTCCTCCGTTCGGTTTGTGATTATCTATAATAAGGAATAATATTTGGCGGTCGAAAGATTGTGAAAAACGAGTCAAGTTGAGTGGGAAAGGTTTAAATTTCCGATCCGCTGTTTTCTATAGCTCATATTGGAAACGATTTAGAAAGTAATTTAATTTAATTACTCACTCCCTCAAAGAGCCTGATGTGCGGTACGGGATGAGGGCGGTACAAAATCCTTGAGCAAAGCAAGCTACTCAGCCAGGGCCCACTTAGCATAAACCGCTCCTACAATTTGCACTTCCACCCCTACTCTCGGCTTCCTTATCCCACCCTTTCCCTGCCTCCTTTTGCCCCCAGTCTCGGGCCCCTCAACCCCCGCATCCCGTTGAACCCTGGGTCGCGCGATCTCTGAACCAGCGAAACTTCTCAACCCCTCGACTCTGAAGCAACTCTTAGCCTTGTTTTGTTTTCTCTTACCTCTACTACAGTATACTTGTTAAGACTATCCCAGACTTACCCTAGTTCCGAGTCGAGTTTCACCTTGAGCACCTGAGCTTTCCCGCGTTAGTTACATCAAATGAATTCAGACTTTATTAGCCAGTAGCTAATAAATTATTACCAATACTGCTGTGCAGACTTTACAAAAGTTCATTCGATCTTCCCTGGATTCACTTATGTCATTCCACTAGTTGTCGATTCCCGCCAGCCTTCCGAGCCAATTGAATTTTAACTTTACTCCAGTTGGAAAAAAAGCCATTTCAGATATTCCTTGATCGAGTGAACGGATATCGTCAGTCTGATCCGAAGCCGGACAGACACGGAGTGGAAGGGTACAACGAATCCGGGTGTGAGTACGATTTTGTCGTGTGGGTTAATTGTAAAGCGATTTTATGCCGGAATGACTTTTCAAAGGGTTACCGGACCACTGGGTAATCCGTGTCATGCAAGCTTGCCCTTTTTCACGCCTACATCGATCTTTCGACCCGGTGAACCCGTTCGCGACCATGACCTACACTGGCTTGTTCCACGGTGAAATTTTGATGGAGAAAGTTTTTAAGCCGGATTATAAATTATAAGATGAAGAAAATTGGGAAAACACGAGCTGAAACCCAAATGGATTGGAAAGTTTAATTTGTGTTACTCTTGATAGGATAGGTGGAGGCTGAGGATATCTGATGCGTTGTGATTGCGCGGCACGTAGGGACGATGTGAGAAAGATTTTGATATTGTGAAGAATTGAAGAATAAAAGATATAGCCGGATCGCGTGACTAGATTATTTATTGCGAATTTGCCACGTGCCAGGATAGGGATGAAAAAGTTTATTGCCCCCCACTCTGCACCAGAGGAGTGGAAAATCTGCTACGAAATCCAAGCTTATCTTGTTTCTTGAATCAGACACAAATAATAGCAGAGATTCGTTGTGTTCCAATGGCATCACGACCTTCTAACAAACAGGACTGGGAAGAAGAAACGAGAAAAAGCACACCAAAGTCGTTCCACAAGCTCTGGTTCTTTTTCCCACATTCAGATAAATGCGTACCAGAAACGAAAATACGCGAAAAAATTGGGTCAAATATCCACTGCGTTATTGATAAAAAATAATTGAAAGCTACGTTGAATTTATCTTGTTAAATAATTTCCGGTAATATAATTCGAAGATTCTTCTTGAGATTCTTTTTCATTTCTCAGAGTAAAGGATATTCTCTTACCGTTATAACACCCGTTGTTAGTCCACGTCTTTTGCGGAGCAAGTCGACAAGCGAAGATCCCTCGTTATCGTGGCTTCATCTTGAAACGTGATTAACGCGCCTACGTACAAACTGTTTACCCCGAGGTAATAAACAACCAAAGGCAAAACGATAACTTCTGTCAATGAATCGCAACTTCCTGGAACAATTCACTGATACATTGCACGTGCGTAGGCATAAGGAAGAGCTTTCGAGTCAACGGCTCTCTCACGATCGGAGATATATTTCATTTACTTCAAGCATACTTCCGCATAACTTGACACGCGACTATATGAACAAATTTTAACGATCCTGAGAATGCTCCAATGATACCCGATATTCATTTTGAAGTTTTGGTACGTGAGCCAACATCCCCGCTTTCAACGAACGCGCGATCACATGGGTCGACAAAATATCCAATGGACCAGAACCAATGGCCATGGATTACTCCACTGGGAGTTTTTCTCACACTTGATATTGTTTTATCCAATGATACGATAAGCCCGGTTGAAGAATAGGGAACACTGAACCATTACAAAATTTAGTATGTATGAAAATTAGTATGAAACTTGCGTGAAAATATAATTAATCGAACAGCTATAGAAACACAGTATATTAATCATAATGTTGATTGAACAGTTGTGGATTCCTGACGAAATCGAAGAAAAAGTTCTTGCGCGCACACTATTTTCTCAGTCCTGCACGAATCCCTACGGAAAATGTTGACGTGATGCATCATATAATGTTATGACCGAAATGGTCATGTCATTTATCATATGATTTAGTTTGTAAATTTGAATAATTATATGAAACATCACATGACAAATCACATAGGCATGGCTCTCCAGATGTAATTTGAAACCAATTACATGATGAATTATATAGTTGACCATATGATTTTTGATACATTGTAACTGATAAGCCGTGCCTATATGATTCATTATGTGATTTTTCACATACCTATGTGTTTGAATTCACACGATGAAACATATGATAAATGAAGTACTAAATTCATTCATAACATTATATGATTCAACACATCTACATTTTCACTAGGGATATGTCGTTTAATTAATTATCACTCGATGTTATTCTGATGGATGATGAGAGTGGATCAAATCGAAGCCACGGAACGAAACGATGTATGTATTCACGGTCGTACAATCAGAACTATTTCTCATTACATTAAGGTAAACATCATATGGTGTATCTCGATGACTCACTTTCCAGACACGGTACGCTCGGGGTTATCCATGATATGTATATAAGCCGAGATATAAGCCCTAAAAGGTTCGAGCCACTTCGTATTAGCAAGTACTCGGACATTATATCAACAGATTCTGTATTTGCTATGTCGTGACCTGACCGTGACGAGCAGTGGCGTAACTATGTCTCCGTGGGCCCGTGTGCAATTATTCAATTTGGCCCCCAGTAGGGAAAACTGTTGTACCTCGGAACACTTTTTTAATTTTCAGATATGAAACGCAAAATATTCAACATTTTTCCACGAGACTTTGATCTATTCGAAAAGCAGTTTTAGTTGACAATACACTGAGAAAAAAGTTTCTTTGTTGTTATTGAAATTCATTACCGGTTGACGAATCGTATATTTGTATACAAGCACATAAACATCTATAGTCATAGCTAAGAAATCATCCATTTAAGTGTATTTCTTCGGCTCAAATGAAGATTTGTTAATAGTTAACGAATAATCGATTTCCCTAAAATTCGCGTCCAGTTAGGTATATCAGACGATCAAACACAATAATGAAATGAGGCTTCTTGATAGTTGAGAAATCTAGTATTTCTCTTTACACCGCACCTGTTTTATCAACTGAACGATCCTGAAATTCAACTATTAATAGTTAACAAATTGTGCTTTGCTATCAGTGCAGTTATCCCTGAACAATGATCCTCTTTTTTAGACCAATCACGTATATTGACCAAAAAGTCATGTCCCCATTTTTTTTTTCATGTAATAAGTGACTGTTGGATTGTCTCCACTGATACCACCGAAAACATTAATGCATGCATAAATATGCTGCACAAACGATGCGATGTCCAGAAACGGGTTCGCCTCGAGCTTGGAATGATGCCCCTCTGCACGTTGGTGAATATATTATGATTGGCGCGCTTTAACGCGCGAAAACTAGCCAGAGTATTCAGCGCCGCTCTTACCTCTGGCGGCAAGCGTGCAGACTACTATGCACGAATTACATCAAATCTCAAACTCTCATGCAAGATTTGTTGAATGTTAATAAATCTGAATTTGAGCCCTGATGGGCTTTTCCAACGGTACTTCAACGTGTTTCCAACTATTGATATCCCGTTGTTAAATCATTAGATCTCAACGAAAAGGAAACGTTGAAGAATCGTTGATTTGTTTCAAATCCAATACGGATTTCCAACGACTATTTCATTGGTAACGCATTGAAATCCGGTTGGAAGCGTTGTGAACGGGTTGGAATTTTGTTGAAAATATTGTCAACGCGTTGGGGGTGGGTTGGTAACCTGTCGGAAGTGTTGTCAACGCGTTGGGGGTGCGTTGGTAACCTGTTGGAAGTGTTGTCAACGCGTTGGGGGTGCGTTGGTAACCTGTTGGAAGTGTTGTCAACGCGTTGGAGGTGCGTTGGTAACCTGTTGGAAGTGTTGTCAACGCGTTGGGGGTGCGCTGGAATTTCGTTGGAAATATTGTAAGTGCGTTGTAGTTGCGTTGACAAGCTGTTGGAAGTGTTGTCAATGCGTTGAAGGTGCGTTGGCAAGCTGTTGAAAGTGTTGTCAATGCGTTGGGGGTGCGTTGGTAACCTGTTCGAAGCGTTGTCAATGCGTTGGAGGTGCGTTGGTAACCTGTTGGAAGTGTTGTCAACGCGTTGGGGGTGCATTGGAATTTCGTTGGAAATATTGTAAGTGCGTTGGAGGTGCGTTGGTAACCTGTTGGGAGTGTTGTCAACGCGTTGGGGGTGCGTTGAAAATCCGTTAAAAATGTTGTAAGTACGTTGGAATAATGTTGGAACTGTTGTTAACGCGTTGGAACCCCGTTAAAAATATTGTAAGCGCGTTGGAGGTGCGTTGGAGATCCGTTAAAAATGTTGTAAGCGCGTTGGAGGCGCGTTGGAAACCCGTTAAAAATATTGTAAGTGCGTTGGAATAATGTTGGAACTGTTGTTAACGCGTTGGAACCCCGTTAAAAATATTGTAAGCGCGTTGGAGGTGCGTTGGAAATCCGTTAAAAATGTTGTAAGTACATTGAAATAATGTTGGAACTGTTGTTAACGCGTTGGAACCCGGTTAAAAATATTGTAAGCGCGTTGGAGGTGCGTTGGAAATCCGTTAAAAATGTTGCAAGTACGTTGGAATAATGTTGGAACTGTTGTTAACGCGTTGGAACCCCGTTAAAAATATTGTAAGCACGTTGGAGGTGCGTTGGAAATCCGTTAAAAATGTTACAAGCGCGTTGGGGGCGCGTTAGAAACCTGTTGAAAATATTGTAATCGCGTTGGAGGCGCGTTGGAAACCTGTTGAAAATATTGTGAGCGCGTTGGAGGTGCGTTGACAAGGTGTGCAAGACGTTGTTATCACGTTGGAGGTGCATATGGGGCTGTCCACGTCAATTCACCTAGGCTCGTGACCGCAACTTTTTTGATTTGCTCCATAATTTTTTCTATCGTTGTACTTGCTCTGAAACATTTTTCAGAATTTTTCCAGATTTGTAAAAAAATCCCTTTTTGAGTTATGATTTTTTTTCGACCGAAAAAAAGGACCATTTTTAAAAATCTGAAAAAATTCACAAAAATGGTATGATTAACGTAAAACAGTTGCCCGATCGCAAAAATGTGGGCCGAATTTTTCTTATTTTTTTTTCACCTGATCCAAACTTTTTTTCTGTCAAAGGGACCAGTACAGCGTGATTGAACATATTCTGCATACTCCAAAAATCATTAATATTTTATCCAAAGTTCATTACACGTAGAAAAATGGATTTTTTTTAAAAATCACTTGTCGTGAGGTTTTAGACACACGGTTAATTGAATTACATCTCTCGACGTCGCATTTTTTTCGGAGAGAAATTCTTCATCGTATGAATGAGGGAAACTGAGAAAAAAAATCCTGTGATGAGTTATGGTCAGTTATCGAAATTTAGCGACAATCTAGTCACTCTTTTGGAAATAAGTTCGTCCAAAAATTTTGTTCTCCAATTTCCCTCATTCACACGACGAAACATTGCTCTCCAAAGAAAATGAGATGTCGAGAGACATAATCGGATCAACCGTGTGCCTGAAACCTTACGACAAGTGATTTTTGAGAAAGTCAATTTTTCGATGTTCAATGAACTTCGGATAGGATATAAATGATTTTTGGAGTATAGAGAATTTGTTGAATCACGCTGTACCCACACAGCACTTTATATTTCAGAAATATTTCAGGTATGATTCATCTGAAACATGTTATATTTCATTGAAATGTTTCGGAAACATTTCAGAAATGTGTAAATGTCCGCGATATAACCAACTTTACACTTCTGACACATTTCTGAAATATTTCTTGAATATTTCATAAATATCTCAGTAACATATCCGAAATCTTTCTGCCATGTATCCCGGTTATACTTCAGTTATATGCCTGAAATATTTCTTTGATCTTTTCCACTGTTTCTGACACATTTCTGAAATGTTTCCACACATATTTCAGACATGTTTCTAACATATTTCTGAAATATTTTCGGACATCTTTCAGACATGTTTCTGATATGTATCGACAACGTAACATTCCTAAATGTCGATAACATAACAATTCTATGTTTCAGCGATATGATATGATACTCACATTTGTCGACGACATTGCATTAGTACCGAGGATATAAAAAAATATTCTGTTTGAATTATTATTCTGTTTTTTTTTTTTAATTTGAATTCTCTGACGGTTTTTCCGTAGAATCCAATATAAAACAAAACTGATCGTGAGTATAACCCACGATGAGATATAGCAATCAACTTCGATCGCATAAGAAGCTACCCAACACTGCCCAACAGTCGCCTACCTATTATAACACCGGGCACATTTCACTTGCGAGAATAGTGCGCCGCTATGTGGCGATACTTCGAACTTGTTGTTACGTAACAGATATGTATCAGATACATGAATGAGACATCACAATGTTATGTAGACTTAGAATCAATCGACATATTTCCGTAACACTTCAGAAATAGTGACGATGTTATATTGCATCCGAAATGTTACAGAAACATTGCGGAAATTATGAAAATGTGCGTTCCAACAGACATATTTCCGCAACGTTTCAGAAATATAAAAAATGTAATATCGCATCTGTAATGTTTCGGAAAAATGGCAAAAATCATGAAAATGTGTGTTCCAATCGACATATTTCAGCAACGTTCCAGCAACATACAAAACGTTATGTCGCATCCGAAATATTGCGGAAATATTGCAAAAATTATGGAAATGTGCGTTTCAACCGACATATTTCCACAACGTTTCAGTAACATGAAAAATGTTATATGGCTATTGACATCTGTCAGGAACGTTTCTGAAATAATGAAAATGTTATGTTACATCTGGAATATTGCGGAAACATTTCGGTAATGTTGAAAATGTTATATTGCTGTTGACATCTATCAGCAACGTTTCAGAAATATTCTCAAGTTATGTTATGAATCTGAAACATTGAAACATTTCGAAATATTTCTGAAATATAACGTGCCGTAGGGTGGTCCCTTAGCAAAAAAAAAGTTTGGATCAGGTAAAAAAAATATAAGAAAAATTCGGCCCACATTTTCGCGATCGGGAAACTGTTTTACGTTAATCATACGATTTTTGTGAATTTTTTCAGATTTTTAAAAATGGTCCTTTTTTTCGGTCGAAAAAAAATCATAACTCAAAAAGGGATTTTTCTAAAAATCTGGAAAAATTCTGAAAAATGTTTCAGAGCAAGTACAACAATAGAAAAAATTATGGAGCAAATAAAAAAAGTTGTGGTCACGAGCCTAGGTGAATTGACGTGGACAGCCCCATATATAGGAAACCTGTTGGAAATATTGTAGGCGCGTTGGAGGTGCGTTGAGAAGATGTTGGAAGCGTTTTTATGATGTTGGAGGTGCGTTGGAAACCTGTTAAAAATAGTAAGCGCGTTGGAGGTGCGTTGGAATAGTATATTACACACCTAGGGAGGGAAAGTAGGCTCTTCCAAACTGCATGTGAAATTGACACTCGAGCCGAAGGCGAGGGTGGCAAGAACGCAGTTTGGGATGGCCTTTTTCACTCCCGTGGGTAGTATACTATTTTTCACCACCCCCTGTATCGGAAAGTACGAATTCCCGTTCACGCAACGGGCCGGAAGTCGTACTTTCCGTGCAGGTGTGGTGACCCTACTGAAAAAGATCATGTGATAAATCACATAATGTTTTGACCGAAATCGGCATATATTTTATTATGCAATTTAATATGTAAATACGACCTAATATACGAAAAATCACATAATAAATCATGAAAATATCAAGTATCAGAAAAAATACGTAACAAATTACACACTAAAACACATGATTTTTCATATGATTTATTGTATATTTTATGTGATATTTGATATTTTCATGATTTATTATGTGATTTTTTATGTATTAGGTCGTATTTACATGTTAAATTACATAATACAATATATGCCGATTTCGGTCAAAACATTATGTGATTTATCACATGATCTTTTTCAGTAGGGGAAAACCTACTGATCGTGTTGCAGATGCGTTGGAGTCGCCTTAGAAACAAGTTGGAAGTATTGGAAGCGCGTTGGGGGTGCGTTGGAATCGCGGTAGACGGCATTCCGTTGCGTTCGCAACGCATTGAAGACCTGTTGGACGTCTTGTATCCCGAACAAAAATGATCATATTCGATTACATTAGATGCAATAGAAAATCTGAAATTTGTTTTCATTCGACCAGATCTGATCAGTAATCCATCTGACCAGGGCTGATCATATCCGGCGAGATCTGATAAGATCCGATCGAATAGGACAAATTCCGGGCCCGATTGTATCCATACCTGATCAGATCCAATCAGATATGATCAGACATATAGCTTCCCAAATTATTGTCGAAAAATATGATATGCTTCGAACAATTTATTGCATGTTCACTATTGACTTTACACATTATATGACCTATATGTATATATATTTTGTACATGGATTTTTGTACATATTCAGTAAGAATTCACGCCTGTGCACCCAAAATCGAGTGCACTGTGCGATTTCGATGACAGCATAAAATAATCCAAATATCAAGAAAAACATCTATTTCGACATCTATATACAGGTTTTCCAGGACGTGAAACGTAGTTTTTCTATGACCTATTGACATTTTTCCTGTTTCGAGAGTTTATTTAGACAAAGTATAGACTCTGAAATTTTGAAGAAAATATGTACTTAACGAATACAATTTTTCATACTGTAAAATGGTTTATCTAACGCGAGTATGATTCACGCGTTTTTCGATGGTAGTTTTTGGTTTGTAAAGCAGCCGTTTTAGCGACGGTCGGGTGAGTCTGCGAGTGCGCGTGTGCGGAGTACTTGGAGGAGTACGTACTGGGTCACTTTTAACTCCTAGGCGTTAAAAGTAACTTGATTTGTACACCTCTTGACTCCAAGCATGCGCATTCGCAGTCAAGTGTCCGATTATTCGACATTTCCACCTAACCTCAAAACGCGTAGATGATACTCTTGTTCTGTAAATTATCGTGTCCTATTGTTAGTTACACAGTGCGTAAACTGCGACTTTACGCACACTTAATCGGACTTTACCCGCGTTTGTGATACAACATTTTGTTCGATACATGTGCGAAAGTTGTTTTTCAAAAACAAACCTGTTCAAAAATTTTTCTCGTCACGTTATTTTTTTTCATCTAAAATGAGAGCCCTAATTTTTCTGAATATACATGCATTTTTTAAGAATTTTGTCACTATTTTGAAATTTCCGTTTTCGAAAATTTGCATATTGTGAAAAATGGAAAAAAAAATCTGAATTTTGGATATGTGTTTGTAAAAACGATGTAGATTACAATTCCAAAGTTTCCGGAGCGTGGAACAAATAGTTTCGTAAATACAGCCTTTACAAATTTTCGAGAACGGAAATTTCAAAATAATGGGAAAATTCTTAGAAAATGCATGTGTGTTCAGAAAAATTAGGGCATTTATTTGACAATGAGATGAAAAAAAAATAACGTTACCAGAAAATTTGTTAAACAATGTTTTGTTTAAACAATTTATTGATAAATTTTGGGCATTGTAATTATTCAAAATGAATACTCTTATCATCTTTATCACAGTTGATTTTTTTCGATTTTTATTCTATCATAAAGTACTCAATTTGCCGACGAGAATCATTTTTGGTTGAGATTGTACGGCCAATACATCCTTCACGTGGTTGTAATTCGTCATATATTAGTGAGTTTAATCACCTGCTAAAAATGTAGATGGAACACAGATAGATACGGATAGATGCAGTGCAGAAAACCGTATAGAACAGATAGAACTTCTATCTGTTTCTATCTGTTCTATACGGTTTATTGCATCCTGCTACCGTATCTATCTGTTTCTATCTGTGTTCTACTACATTTTTGACAGGATATGATATTTGAAATTATGTTTACGGTCAAGATTGAAAAATCCATGACAAACCTAGGTTTTCAGCTCGTGGCCATCCTGTAATGAATTATACTTAGTTTTCTGAAATTAAAATTTACAATAAGCTTACAATTAGAAATTAGTATGAAAATGTTTCACATTTCTAGGTCCAGCGGTTCGGACTAGGCGTTGAAAAGTCACTCAGGATAAAATCTCTTCTTTTAAATATTCGGAATTAGTCATTCATAATTCTATACAATAAGATGTAAAACCAAACCCTCAAGAGAAGTAGAGAAAGGCCGCAGGTGAAACGTTCGTCATTGCGGAGGAATCTTGTACTATAAAAGGTCAGATCCTCAAAAGCATGCGTCAATTCTCTCCGTCAAACCTTGCACCTAACCTCTGCGGAGAGCTTCGAAGGGGCCCGCTCGAGGTTCCTCGCCTCTTATATTCATGCAAAAGGTGGAAAAAATCATAGTTTAATGCCACACTAGCATGATCCAAGAAATTAGAAATACTTTTGAAGATCTGACCTCTTATACTTCAAACATTACCCCCATAAGAAGTGTTTTCGACCAAGTTTTACTAGGGTCTGCCCAACCGGTGGCTCTACTGATTATGTCTAGAGAACACAGGATAATAGAACCGTTACATTTCGAGCTACACAGATCATATCGGTTTCTGCAATGAAAAAGAGTCGTATCGAAAGTAAACTACCCAGCCTACGAATTATCTCCCGACTTCGTTGCAGTAATATCAGGAACATTGTCCTCGCTAGGCAGATCGGCTAGTCCCCTTCTTTGGTCTTGACTTGCACTGGAATAAAAATAACAAATCTGTTGTAGTATGTGTTTACGCTTCGTGAGAAATCAAATTTCCAATTCATATAAACATACTCTGATCAAAGTCTATGCATCCTTGTGCGAGCTTGCCGGTTACTGACGGACTCAAATATCCTCTTCCGCCTGTAGAACATATATAGACGCCGTAAAGGTGTATTACAGCTGAAATCATCACACACATCCCGTAGAAAGAATATTCATGACTAGGTGTGCATTCAAGTGCAAACGATCAAAGTAATTGACAAGAGCGAAGTTATCATATTTGTAAATGATTACATCGCTGTTTTAAAATCGGCGTGCAGTCAAAAATTTGCTACGCCTACATTCATCTTTTTGTTTCATACTCACGAGTAAATTCCGGGAAGATAGGCGCCGGTCGAATAAATATTTCAAGCGAATCATGCTATACACAGCGAGACAGTGGAAAAGGTTAGCGATAGGTTGCGGTTATAGGTTAGGTAGTTCGTTTCAGGATGCCACGGCATAGCAATATACTTTGATACGATATTTGAGTAAATAAAGTGTGCATATTATTGACGAATACTTTCCTGATCTGCAGGCTCGAATTAGTCCAAATAGTGGATACACTAAGGAAAATCGTTCAATTCAGACGCCGGGTGGCATACGCGTTACAACACTTGACACTTCAAGACAATATGGCGGCGCCTCAGCGCCTCAGCGCCTCATGACGTCACGCAGTCACTACTGCCGTCCGAATTCCGTCGTTACCCGCATTCGCGATTGTAGACTTATCTTCGGGGTCTGGTTTCCAAAAGAGTTTTAATATAATAAATTGAAATGTATTGGCATATTCACGAAACTATAGAGAAAACTGGATTTCCGAAGGAACTATTTCAATACTCTGGAATCACTGACTTTTATACGAGACCCGTGTCCGAGATACGATTGTGTACTCGGCGAAAAATCGTTCTTGCAGTACAATCATATAAGATTCCATACAGTTTTACCCTGACTTTGTCTCGATCAAATTGAATTTATCGATTTTATCAATTGAACCTTCACCTAACGCGCCCAAATTTGTGCTTCAACGCGCTTCCAACGCCGGACCAACGCACCCTTCAGTATTGTTGGTCCAACTAGTTTCCAACGATCACCCAACGCGCCAATAATTGAGCTTCAACGCATTTTTAATGCCGGACCAACGCACCCTTCAGTATTGTTGGTCCAACTAGTTTCCAACGCTCACCCAACGCACCAATAATTGAGCTTCAACGCATTTTCAACGCCGGACCAACGCACCCTTCAGTATTGTTGGTCCAACTAGTTTCCAACGCTCACCCAACGCGCCAATAATTGAGCTTCAACGCATTTTCAACGCCGGACCAACGCACCCTTCAGTATTGTTGGTCCAACTAGTTTCCAACGCTCACCCAACCCGCCAATAATTGAGCTCCAACGCATTTTCAACGCCGGACCAACGCACCCTTCAGTATTGTCGATCCAAGTAGTTTCCAACCAACACCAACGCGCGAATAATTGAGCCAACGCATTTTCAACGCCGGACCAACGCACCCTTCAGTATTGCTGGTCCAACTAGTTTCCAACGCCACCCAACGCGCCAATACTGAGCTCCAACGCATTTTCAACGCCGGACCAACGGCACCTTTAGTATTGTTATCCAACTAGTTTCCAACGCTCACCCAACGCGCGAATAATTGAGTTTCAACGCATTTTTCAACGCCGGACCAACGCACCCTTCAGTATTGTTGGTCCAACTAGTTTCCAACACTCACTCAACGCGCCAATAGTTGCAGCCCAACGCGTCTCCAACGACAGGTCAACGTAACCTTTCGGATTGATGACCCAACGACGTTTCAACGCTCGTCCAACTCGACGATAGTTGAACCCCAACGCGCCTCCAACGATAGTACAATGGTCCAACACAATCCCAACGACCCCAACATTTCCCCAATATAACTACAACGGTATTCCAACTACCTCAACAAGTCTCCAACAAAAATTTCGTTGGACGGGCCCATCAGGGAGGAGACATGATGTGACAATCGTCTCATCCTTTATTTATTGCGAATACTGCAAAATTTCCATAGTAGTTCCGACAACATTTACTTTGACAAATTTTGCGAGTGAGGGGTTCCAGGTGGACAGGGATGTTCCATTCACGCGCATTCTGCCTCCCTGGATGCAAATTTTGTGAGTGAGGGGTTCCAGGTGGACAGGATGTTCCATTCACGCGCATTCTGCCTCCCTGGATGCAAATTTTGCGAGTGAGAGGTTCCAGGTGGACAGGCATGTTCCATTCACGCGCATTCTGCCTCCCTGGATGCAAATTTTGAGAGTGAGGGGTTCCAGGTAGACAGGGATGCTCCATTCACACGCATTCTGCTTCCTGGATGCAAATTTTGCGAGTGAGGGGTTCCAGGTGGACGGGGATGTTCCATTCACGCGCATTCTGCCTCCCTGGGATGCACCCCAGAGTGAGAGGTTCCAGGTGGACAGGGATGTTCCATTCACGCGTTTTGCCTCCCTGGATGCAAATTTCAGAGTGAGGGGTTCCAGGTGGACAGGGATGTTCCATTCACGCGCATTCTGCCTCCCTGGGATGCAAATTTCCAGGAGGGAGAGGTTCCAGGACAGGCATGTTCCATTCACGCGCATTCTGCCCCTGGATGCAAATTTTGAGAGTGAGGGGTTCCAGGTAGACAGGGATGCTCCATTCACACGCATTCTGCTTCCCTGATGCAAATTCTTGCGAGTGAGGGTTCCAGGTGGACAGGGATGTTCGATTCACGCGCATTCTGCCTCCCTGGATGCAAATTTTGCGAGTGAGAGGTTCCAGGTGGACAGGGGATGTTCCATTCACATTTTGCTCTCTGATGCAAATTTTGAGAGGAGGGGTTCCAGGTGGACAGGGATGTTCCATTCACGCATTCTGCCTCCCTGGATGCAAATTTTGCGAGTGAGAGGTTCCAGGTGGACAGGCATGTTCCATTCACGCGCATTCTGCCTCCCCTGGATTCAAATTTTGGAGTGAGGGGTTCCAGGTAGACAGGGAGATGCTCCATCTCACATGCATTCTGCTTCCTGGATGCAAATTTTGCGAGAGGGGTTCCAGGTGGACAGGGATGTTCCATTCGCGCATTCTGCCTCCCTGATGCAAATTTTGCGAGTGAGAGGTTCCAGGTGGACAGGATGTTCCATTCACGCGCATTTTGCCTCCCCGGATGCAAATTTTGCGAGTGAGGGGTTCCAGGTGGACAGGGATGTTCCATTCACGCGCATTCTGCCTCCCTGGATGCAAATTTTGCGAGTGAGAGGTTCCAGGTGGACAGAAGCATTCCATTCACGCGCATTCTGCCTCCCTGACAAATTTTGCGAGTGAGAGGTTCCAGGTGGACAGGCATGTTCCATTCACGCACTCTACTCCTGGATGTAAATTGAGACAGGGTTGTAGACAGGGATGCTCCATTCACATGCATTCTGCTTCCTGGATGCAAATTTTGCGGAGTGAGGGGTTCCAGGTGGACAGGGATGTTCCATTCACGCGCATTCTGCCTCCTGGATGCAAATTTTGCGAGTGAGAGGTTCCAGGTGGACAGGGATGTTCCATTCACGCGCATTTTGCCTCCCTGGATGCAAATTTGGTGAGTGAGGGGTTCCAGGTGGACAGGGATGTTCCATTCACGCGCATTCTGCCTCCCTGGATGCAAATTTTGCGAGTGAGAGGTTCCAGGTGGACAGGCATGTTCCATTCACGCGCATTCTGCCTCCCTGGATGCAAATTTTGAGAGTGAGGGGTTCCAGGTAGACAGGGATGCTCCATTCACACGCATTCTGCTTCCCTGGATGCAAATTTTGCGAGTGAGGGGTTCCAGGTGGACAGGGATGTTCGATTCACGCGCATTCTGCCTCCCTGGATGCAAATTTTGCGAGTGAGGGGTTCCAGGTGGACAGGGATGTTCCATTCACGCGCATTCTGCCTCCCTGGATGCAAATTTTGCGAGTGAGGGGTTCCAGGTGGACAGGGATGTTCCATTCACGCGCATTCTGCCTCCCTGGATGCAAATTTTGCGAGTGAGGGGTTCCAGGTGGACAGGGATGTTCCATTCACGCGCATTCTGCCTCCCTGGATGCAAATTTTGAGAGTGAGGGGTTCCAGGTAGACAGGGATGCTCCATTCACACGCATTCTGCTTCCCTGGATGCAAATTTTGCGAGTGAGGGGTTCCAGGTGGACAGGGATGTTCCGTTCACGCGCATTCTGCCTCCCTGGATGCAAATTCTGCGAGTCAGGAGTAGGTATACCTTTGTGTATTGCACATTACACGTCAGGTGCATATGTGTCTAGCCACATATATATATATATAAGTCGATTTTCAAAAACGTCATGCATAGACAAATTCTATGCTCAAATTCCTGAATTACGGTATCTGATGATGAATTCAATATCGCAAATTCGGGTTAGCAGCTCGTTTTATCCGACTATTGATGACAAACTACTGCGTGTTTTTTTATCAACATAACTACACGCAAATGACATGTTTCAAGGTACATCAAAGACAAGGTACAACAGTCTCCCTTCGTCAAATCTTTCGCTTTCCTCAAAGCGCAAATGAATAATTTCCGTTGAACGAAATAATGTATGAATTTGGTTTGAAGATTGATACTGTTCAATTCTGTAGGATAATCTAAAAGTTGGATAAAATATTCAAGGAACATGTAACGCCCTTGTTCCATTCTATCCTTGGATATCTTAGCCCGCAAATCTTTTTTTTCTCTCTCTGGAGTGTGGGCCCTTGGATTTCATGGGCCCGTGTTCTACGGACGCCTCAAATCTCCGGTAGTCACGCCACTGGTGACGAGGGTCCACACAATTCCCACGGAATCTCTGAGTAGACGTCCCGCCATGATTTGCAATTCGCCCAGCTTTGTAACTGTTCGTATTTTAAATAAACTGGGTATTTCATTGCGTCTTAATTCCGCGACATCTTCGTCCTTCGGGATAAATGACGTGGTCTCGCAGAACTTGCGAGTTCTACCAACACCAACGAAGAAGGGTTTCCTACGGTTCGTCGTCTTGGCCGGTCGTTGGCGGTCTTTGGGGTTGGATTGGGACGAGGGGGAAAAGTCGTACAGACACGGTAGCTGGGTGGCGAGTGATTCATGGCCTGGAGACCGCGAGGCGGCAGACCGGATAAAGTTACTCCGTTGGACCGCGTGGATAAATTCTGTTACGAGTTTCGATATGCGCAAGTAGAATATTACTGGGAAGTGAGTGACTGGTGCATGGGAGGTCCGTGAATTACATCGAGCGAGTCATTTCTTTGAACGAATGCGACATCGCGGCAGGTGAAATGCAGCTGCGGAATAAAATATGTCTGGCGCAGCAGTGAACTAGCGGAGCCTGCGCCACCCCGGGGTTTAAACTGTTTCTATAAAGCTGGATAAATCAAAGCTTTAGCGAGAGACGCGATCGGAGATTTTATCAACCTGCTTGTGTAAAGTATCGCAGCAAACTTCGTTCGAACGAACGTTGGATTAAACGACAGTAGGAGTTGGCTGGACGGTCGGTATCCGCGCGAGATAAACCGTGATAAAATCAGTTCGAGAATTGAAAGTTCCTGTCGTTTAACGCGATATTTTATTTCCGTTCTAGCGAGTGGATGTTGAATGAAGGAATCCCAAATCCCGTTAAAAACCTTATCGCGCTTTATACGGCAGTTTTTTTTTACCTGATATGAATTTGGGTAACGCGCTAAAATATTATTTACATTACATTCCATCACAAATCCTTCTGTGCCAAACTGTGCCACCAAGGGTTCCATTAGAATAATAGAGTTAATAAAGCTTCCACCCCATCGAATCTCTCCACAATTCCACTCCAGTGATCCAGTTCACTTAGTTTTTGTTGTATGAGCATGCGTGTGTACGTGGAACGTCTGTGATAGAGTGATTTCTTATAACCCTCTCCGTCTCACCTCAATCTTAGCGAACTTTTTCAGATTTTCTATTTTTTGTACCACGAGAACCTTAATCACCCAATGAATCATTTTCAATTAGACTTCACACCACGTTAGACATCACAAATTTTTTACCTCTTCGAGAAAATTAACTGATCCAGTTTTCCGTTGCTGTAAATTAAACCTTGCAGATTTATCCGTCTGTCGAAAAAGAAATTAAAATTTCAACCGCGTACAATTTTTGTCTCAGATCTTGATTTATCTGAAATTTTGAGCTATAGACAGAGAATTAGGCTCGTCGCTTTTTTAATGCTTGAGACACATAAATCTGGATCTAATGGAGTACCTTTCTAATTTTTGTACGCAAAAATTCTTGGAGACACGATTTTCCCAGAGAGCATAACACTAAACTTTTGATTTTACGGTTTATGCATTTTGAGGGTGTGAATTCTGTATGAAAAGTCCAGAAACAAGATAACCCGACCGCGTATATAGGTATGGTAGGCAGTTATTTTAACGGGGTTTAGCCCAGCTGTACCATGTGGCCCTTGGTCACGAAATACATTGCTTCATAGGAAACGTCGAAAATGCGTGCGATAAATTGCTTCGGAGGTGGTGGGTCAAAGGCAATTCTGGTCTGCTAAACCGTGACGACATCCTCCGAGAATACCGAGGCTAAAATTGAAAGCGTTTCACCGAATCGCTGATCCCATTTTGCGCCACCACTTACCCACCTCCACCTGCTCACGTCTTCCTCTGGTTTTATTGCCCCTAGGCATCCCCGATAGACCACAACCTCGAATCGCGCCTAAGTGCGCGAAAAAAAAAACCTCTCACGTCGAGAGGCGAGTCCAATCATCAACGACTGATGATTAACCGCGGTGCCCGCGCTGTGCGCGACTTCTCATTTTCATATCTCGTACACATAACTCGCGCAAGTCGGCGGTAAATCAACTAGCCGCGGTACACGATACGATATAAGAATACTTCTCCGCGGGTGGCTCGGGCGGCTTGCGTTCAGCTGATAAGGAGGATTAGGTCGCAGAGGGTCTCGGTGTTTCCCCTCGAAAACCCCAACGACCTCGAGAGCTTCGCGACGGGCCCAGACCGACCCTGGTTTTGGCGTGGCCGTGGGACGTGCCGCCAGGAAATTTAGCGGGGGATGGAAGACAGTTATAAATGTGAACTGAGATGAAGAAGTTGGGAGTAATGACGGAGCGAACGCCGTCTAGAGGCGCCCTTACAAACTACCGAGAGCTTAAGTAAGACTGCGAAGTCTGGACTCCATTTTCTGTGATCGAGCCCTTGCCTACCGTGGGAATCGCGTTTTCGTTCTCGTTCCTTCGTCCGCGTTCCCGTACAATATATTGGCCGGCGTTTCTACCGCGGCGTATATCAACGTGGCCGCAATTCCACTGGTTTCAAGCTATCGTTGCTCGTCGCTAACTTAGTTCATCACGTTCCTACAACCCCCTCAGCTCGTTATTCAGTTTTACGCGGAGGAGGGTGCCTTTTTTTCTCTCTATTTCTTTATTTTCTTACTTCCCAGAGATCTCAGATTTTTATTTCCCCCTTTGCCAAGAAGTTACGCTGCAAATAAGCTCCACGTAGAGTTGATTGTTCTCGGTTAATCGACGAGATTTCTTTTTCACGCCAAACACTCGCAGGGGTTGCCAAGAAAGTTTGTGCGAGAACCTCGTCAAACTTCGCGATATTCTATCCCTTGACGAAGGAATACTAATGCTCCAGAATTTTCATACGAGGAAGTGTATAACAAGTACACTCGGTAGCGATTTCAGCCAGATTTAAGCTACCGCGACAAACACCCAAGACCATTCGAAGGTGTCTTATTTGTTAATTTACATGTCTATCCGTGAGATTCCGAGCTGACTCAGGGGCGCAGCAGCAGAGAATATATGAATAGTTTGCCATTTTCTTTCTCACTTTTCTTGGAGCTAACATCACCGTCGCGGTCGACATCCTCGAATCCCACGGTGGGTGAGAAGAAAATATGAAGAGAGCAAAACGAAAGTTTCGAACACAAGGGCAATGGAAAGCGGGGCCACGTAAGAGGGAGGAAGGAAGATCATTTGTTTAAATCTGCCACTCATATTTCTCCTCCCCCAGAATCCCCGCTTCCCCCGCGCCCCCCACTCTACTCCCTCATCTTCCTTCTTTCTTTCGCACCTCATCTCCTTATAAGCTCCACCGTCGTTCTAACCCAACTTATTATATCTCATATTTTAAACATATATATATATAGAAATTCTGCACTTCGATGAGGCACCTCCTGAGCCTCCCATTTCAGCAACCTCTTTTTTCTTCCCTGTCTGCCCATCATATCGATAAGTTTCAGTCTTTAATATGCGCGAAGAGTTTAGATTCTCGAATGAATTTTCGTTCAAGATGCGGCATTAAAGCTTGATCGAAAATTCCTGATTCTTTGGACACACCAAATTTCCTGGAGATGGCTTTGATACGTTATCGCTCCAAAAGCGTCCTACTCAATAGTTACACCGATATTGGCTTCCTCTGTGGTTATTGAAGCTCAAGGCAGATCGCAATTGCGTTGAGAAGCTCCTGAAGGCGACTTAGGTATATCTTCGGATGTAATCCGATTGCTAAGAATTACGAGTAATCTCATACCAGACTTTTGCCCATTTTATTCTTACGAAGTACATGAACAACTTCGAGCATATCGTTCTAGCCATGCTCGTAATAGAAATATGGATCCGTGGCATCGATTCGCGAATGATGATCAATCACGCGTTCACGGTACAAAATGAAGAGAATAAACGTCATCGGATCCGGCAATTATTAAGCTCCACGGTGTAATTAAATATCTGATCTGGAACGCTCATTCATGTATTCATGAAACTTTCTGAAATGAAGGGGAAGAGAGAGACGAAGATAGGGCAGAAATTTCCGAAGAGGGGTTGGTTCGTGCTGTTGGGGATGGCAGAGTTCTGCAGGGCTTACGGGACGAAAACATCGATCGAGGGAAGTGGGGAGCCAAGTTACATGACGTCACAAAGCAACCACGAGGTTGGCTGTCGACGACCTCCTATTTCGCAAATCCCGCTGCTCCCTCGGAAGACAAGATTCTGGTGTGTGCGATCGAAGCATGAGACACGGGATTCTGGATAAACTTTATGAAACACGGTTCTACGCCAGGCCGTTATCGATTTCTCGCGATTACACACTGCGGCTGGATATAATCATGTGCGATACGATTTCGTCTTGTTTATGGCGATACAAACTTAAGATTTGGCAAGTGACCAAGGTAGCTCGCTGTCGAGAAATCTCAAGACTCTAACGGCTATGAAAAGTATAAGCGATATCCGTCCGAACAGAAAACAGACCGAATAAAATTTCGATAAAGTAGACTTTAAGGGGCTCCACAATACTGGCAATGAATCTCACGTCATGGTAATGCGATTCTTGCATCAGGCATACAAATGCGTGTTACACTGTGCGCAACGGGAGAATTTCACGCTGCCAATATTGCAGCAATGAAACGCCTCACTGAATTATTGCATACGTATCTGTAACAATGAAAACAAAATGAGTAACATCAAGGGGATGTTATCCATGTAGTGCGTGAATGGCTGGATCCATGTTCTCGAGATTTGACGTAAATACGAGAGTTTTTTGCCGTTCAGTCAGCACAGAATTATTGCCAATGATTCAACTTCTTGCCGCAAGTGAATTACATGTCAGAGCTTTTTTTAAAGTTGGGTAGTTCGATGGAAAAACTTGATGGCTAGCCGTTCTTTTGCGAATATATTCCGTCAACTTTCTCAGAGTTTTCTTGGTCGTTTCGACACCGACGATCGTTTCAGTATTATACGAGTGACGATTAGCAAAAAACGACCAAAATAGTGGGAGTCAAGAATCGTTTATTGCTTTACGACCAATCGTAAAAAAGTTCCTACGGGCGAGAAAAGAGCCAGAAAGATTCTGCCGTCTGGAAATTTCACTATTCTCTCTTTCAACTATGCGATTCATGAACCTTTCGGGCAATCATACTTCGTATATGCCAAAGGATCTGGGAATTAAAACCGAAAACTGAAGTCATAATTTTTACCTCAAATTTTTGGGCGCTAATCGGACGTCGTCAGCGCGTCCTTCAGCGTCTTGGCAATCATAGGAATGCGTGATTCAAACATTTGAGTACAGTCTTCGGTATGACAGGAACTACTCATTCGCACAAAGGCTGATAATAACGCGAAACAGGAGCTTTCGTTCGTGCGGAGAATGCATTTCAGCGATACAATTACCCGTTACGGAGAAGGAGAGTTAGCTAATTCTAATTTGCAGCTCTTTGCTTCCTGTCGAGTAGTCATGCCAAACTACAAAGAGAATATCTCGGGGCTAATCACTCCCGTACAAATGCAGATATACTCTACCCCTCTGTATCCGACGGGAGCGAGTTCTCTTTGTTCCTTATCGTAAAACCAGTTACTAATGTGGTGCAAAGTTAATTTCATCTAATCTCGGCGAAAACTTTGGTACTGTCTCCCAAGTATAGCGGGAAGAGCAAATCGAGTATAAGGATCACCAACGTTCTTAGTCAGAGCCTTCCCCAATTTCCACATTTCTTCACTAACCCCTAGCTCGCTCTGTTTTCTCATTCAAACCACCTTCACGCCCATTTTATGCGGTACCAAAGCTAGTAGCCAGAGTTTACAATTGACTAACGATCGGAGATTGACGACATATAACGAACAAACTGAGGGTCGAATTCTTCTTCATTACTTGATGCCAATGGAAAATTTATTTGTGACAGAGGGGAAGGAATATATAGAGAGAAAATACTGCTGTCACACCCAGTGAGTCGATTATTTTTTCTCGATTTTGTTAGCAGGTAGGAAACACGGGGGAGTTCGAAGCACGAGGACAGTCTTTCGTTTGAGATATATAACTCAGCTCAGTTATCACGTTTTTTCTCGTTGCCGTTGAGAGAGAAGAATAAGACGGCCTGAGGCGTAAAAAAACGAAAATCACCTATACAGCATCCGACGCAAGCTACACGACGTGCCATAATTCGAAGCTTTTTCAAAAGGAGCACGACCTTCTGTGTTGGGGAAAATTCGCACGTTCCAATCTCCCGGCTTACCTCGAAAAGCAGTCAAAGACATCCTGGGCCAACCATTGTTCGCTCAGAGATTTAGGACCACCTCGAATACCGTTCTTATACTAATTTACACGCAATCAGGCGCGTTGGCTTGTTCTATATAGCAAATCGCGAAACGGGAACAGACCGTTCTAGATCCGCAGCATGACGTATGGATCGAACATTGTTCTATGGCGGCGTTAGCGCAAAGACAGTTGGTTCCATTCTACCGAGATTTAGTGAGATATATGGCCCTTGGCCTGCCAACGTATCTGCGAACGCTCTAGAACCACATGCAGTCAAATTGATATCGGCGTCTCCAGACGGATCCCTTCAATTGAGCTTGATTTTCATTTGTGGTCTATGATGTGCATCAACATTACCAATTAGTTTCGTAAACTATGTTGATAAATAACGACATAGCTGGTTTCTGAAAGGAAGGAATGCCCGGGGATATTGACGGGTATACGATGCAGCATTAGCAACTCGGAAGCACGCGAACTTCCATGCAAGATTCAACCTAGATTCCGGGTGTTTAATAATTTAGTGCATGAAATGCATCGAGGCGGGTGCGATATTGCTTCCGGACGTAAGACAAAAGCGTCGCGATGGATTCTAATATAAGAAGCGAGACCGGAGCCGACGACGGTGGATGGAAAACGAAGGACGTCGACGGTAGTTGGGAGGAGATATGCTTGCTAGCGTGCAATGAGAAGTGCCCCGCCACGCCGATATCCTTATTGCTTCGGTGCTACCAGAGAATCCCGAGGAACCCGAGGAACTCAATGACCCGAACCCATCGCGATCGAGCCAACGATCGAACCCGTACACCTGGAGCCAAGGACTAAGCATATTAGCTTCCGTTTGGTTCCTGGATCTCGTTGGTTCCTGATATTTGATTAATTCAAAGTTCCTGGTCGACGTTGATGAGTAGCGATAATGTTTCGAAATCCTATGGTATTCGACATTAAAGGAAATTTCTAGCTGTAAAAAATGGTCCTTAAGGAAAGTTTGGATTTCTAAGACACACAGCTTGACGCTATCTTCTATGGAATGACGTCGCTGTGAGGCTCTCTGCTTTCGAGAAAACCTGCTTACTACAGTCTTTGTATTACGTGACACGACGTTTCGAAGGCAGTTGAGACAGAGAGATTTTCTTTTCTACAATGGCTTTATATGTCAGGTTTCCGACTTTGTGCCTTATAGAGGCCGCAATTGTCTCTGTGGCCCTTCATTCACTGACATGAAACAATAATGCAATTGTGAAGCTGTGATGTGAAAGATCGTTGTCTCTGATCGTCAGACTAGGTTACAAATAATACCAAATACCAAAGAATATACATATATTTTCCCAGAAATTTCCTACTGGTTAACAACGTGTCAGAAACCAACGTGAAATACTGGTGTAACAAACGTAAGATACACGCGCTCAGAACTATATAAAACGAGATAATAAATCAAACGTGGAAAATTTTTCCGCATCCCCGTAACTTATTCCGGAAAATAACTCATCGTTCCGATATATTTATTCTTATAACTTTATTCGCCAAGAATCAGTCGGAATTATTCGCAGAATCGAAGCAAAGTTTTTTGAAATCGTAAACCACCGCGGAAACGGTGTGCATGGGATTATTCAGCGAAATTGTGTTTCAAACTCACGTTGGTCGGCTCCTTGTCGAATTACAGAAACTGTTCCCAATAATTAAAGGGCGGACAATTTGGGCAACAACGAATCGAGCACGTATTGCAATTACGAAACAGCGAACACGTTACGGAATTAATGTTTGCCTGTCGCTACCAACTAAGACGAAATCAAGTAGTGCAGGTCAACGCTGCGCGCAGCCCAAGCAGCAAGTTCGAATCCGGGGCTCATAAAGTGAAGTCGTTGCTTGTCGTAGCTTCATGGATTTCCCTGCCAGAATACGAATCTCTAAAGTAATTGCTTCTGCGCTTTTTCCTTTTAATTACGTGACTTTTCATCCACGGGCGCGGAGTTTTCGAACAAAGAAAGATCTTTGTGTAATGTCGCAAATCACTGTGGGAATGAAGCCACGGTACCATAGATGAGGAAAGATTGGAGATTGTGCAGGGATTAGGAAAGTTTTGAGGCAATCGGACCAGTGACCTAAAAGTTATATTACTTCTTGCAAAATTTCCGATAACCCCAAATTACACAGTAATTAAAGAAATTAACATAACAGTAATATAATTAATAGCAGTAATAAAAAAAACAAAAAATTGACCCTCTATCGCTGCCGCCACATCCCACGCTCACGTTTTGCTCCATCAAACTGAATTGACGAAGCACGTGCAAATCTTTATTTAAAACAGTAACATTTTGATTTTGAAAGACAATCGATATCAATAAGTCACTTGACCGTGATGGGCGTTCCTTTTAAACTGGAATTGAAAATTACAACAGGCAAGGATTGTTCCAAGCTCTATGAACCATCGAGCATCGATAACTTGTAGAAACTGGAACGAAAAGACTCGTCAATGACTACGTTGGATTTTCGAGACACAGAATAGCTGCTGTTGATATTTATTCGTGATCTGACTGGTGTCGGGGAACCACTGCGCGTGTAACCACTCAGCTTTGCGCCCGACCAGATCCGATTCGGTAAGGTAAACAACACTTCCAATTACTTTAATTCCTATTGGATTCCACAAATTGAATCCATGTTTAGCCAAGTTCCAATTCCGTTCGTCTTGCCTCCCCGAATCTTTTATCTTTCCGTCTCTTCCCGGTGTTGCTCTTCCATCATGTTCCCTCTTCCTCAGAAGATGATTCAACAGGGCTGCTCCCTTTGAAATCTCTATTCGAAATTCATCTTATCTTGTATCACTTTCCGGTTCTATACATAACATTTTCTTTCTGTTTGATAAAATTGTTTTTTCAATTCAATTTCGTCGTGCGCCTTACCGCTGCAAATTAATTGCTCGCTGCGGATTATGGAGTACGTTGTAAGCTCCATTCAGAACTCGGTGTAGTTTCGCATTCTCGAAACTTCTGACTGGTCGAATAAAAATTCTTTAAACTCCACGAGTTCTGAAATCGACTATATAATTTGTGTTCCACCGTTTTTCGCGCTCATTCGGATCAGAGCAGAATTGTACTTTCCGTGTCTGACAGAGAGCGACACACGCTGGACGAATGTCCTGGAAATTAAAGGGGCAGTGGAATCAGCGACCTACTGGCTCGCAGCTGGTGGTTGGTGCTACGTAACTATTTCCGTGGCATTTGAACACCCTATTAATCTTACACTCGGACAATATCACCGTGTTCTCGGCGCCCCGAGTAATTTCCGTGTAATTGGCGTATTTTTATCTCGATCCACTGGCGTTTGCCGACGTTATTACACTTTTTTCGCAGTTGATTGCGCACTTAAACAAGGAATGTAACGAGGATGTGCATTTTTATTTTCAAACCCATCATGCGGCGGGGGAGCGTTCATGAATTTATGATAAACGAATTGGATGCAACCATGATGGCGATGAGTGGCGAGAGGAGAAAGTGAATATTTCTGCACGTATGAGAAGGCGGATTGGGCTTGACTGATTAGAGTTACGAGATACGTAAGCCAGTTTCCTGGTCATTTGTTATACTCGTACGTATAAGGGAGCATTGTACAAATTCTAAAAGTCTTCTGTAGTGTTAAAACTTCACCGACATCAGTTAAGTATGACAAATCTGCTGCCTCGTACTCTGGTAGAAATGTGAAACACGCGGTTTTGTTTGATACAGTTTTTTTTTTCTCGTTCAACCGAAGGAAAGAAAATGAAAAGCATCTAAACAAGACATGAAGCATATCGTTGGCGAGATAAATATCAGACCGGTTGTTCGGAAGCTCCGCGTTAATCGAATCGAACGAAAATTTAATAAAACTGAGCGTTGATGTAATTATTTTTAATGTCGTAACTCAAGCTCCGTCGGGGCCCGCATCACGTCACTCCCGCTCTATTGCCATAATAGGTTTTCAATCTGAGGGCTTCATTTAAAACATGTTAATTCCATCCTCGGCGTATAGCATCGCGTGGTCGGTTGGTGTGGCCGTGGCTTGGCTTGACTCGGTGCAACCGGGCGTAATGAGAGGTGTCACTCACAGCCGGTCCTCCGCTTTCTGCTCTCCCTCTTCCTGATCCCGATTTCCTCCCTTTCTATCTTATTATTCACCCTTCCCACTCTCTCCCCCCGCTCTCTTTCACTTTAGGGGTTGTTTCATTTCTCCGTTCATCCCTTTTATTGCCTCTGAATGAACGATGCCCGATTTCCTAGTTTCTCGCGGATAGCGCATTGCCCGTTGGAAATGCCAGAACTCCTCTGGCCTGAAGCCATATAAAAGTATTATTTTTATGAATTTTCAATTTGGCAAACCGTTACCATACCCCGCTGCAATGGGGACGACGGGAATTAATCAGCCGACTGACGCTGGTGCTTGAACTGACCTAAGGTGGTAGCCAACTCGAGTCAGAAGTTACCTAACTCTGCAGTTAGTTTATTATCGATTATAAACGAGACGAGAAGCGGGTGGAAATTGCGATCGAGACTGCGAGGTACTCTGTGACACATCTAGATCGTTATTACATGAGGCAAAGTGAAAGAACGTTTCATAACGGAGCTGGTACATTGAAAAACAATCATGAAGTAAGCTTCATCTCGTTCCTCGATGCTATAGGATCGACAATCTCATCTAGCTCAGTCGATTAGCCGTGGTGGGAGGTAAAAGTCGAAAAGTCTCAATGCACGAGGGAATATCCGTCCTAGATAGAGAGGGAATTCTTTCTGTACAATCAACGTCAATGTTAATGGTCTTTTTCTGGACGATTGAACAGCAGACGTAAAACAAAAACTACAGACTACTCGGAGAACTCGTATGCTAGGAGGGGAGTTTTGCCGATGAAACTGGACAAGAACTGATCGTCCATTTTCATCTTTAGCAAGTGTATTTGCTGCTTGCTGCGTTCGTGACATAAACGGTATCGTAACTATGAACCGTAATTCGTCACGCTTAACTGTCCCACGTAACATCGAAGTGGCAGGTGTTGTCAGAAGTCACAGAAGGACGAACATCGCCAGACAAAGGCATGCACGCAAAGCATATCCGTCATGAATGGGAGCTTAAACTGCGACAGTAGTCCTGTCTCATGACGTATATCGCAGTCTGGTGTGTTATTTGTCCGCGTATGTTTCTATCCTCAAAGTTTGCACACGGATGAAAAGCTACCCCGACTCTGGTCAGAATTCCCCCCCCCCCCCCCAGCGCCAGAAGATGTACAACCAATCGACAAGATATTTCTTGTGGATACACCACAAGGTTGTAACGTTATGATTAACGCTGAGTACTAGGAAAGCTCTCTGAAACGTGTAGATCAAACAGCTTCAAACGTTACTCTGGAATTATTGTATGTTATCTCATTATAAATATTCTCAGTTATGAATTCAACATTATAATCTGTTTTCTAATTCCTTCTGTGTTTCCATCAGCTTCATCCACGTTGTGGTTTTGGCTCAAAGGAAGGGTTTCAAATCCCAGCCGAGTTCCCGCGAACCCAGACAGCCGCCAAAAGGGTAGTTAAAGTAGCTGGTCCCCTACCGTTACGTTCTCATTGAACAAAACGTAACCGCTAAGCTCTAAGTCCGTGTGGTGTAGGTTGCGGCACGGACTTCACAGCCGTTTGACGGCACCGGGTTTTCCCCCTCGCCTACGCAGTCACGTGGCCTCAGGATTGCGGGCAGGATTAGAGCGAATAAAAAATCATATCATCGTGGCTTGGGTAGCGGAGTTTGCCATTTCCTATCTGGGGTGAGGTAACTGCGTGTGGGAAATTGTCGGCAACGCCCTTACCCGAGATTCACGTGCCGAGTACGTCGACCTCGACGTCGCCCACAGACTTAAAAACTTGGGTAACCAATCAGAAAATTGAAAAAAAAAAAATTGAAAATATTCGATATGAGCAATAATTATGCGCTTCCTCTTCAAAATTCGATGAAACAGTGGATGATACGACGTTAGCGAAATTGGTATCTGGATTTACGTCATAGGATGTTCACACCTCTGGAAAATAGTTCCGTGTTACTTTCCGATACCAACCAGTAGAGAGTAGAAATTGAACTGTCAACATCTACTAGGATCTACATTTCCTTCAGACGGTGAAATCGGTTACCTCATTCCCCTGAAGTAGCTTTGGACGCGGATATGCTGTCCACTTTACGTCTTGTAAGCTCCATGAACTTTCAGTCGGAGGTTGAAGAAAAACTCGATTTTAAAGTCGAGTAAGCCTGCAGTATCGGCGGATGGAAAATCAATTAGGGTGAAATAGCTCCCATCGTACGCACAGACGTTGCGGTATTACCGTATACGGTTCCGCAAAACCATTAATGTTACGGAGCTCCGGGTATTAGAAGCGTACTAAACTTATAATGAATTTCTTGCTCGGGGTTTAATTTTCAGTGTGAATCGTGTGGCCAGTGGGTTATTTAGAGTGAAATGGCGGCATAAATCAGGACTGAAAAGCCAATGGATTTCAATTCTGGATACGTGGAGCGTGCGAATGTTTAATATGCCGCGGTAATAGGCTTCGGTTGAAAGGGTGGTTGGAGGGCGGCCGTAAGAGGCGCGAGCGAAAAGGGAAAAGGTACCCCATGCGCCATAAGTCACTGCCTGTTCTTTCGTTACGTCTACCTACTGCGCTATTGCTCGTGGTTTGAAATGATCAGGACCTCGCCTACTGGGTTTTCCTTGCCTTTGGCTAGTCTCAAAAACCCGTAGGCCATTTCCATTGCTCACCTTGTGCTACAAACGGAATGGGTTTGTGGCTGATGGAAATAGGATCTCAATTTTGAGAAAGGCACTAAATTTGATTAGCTTAACGTCGGTAACTTGCAGCAGAACGGTGGGACCATCTGAATCCAAGCGATTTAGGTTTTTCTCGGTTTCAAGAAAAAGCTGGGTATATAAATTATCGATTTCTCCAAGAACGAGAAAAACCTTTTGTCGACTAAGCTTACGGGACCGGGAACAAAAAAAAAAAATCAGCGACCCCGCGGCATTATTATCTTGGTATCCGAACATTTTTCCGTTCGCTGTGATAAAAATGAAAAAGTGGAAAAATGGAACAACTTTACGAGTCACTTAAAATTTTAGCTTTGATTGTCGAATGGTTAGGGGTTGAACGGAGTCCGCCAGTCCATGACGGTGGATGAATGATTACTTAAAAGCCAGGAACCAGCGAGTGAGGGAGTTGCCATCAATAATATTATACGTGTCGTGAATAAGTGTATCTATACAGCACACTGCACACACAAGCGGATAGAAGCCAGAACGTAATGTAGAGGAAGTGGAAGAGAGGATCGTGGAAAGAATTAGCAAACGAGACAAGATACATTGACTGATAAGCTCTCGCGAGAGTTTCCTTGTCAAACTAATCTATCTCATGAAAATAATCAACTACGGATGTGGCCGTGAAAAATGAAACCGTACTTCCACTCAATTAATTATTTGAGGTAACCGCAGTACATCGTCCATCTCATCGTAAAGTTGATCCTCAATTATCACATGAATCGGGGAATGCTGACGTTTGAAATCTGAAAAATTCAGCATAATTGAACACGAGTGATTGATTGGCATATTCTAACAACAAATTACACATCATTTCTGCATTCAGAGGACAGTCGAAACAGTTCCGAAAATTTCGTCTTCATATTCGTCTTGTATTTTAAGTCACCAGGTTGAACAGAAAAATCGTATAACAATCCCGGTTTGTGTACAAATGAGTATTGGCAAGGGCGTGACAGTTGCGGCAAAGGGGTCGAACGCGGGTCCCGCTTCATCGAACAGTTAACGAACGGCTTTAGATTCTGATCCACGCGACTTAAGTCAATGTTTGCATCGCTAATGATTTATTTCGTAGGAGGGTTCGGTTGTATGACTAAGTTATTACGGTACGATGGTGCTAAAAGTGTGCCGTTAGTAGGCTGGTCTCACCCCCTGCGACGACAACCCTCATACAACTCGGCAAAATGAGCCTGAATTATCGTTAATGCCTAATTGATTTACAAAGAATCATTTTCTCAGTAAACCAAACGGTCTCATCACCGATAAAACAATTTCAGGCATTGAAACCAGAAGTGATGCTCGCTTGTATCAAATGTGGACGCGTTGCCTCCGAAAGCAATACTCAGGATTATATTCTGGTAATTCACCAGGGAATTTCGAAGATGATACAAAAATCGTGTATTCTGAGAATGAACAATGAACTTCCACCCTCTTCTTGGAAATCGTACGGTGCGGATGTTTTCTGGTTCATCGCGACAAAATCTTGACACGTGCTCTTCGAGTTAAAGTATAAATATCCTGTACAGAGTATCACCCCGCTTCTACTTACCCTCAAATACCATGGATTTTTTGCTCTTTAGCTCTCTTTTAAAGCATGTCCGCGACTGCTGGCAGCGTTTTACTTCGACCCGTGTCTTAATTCGCAGAACAAGTGTTATCAAAGTATCAAGTGACCGATGATTTCTTCGCTACAAGTCAAGTACGCGATTGCTCTTGGGAATTCGATCGATTCCGACGGTCCGCTTTCGTTTCGATCCCAGCTATAATGCTACATACTACTCTTCGAGCTTTGCTGTGAACGAACGAGCATATCCCCAGGCGCAAGTAAGCGTTTGGTATGTATACTCTACGTTTGAATACGCCTGTGCGACGCAACCTGCCGAATCGATCCACCCTTGTGCGTGACACCGGAAAGCGGAAGACGAAAGCAAGGATGATGTTATTTTATTGTTAGACACGCGCTCGGTGTTATTCTTCGTTTACTGATAGAAGCTTACGGTTTACTAGATCCTCAGCAATCAGCTTTGATACGAGGAGATGCGCTAAGATTGAAAACTAGATACATACACTTTTCAAATTCGTTTTCCAGAACATCCTACCGTTATCACAAAAATAACTGGAAGGAAATTTACATTGGACTCTTTGATCTGTCCTTCCAAGAAGGAAGAACGAATGTTTCGAAAAAAAAAGAAAAATCTGTTGAGTTCAACCGGAATACCTGCAGCGAACAATACAAGGAAGAATAGAGTGCATACTCGTGAAGACAAGAGAATCAGTGTCTTCTTTTACGACGTACAATTCCCAGCTCTGTGGAAATATATAAACGCGATGAGAGTAGGTATCAGTGGACGAAGTAATCTACCAAGTGCAAGTAATAGTCAGACGACAGATATTTCCGGTGAACTATCTCGGAAGCCGTGTCTTTGGACTTTTACTTGCTACATTAGAGTGTATAACTTTGATTAAATTCTTACAATTATATAAAGAAATGGGGGGAAGGGAAAATATAGCTGCAGGCAATTATATCGGTGATGCTACGATACCGGTTGACCAACCAAACCACCACCTTCGAATACCACACATGAATATTTGACTAATGAACATCGATTTATCTGAATATCTGGCTTATCAACACGTTTTATTGACCTTATTAACCTCTTCGACCTAATGGTTGCAGCGCCAGTTCCGCGTGTATCTGGCTCTACGTCAACGTGTAGTAAACAAAAACTCTAACCACCAGTCTGCTGCAGTGTTCAAACAAATAAAATTCACGAGTACCGGTCGGGAACTGTTTGATTAAATTTAACTCTCTATGCACTTGATACAAATGCATATTTCACAGACGGTGCTTTTGACTGTGGTAGGGAAACAAACAGGGGGGAAAAATCGCAGGGCGCGTCGCACACGTTTAACGAACTAAGTTAGGTGAAATCGCTTCGATCAGAACGACAAAATCTGTTCCATTTCCAGAACCGCAAATTTTTTACCATTCGAATAAAAATCTGGTTATGCAGATTTTCCGGAACGTCCGTCTGAAGATGTACGTTGTAGGGTCGGTGGGTTTTATCACAATGAATTATCTCTATCCCACTTACACTTTATTCATTCGCTAATTGCTTCAATTCTAATCAAAAGTCGCTTTACGATTATTCAGTTTTTACGCCCAACCCTTCGTTATACCGACAATCTGATTGCCTGCTCTCCTATATTTTTCTACAGAACCTCGTTTCGAAGCTATTGAATTTTCACAAAAACCTCACATCTATTGAAAACGATGTGAACCGTGATTTGTCATTTTAGAACGTTCCTGCCCCTTGGATTTATTATGACATCATATTCTCGGAGTATAGTGTGTGTAGACCTCTATGCAGGTCGTAGTGAAACGAGTAATTACGCCCATGACGATACGGATAAATTGTGGAGGAAAGTTGTGGGTAAATTCTTTCCTGTTTGTGAATGGTATTTGAAGTAAGCTGCGAGCACACTTGAAAACGAAGCCAATTAGTTCGCAATTCAATTAATGGATAGGTCGCACTTGAGAAAAAAGAAACTCATATATGTAGCTGTGTGCCAAAGGTGGCGGAAAATCCCTTGCCTCTCGCGTTCCGATATGCTTGATCGCGAAACTTTTTCACTGTATCACACCTATATGCGATCGTTTCGCAATTACATCTAACGAGATATTACGATAGGATTTCCCCACTTTGAGCGTAAATTTCCTACCTCAATAATCAGTAGTTGATGACGTCAGGCATTTTCACTTACAGCAGGAAATTTTCAACGACCAAGTACAGGCTCACGTACAAGTTTGACGTGGTAAGGTGAATCTACAGTCTGCACAAAGTACTTCCGGGTCTTGCACCGGCATGTCACTGTCGCTTTGTCCTCTCTGTGGTTGGGATAGAAATGGAGGAAGGAGAGATAGTCGAGGAACGAACAGGACCAATCTAACAAATTACCTATCCCCTCACCCTCCTTGCTCCCGGTCCATTTACCGAACTTCCTCATCCTCGTCCGTTTACATCCCTATATACACCAAGTTCTCTCCCTCTCTCTCTCTATTTCTTCGGTATAGTATATCTGCTTTGTTTCAACGTCGAAGGAGAAACACCCTTGCGGATAGCGCCGTTCAAACTAATGCTTTTAAAATAGAATTAGAGGCTGGGATCGGGCGGAGATGACTTATCTAGCGAATCCGTTCGTCCGCATCCGTATTCCATTTCACCACTTAAGCTACTGTGAATAGATTTCTGAGGTGACCCAGTTAGCTGTTATCTGGTGTACAGCGTAATTGCTTTGGTTCCTTTCGATTCGGCGGACATTATCTTCGTCGGTTTTTCGGAGCGCTTTATTCGATTAAGATCGTCGGTATTTCTTCCGTGGTGAAATTTCCTGCATGAGAAATGTAACCTGTAAACGTTATTTCCCTCAGTCACTACATTCGTATAGTCTCGAAACAGAATGACAAATCTTACGGCTCTGGGTAACCGAGAAATTTCACTGATACCACATTTAACGAGTATAGTATACCGACTATATCTCCGCAGATACCTACTACTCTCTTCCTTTATCGTTCCTCGAGAAAAGTTAGGTCGCTTCAAATCTCACCAATACATCTACTCCCGACACTGTCCTATACTTATAGATCTAGGTATAGGTATAACCAACGTTATTACGGGTTGCGATAAGAAAATTCTACACGAGCTCACGGGACGTATTCCACCTATTTTTCATCTCTGACAAAAATTTGACGAGCTTGGAAACAAAAAGGTTCAACCGGTACGGTTTGGATCGGCGTAAGAGACGCCGTTACAATGGATTCAATACGATTACACATGGCTAAATTGAAGGACAAATCCGCGTTCACGGCCCACATGGGTCATTTTTCGTTGATTTCAATGGAGTCATGACGAACCTTGGATAGCATAATATCGCTTTTATATCAAAACAATGTAATGGAAATTTGAGAACGTGACTTTTAGTGGAAAATCAGTCAGCCATGTGGTTCAGTTACATCAAGCTCCGAATAATCTATTGTACATTTTGACATGCGCCCGTCAATTGTACCGGATTTACTTAAATTAATCTGTCTGTGTTTTCGGAAGAGACAGTATACTCAATAATCAGAGATTCAAACTTTGTACTTCGACTAAACTCGTACATTCGCAGAATTATTCTGATCTTGGCTTACAGATATCTGCGAACAATCTAACCAAATTATCATTAACGAGACGCTTATTGCTTGCGACGTACATACCTTCTGTTCGCTCAAGTGTACGTGACGATGTTGGTACTAATTTTAGACGATTTATAAATCCGTGTAGTGCGAATCGTTGCTAATATTAACATACACACCTCTCACAAGCTGAGTTGTCTTGCGCTTTTTTCTAGTGTTTTTTTTTTTCACCTGGCACTGAGGGACCGGATGGAGAACAATCGGTGTTTGACCACATTTGAGCGAAATCCGCGTCATGATGATGAATATTAAATTACCTCAACGCGGATTACGCGTGTAGGCTTTAAGCACAGCGAGTGTTTCCCGAGATAAACAATACATAGTGCCAGGTATACAACACCGGGGTAAAAACCGTACGGGCTTCATATCCGACGGTACTAACTTTTTAAATACTCGCGTATCGCCCGCTTTTTTTTATTTTTTCAGCTTTTAACGAACTCTCGTATTCAAGCTGAAATCCCATGGACGTAAGCCGATAAATTCGTTTCGGTTCGATCTGGTCACACACCGCCTCGCACCCTGCTTTCGTGTTGCCATTTTCGATAAGGTTTCCAGCTGCAAGCCCGGTGAGTCTACGTGGACACCAGAGTCGGAGGCGTTATGCAAATCTACGGTAATATTCGGTGCACCTCGATTACACGCTGCCTCAATTCTTTCGGGTGGCTTGTTTGGTCATTTTCAGCTTCTACTTTTTCTGTGTCCGTATCTTATATTGCCATCAGGACTACGATGAGAATTTTCTGGTGAAAGTATTTGAAAAAATCACGAGAGGTAATTCACCTCTGACCCACCAGTAATGCAGAGAGGTAACAAACCGTTAAAAATTCACGGTCTGCTTCACTAACGACGTGTGATATTTTTTTGCACTAAAAATGCATATATTTAAGCGTGAAATGTGGTACGAGTTGCAAACAAGGGTTTTTTACCGGACCGTTTTAATTGATTCTAGATATTTTTTAACCATATAATCGACACGTTTACGGTACGTAATGAATCATTACACTGTTGCTAAACACGTCGGTAAATTAGTGTCAGCAATTGTTATCAACCATCTGGTGGATGGACAGTATTCATAGGACAAAAAAATAGTATCTCTAAATCTGGGGAGGTGAACATTCCCAATTTTCCTCAATGTTTGTCACAGTTACGGACTTTGCATAAACACGGGGAGTTGCGACGGGGTATAACGGGGGAGATGCGTTGGCAGGAGATTGAGGGTGAGGTAAAATTATGAACCCTCATTGAGAACGTTGACAGGCAAGGGTGTGGTTCGTTAACGTAGACCGTCAACGCCACCTGTTGGTAAACAGGCATTTACGTCTATATCTGGGTGTCATCCGTCCAGCAGTATAGGTGTGACTTATTCGTTTGCCGACCGTATACAGACATATGTAAAATGCGACGGAGTACTTACCTCGATTTCGTATTTACATATTTTACACACATGTGTCAGGTCGATATCCTTTGGCTTGGGAAAATTGTTCAGGCTTTAGGGTTGTGGAAATATTTACAGAGAGCTGTGAAAGAGTTTTTTTTTTTTCTACTTCGGGTAAAAAGTTGCTTTCATCGCCTATACATATCTGCGGACAGCTGGATGGATAGACAAATAGTCTATGCTTTGGGGAATCGCGGGCGCGAAATGTTTTCCCTCGTTAACCCATTTCAATTAGAGCGCGCGTTGCCTGCGGAAATTGTAAAGTTTTTAAAATATGGGTAAAAGTTTTTTGAGCGTGAGAGCCCATCGGTCGCGAATGTTCATTAATTCGATCGATCATCGATCAGTTATGAATAACCGCATAATGTGATAATCGCAATCTAGTAACCCGGCCAATTATCGGCGGGAAAAATGAAATAACGCTGTGACAGTGTCGCTTTTTTACCGCAAAACATTTTTTACACCGTTTTTTTCAAACACTGCGAAACACATTTCAACCGAATTGAAATTCCTGACCCTTACGGACGGTGGGCAAAAGGCTACACAAACCAATTACCGCTCGGACCGAAAGTAGAATTGGCATGACGATTTGGTATTTGCAAAAGAAAAAGTGTGTACATCCGTGATCGATACTTTGACTTCACAGGTGCGGCGCACACGCGGTTGATATATCGTAGCAATACCGGCAGGCACACCGACCATTACAGATGAGTAATTTTTAATTAAACTTGAAACGTGTGAAATCCTCATTTCGCAACGTACATGCCTACACAAACGCGTAATCTGTGTTCGCAAAAAAAAGGAAACGCCTGCCTCGCGCACCGGATGGTGATAATCGAACCGATACATTGGAACATTATAATTTTCCACAGCGCTAATTGTCTTTCGAAGGTCCGTTGTTCATTTTCACCCTCAATTCAGCCGATTCTATGCCCATGTTTTCTCGTTTTTCACACGACCACCAACTGCGTGCAATAAATGGAAAAAAAAGGCGTAACGCTAAGCGGGCGAGCCTACAAGCGAACCATGTTGTAAATCGATCGCGCCATATATTCAAAGGCGTATACGTAATTCGTTAATTATTTTTTATTACGCGTGTTAAATTTCTTTAGAGTTACAGAACCGAATTGGAAACCTCGTATTGAAAAAAGGAGTTGGCCAACAGGTAATGTCTTTTCCCAGAGCAGCTGGAATAAGATATACTGATTTGAATTATTTTTCAATTAACCTTTGACCGACATTCATCAGTTCACATGTGCGAATAGACTGCAAACCAGTGAACAGACAGCTTCGGCTTATCAATAAAACATTCGCAGCGAACTTCGTCGTGTTTGTATGATTTTTTTCTCAAACGTTACATCGAACAGTTTCAATTTTGATTCCCAAGTCACCCAATGAAACTGAATCATTACCAAATGTTGTATACAGGGAAAATGAATACCAAGGTTGGGACTCATCAGGTAATTAACCGACCGAATTTCCTCGACATGCACACAGGGTTGTAATTAGCTGTCCGCTGCAAACTTTTCAATCATTGAAAACTATTGAGAAGCTTGACATTCCCATATGTCACGTGAAGCTGCAACGCCAGGGCAAGCGTATCGTTTAATATCGTAAGCTTACTTTTTCTGGTATAAATTAGGTACAATTGCGAGCTCTAAATCATTACTTGAACCCGCATAACGTGTACGATGACGTAGCAATCGCGGTAGCTGGCCAGCGGCCGGTACGTGAGCAGCTCTGAAATAATAAATTTACAATAAGCATTGGACACTGGAATGAACGTGAGAGCAGTAGCTCGGTGCATGTGTTACATAATTAATGAACTCTACACAAGCGCTGTTGGTCCGGCGGCCAGCTACCAGCCGGCATTTGAATGGACCACCTGGTAGTCCAGTCGCCTGTCTGATTACGTGGATAAAGGTAAGCCCCACGTACCCTCGGTCGATATGATCAGACTTTGTTTCACGCATCACTGAATTAAATAAAACCACCCCGTTTGGATGGTGGTGAAAATCGAGGGCCTGTGGAATTGGAGAAGGTGAGAATACCCTCTGAAATCGTAATGTATTTTTTCGGTATTTTTCTCGTTCTCCACTTTAGACAAACTCTAATCTATCCGAGACTAGAATATTCGGGTTGACAATGAGCGAGATCTGCCAACGTAACGCTCATATTTTCATTAAAACGAACAGAGCTTGGTTTTCTAGTTCACGATGCTTTTTACCTCAGCAGACTCTCTGGTAATTTTTCTTCATTTTTTGTCTACCTTCCACACTTTTGCTAGACATATTTGCCGACCTTAGCACTGCCTACGTTCATCTACACCGCAGAGTCTGGCTAGAGGTGGGTTCATGGGAATAATACATAAAGCTCGTGGGGAAAGGGTGAAACTATGTGAAGAAATATGAAATCCCCGGAAACCCGAGTAATATCTACAGCATGCTGTGAGGATTATTCCCCAGACATTTATTTCCCGTTTGGCGAACCATTCTCATCGTGGCAACCAGCGTTTGAAAACATTTGAAAATAACAGACGGATATCTCCGCAGATGAGTTTCTCGTTCGTTCAGCAGATACTAATGGCATGAGGCGTGGAGGCAAGAGTCCAACGAATAATTGCAGTCTCGGTGCCAGACAATGAGAGCATATTTCATCCCCGTTATACGCCTCTGGACAATTATAACAGGTTCAGTTACATTTAGCCGAACGATAACTTTGACGTAAAGGAGAGGAGAGGAGAGAAGAGAGGTGCAACCTGTTGGCAGACATGTATCAAACGGTAGGACACGTCAAGGACACTCGGGAGTCGGTTGGTACGTAAATCAGTTGAAGTACACTCGAGCGACCAGGAAGGGCAGAGGAGGGTTGGTCGAGATGTTCCTCTTCGCACTGCAACGCGGTCCATTAAGTCATCTTGAAGTAGCATGCCCGCTTGCTTATACTCAATCACTTCCTCGGTCTCGCTTTCGCACGGCTCCTTCAGCCATTTGTCTTCCTGTCCCCCAAACGCCACGACGGTAAACTCGACAAACTCTTTGCTAAATTTTTAGCTATTGACGTTATACAGCGAGTAATTTGTAACGCGAAAACACCCCACTCTTGTAGATTGACGTGGAATGTTGTGTTACGGAGTTGATAATTTTCAAACAATTTTTAAAGTGACAAATTACTCGCAGGGCTTTGCGTTTGAATATTGGTATCGTCGGAGCGTCAAAGTCTAGGCCGCAATTGCCTTTATTGGGCTTACCGAGTGACAGTGACGAATGGACCACCTCGCTAATTCCTTTCAAATGGTATTAATATCTCGACTGCGGAGAAACAGGATGTCGCCCGTTGAATGGAGATTCCTGAATCCCTGGCATTCGACATTCAGTTTTTGTCGCTTCGTAAGATTAAGAAAACGATGAGGACAAGGTGACTCCAACGGATCAATATCGAACCCTTGAAATTTAGAACCGAATTCAGTGATGACATAAAATAAAACGCGAATCAGCCTCATTCGTAATCAGATCGTGTATTTCTATGAGGTGAATATTAACCCATCGTTTTATATCTATCTACTTTTTTCCAATAGCAAATATTGAATTTACTTGATTGCAATTTGGATGATATGATTCTGTTTAAAACAAAAAATACTTTTTTGGATTTCATATTTTCCATTTCATTTTTCACTTTCGTTTGATACAATATATATTGGTAAATAAGCGTAGTCGTTCATTACAGGGTAAAATGGTGATCGATTTGTAACAATATCCAAGTTTATACTCATCACATTTCAATACCGGTAAACGGGTCAATAATTACAAATTTAATTATCTCATATCTCGGTTGAGCTTATCGTCTATATCTAACGTGAGTGTATGTACAAATATACAAGCTTCGAAGTATTCGGTATGTACAGAACTGTAGGATTGATATACAACATACGTAAACGTATTATATAAACTAAAAAAATAATAATAATAGTATTTGTAATTGTAATAATAATCAGTCGAGTATTTGGGCGTTGGTTGGCTACGTATTCCTCACAGTCGGGTATCTGGATCGATTTCTGTAAAAAAAAGAAATGAAAGAAAAATTAAAATAAAAATTCGGAAAATAAACAAGGGTAAGATCTGAATCGAACAGAATGAATGTCGATGCTTCTGGCGAGGGGTTGATTCGATTGCGGACTTTATAATAATAACGTCATTAGGCGAAAGGTTCGGAAACGTAATGCGGGCGGACGAATGTCGATTAATTTGAAAAATGAAAAACCTCTTTCATTATATTTTGGATGGCTCATTTGCCGCACGTCAATCCCCTGACATTGGATCATAAACTGAAACGGTTTCGGCAGGAAGACGGAAAACAGATAAATCAAGAAAAACGGTAACACATGTGTGGGGGGTCATATTTATTGACCCGATAGCAGTTATCCCACCGAATGATTCTCCGTATAGCCTTCGATTTCGAAAGAAATTGCAATCAAAGCTACATGCACTCGATAGCTGAAACGGTCGTGAACGAAATTTGATAACCTCAATTACGCGGACGTCGTTAGTACGTTGATTGAAAAATTACTCGACAGTTTGAACGAGTGAAAAGTACGGTACCTCGATCAATGAAATCTTGTTGATCGTCCATTCACACGGTCCTAAAACTTAATCAGGATGAAAAATTGATAAAATAAAGAAAAGAAAGCAAGAATCCCGATGGAATATCCTTCGTACCAACCGAAGAACGTTTGCAGAATCAAAATCCGCCTTGGTATGCATGTGGTAAATAGCATACATGTTGAGGCAGGCAAAAAGAAATTCGGAAAAACTATGGCTAGACAACAAGTTCAAATCCATTATCGCGAAAATTCCATCTGAACACGTTACTTATTTCTTAAAGACAGGTTTGGCTGCACATTATCAAGGTATTTCCTGTGTCAACGGTGTATTTTATACCGCCATAGGTTGCGACGTGATTTTTTGTGGATTTTTTTTTCATCGTATCAAGTATCCCGAACGCAAGAGGAACAGGGTAAATATTTTGAGTCGGTGTTTGAATAAATAGGACTCAATGGTTGACATACATACACGTTAGGGTTGGGGTCGGTGAATACTGCTTCTGGTTCGAGCTACCGGTACTACCGTAGTTTGGGGACAGTATACCTGAAGAGGACAGATTTTTTTTTCTCTTCTCCAACCAACAATGTGTGTGCCCGGAGCGGATCGTTTCATTTGTTCGTCGTCACATCTGCGTGGATCGGGCATTTCCTTTCCACGTACACAAACGCGATAATCAAACCTCTAAAATCTCGACGTACTTCCCATGTATCCCGTCTCGCATACGTGTGCGTGTCCCTTTTGCAAAGAATCGAAAGAAAGCAGGACAACAATGACCGAGGGATGATATATAAGAGAAAAAGGAAAAAGAGAAAAAAATAATAATGTCCCCAACCGCATAATACGTTGCCATTAATTTTCTATTGCTTCGATCTCGAACTTGGTCTATGCTGCTGATCCGGTAAGCCCGCTATTGTCACGTAAACACTTCTCCAATCCTCTATACTTATCGAATTCACAATGCCGACGTTTGAATTGTCCATTCAAATGATTATTGACCGAAAAGAAACTGCAATAGGTTCTGATTTCAGTTCTGAACAATTAAAACTGCCTGAAAGGGATATCATAGATCCGTGAATATCGCTTATCAACGTAAACATATAATTCTTGATGTGAATTCGACGAAGCTTTTACATTCAATATCAAAGCTCGCAGCTCGCTATATGTATATATTTAGGGCTAGGCACCACCCCAAGAAGTCAATTGTTATCCCGTCCTCGCGGAACCCTCCTTCTTAGGAGCAAGAGTCACCTGGTAAATTCGTAATACGTTTTCATCCCCTAACCGTGGAACATGGCTTTCGGGGCACCTAACGTAGGGGAATATCCGGACAAAAGAGTTTTCACGTACGACACGTACAATGCCCCCCCTTCTCATTTTATTCGGGAAAATTAGCGAATTTCCTATGACAATGACAAAACTTTGCGCAATTTCCCTCTCCGTAATTGTGAAAAGAATGGTTAAGTGACCCGCTTTTCCTACACGGAAACAAAGTCGTTATCCCTACTGAAAACCGAAGAACGAGTCTTGCATCAAGATTTCCGGCTCAAGCAATTTTTTTTTAATGGTTCTATATGTTATTATCTCTACCTATACTTCGATTTTCGTTTAAATTGGTTGGTGGCCTGATAATTGGCAGATCCGGGCGATTTTTTTTCGTAAAATGAGCTGCAGCTGCCGTAGCGCCAAATTGAAGTCAGAGTCTGTACCCTGAGTGTAGGTTGGTCGGCCAAGTTCCGTCGTCGGACTTCAGAACCCTCGTTTAGCTAGGCGCGGTGTCCCTTCACTAATTTTAATAGCCGACTTCCGTGGCAGGCTCTAGGTCGCAGTGTCTCTCATCCGAGTCTGAACCACATCTCTAATTTCCACGTGGTTAAACTTCAAAGTGTTCAAATGACGCGCAATATATCAGAACACAGGGAAAGTTTGAAACACAGATTACACTGCGCAGATAATTATCCCAGGGTGACGTGAACTTTGGATGTGAATTTTATCCAAAAACAAGAACTATACGAGCAACTCAGAACGGCTTTCCACACGTAGCGGTAAAACGATAAACGCTAACGGCGTGAATAGCCTCGCATGGCTCACGTAGCCACCGAAATACCCAAAACCCAAAACCAAAGTCACGCAAATGGGTGCCCCGCCGTCATTAGGACCGGGACGCACATATGTCACGTAGCTACGCGCCATGCACGCAGAAGTAGATGGGAGTACGAACATGGCTCGATCTACCTTCTAGGTATGTGTGCCCAGATGAAGGTTGAAAACCCTACATGGACCGTAGGCATCGGAGTCTAGATTCTAGGGGCCGGGCTAGACCAACTATCGTCCCAAAGTTCGTTCGGCAAAGCTGCCGCTCCGTGTGCCCATTCAATTTTCAGGCATTCACTGCAAGGCACAAAAACGGGCTACCATGTCACGAGCATATTGAAAGGCCGGCAAACTGACAACGAAGAGGAATCATACGGTTAAATTGCTCACTAGGTACGTCTATTCCGGGGACCTGCTCTTTTGAATCCGAAACAAAAACTTCTAATCGGTTTCTACATTTCTAATTTTGGAAACACGTTGGTTGGTCGTTTGATTGAGATGAAAATATCTCAATTGGCATCAAGTTTTTGTCAAGGAGATCAGTACAGCATGATTCAACAAATTCTTCATACTCCAAAAATCATTGATATATCTTATCCAAATTAAGTTCGTAACACATCGAAAAATTGACTTTTTCAAAAATCACTTGTAATATTTCAGGCCCACGGTTGATCCGATTATGTCTCTCGACGTCTCATTTTCTTCGGACAGCAATCTTCCATCGTGTGAATAAGGGAAATTGAAAGATAAAATTTTTGACTAGATTTTCACTAAATTTCCATAACTGACCATAACGTATCAAAGGTTTTTTTTTCCTCATTTTCCCTCATTCCCTATTGTGTTTCGAGTCCCTTCCGGTATTTTGTCATATTGTATACCCTCAAATTTACCATTCTCTGCAGCGGTTACACTTTTCAAATTACAGTACGACCCTGGTCCACCATCCCGACCCTCAGTCCTCGCGACAGTTCCGGAGTGCGCCTAACAATAATTTTCTCTTCTCTGCGAACCTAATATTAGCAAAAATTCAACCTCTGAACTCACAGGCGTGGTGTATCGACATGTAAGCTATTCCAACAGATTTCAAGAACGACAGGACGACAAGTATAAGACAAGTTGAATTCTTATTGTTCCTGTCTCGCAACGTGCAGGCATTTTCCAATGTACGTCGGGTTTTGGTTTAACCGTGGCAACGCGCGTGTAACGAGAAACTGCAATATAACGTCAGACCCTGGCAGCGAGTATCGTCAGGATGCAGTTTCCTAAGAATCCGAGAGCTTGCGGGAGCTTGCGGGAGCCAAAGGAAACGAGCGCGCACCTCCTGTATCGAGTAACAAAATCTGAGGCGTTCAACACCTGCTAGCCGCCTGCTGAACATATCGTCCTGAGAGGAGCTGTAGCGGCGAGTTGCCCGTGAAAATATCGACCCCAGTGAGGCGGCGAAGATATGAAATTTGATATTTTTGGCACATGTCCTAAATTACGAACCCATACAAGCGTGGGAGTTGAAAAAAGTTGACAAGAAACAGAATAAATTAAACTGTCGAAGTCGTACTACTCTGCGGCTCGATTCGTAACGTATGCTCCTTATATTTGGCACGAAGTTTACAGGATGGAAGTGAAAATCATTCAATTGGTAAATTTCCACGTCGGAGAAAAAAAAAAAAAATAGGTAAATGAAGATTTTATCGAATAATAAAAAGCCCCTCGATACTCTCAAACTTTCAACCGGGGGCTGGATGATTAAAGTACATCTGACAAGAGGCACCCGTAGTAACACGACACGGAGTACCTCTACCGTATACGGCTTCGTAAATTTTTGACCGCTAGTTAGACTAATGGTCTAGAACTCGTTTTGGTAGATTAAAGTGAACGCATCTAAAACCAATCTCTGACGTTGGTGAGATGAGTTATGTTATCCTATATTGTGATACGTTATAACTTTGTCAAATATACGAATGCTGAACAGCATCTCATGGGTCACAAATTATTTCATAGCATATGCGCGCAGTTATGACATCGCCAATTAGGGTATTTTCAAACTCTTGTTGTTTCATAGTTCTAGAAGCTTGCAGTCAAATAATAATTGGTTCACATTCTGTCTCTTTCAAATTGAACGAAAAATTGGAGGTAACAGAACAGATTGATATAACGTCACGCATTGCATTTAACAATAAGTGTAGCAAAAACACTGAAATTCAATCGCTCGTGGTGTTTGAAATTATTATTTTCAACGAATGAAAATAACGTCAATGCAAGCTTCCAATTCATCCAGGTCTGTCATGAGACCTCGAAATATAAAAAATTCGTACAATATATAATAATGTAAAAATATTAATCCAATTTATGGATAGCCGATAGGCGGGGATCAAATGTGCGGTTCGGTATGAAAAATAATATATAATGCAAATAATAAAGCTGGAAGCGTTGACAGTGACGAAGAACCCGGAGTCATTGTGCGCGGTTACGACGTTTAAACGAACAATGGGGGGTCTGGTTGTCGGTGGTACCGCTACTTTTGTATGACCTGCACTGTTGCTGTTGCTGTTGCTGTTGCTGCTTTCATTTTGTACGTGCGTGGTGCGTGTCTCTGCGTATGTGTGTCTGTTCAAAGCCTCAGCGATATGTATATATGTGAGGCAGGGGAGGGTCGACCGACGAGGGAACTACGTCACGAATGAAACTGGTCCACCTTGACATGCAGATTACCCCCGCGAGAGTTTATGAGAGCTAATAACCAGGGGATTGCGTTAGGATCTACCGGACCATCCTGCCAATATTTCACACCCGCGGTTCTACCGTTGTGTCAGTGCGGTCAACAGAGATAACAGCACATGGGAGCAAAACCCAGCGTATCCCAACTGCCCCAAACCGATATTGTAGTCGTGAGATCTTTTCTACATCGATTATAACCGCACCATCTTCGACGATTTTGAATTGAAACAAAAAAAATAATTGATGACAAGTAAATAAATACGTGTCAATTGAATACTACAAGTGAATGTGTCGTCACACACTAGCTCGAGAGCATTGATCGCCGCGCCATCTTCGGTCAGTATACGGTAGTGTGTGACGTCATGTGCGTTCCGCGGAATTCAAATGATGCATTGAAAACTTTATTCATTTAAAAATGGACCCCGAACTATTGATTGCAATACATTTCTTATCAATCCTTATCACCACATTCTCGGATGTAAAAAATTTGATGTATAACCCAAGAGAAAAAAAAAACATGAAACTCTCCCTTCGTTATATTTTATTTATCAGTGTGTCTGGTTGAATTTTGTACTAATCACGTGACTCGGGTCATTCTCGACTTTTAATCGAGACAGTGGATGCTATAGCTTTGGTGAACAGCGATTACGTATGCTTTAAGCGTCTCGTAATTGTCGGAGGGGGTGCGTTGTTTTGCATAAGACATTTGAGAAAAAAAGGGGACAGCTCTGGTTCGGCGGAGGGTGATGGTTCTTCGCAGGATCTCTGGGCCTGCTGCGTGCCGTTTTTTCACCACATTCTCTGGATGAGAGACCGGGGAAGATTTCGACGCTGTCCCGAGATGAAAATAAATCCGGTATTTTCTTGAGTAAGAAAAAAAAAAGAGATAAAGAAAAAGTGACAGAGTGTATTTTATCTCTCAGTTATAGCCGTTCGTCGACGTATCCTGGTAAAAATTCTGGGACTAAGAATCCTCCCGGTACAACAGCTTAGGATAACATATTCTACGCGTGGTGCCTTAGGAATACGAGAATGAGAAAAAGGAGGAAATGGTCTGGTGGAAAACACCCCCGCGGTCTTTCTTCTTCGCGATATACTTCATATTCTTCTCTTATCTCTCGATAATTTACTCCCCATATCTGTCACATAACTCCACCGACCTCTATTTCCACCCCCACCCTATGTCCCCCCATCCCACATACGTCATAAACAAACCCTCGGATCTTGGTCGCGTTCGGGAGTATAGGGTATCCGCATGCAGAAATCGAAATTCACCCTTTCGTTTTACCTCTACGTTTATACACGCTCGCGCTCCCCCAATTTCGAAATTCTGTTGTTGTAGACATCGATCTCCATTCACCGAACGTCAATGGCGGACTGAAGTTCCATTTTTGAACGACTGGGGCATTGGATAAGAAACAAAATGGCCGACCCTGCCGTTTTCACCTCGAGTTAACTCAAACTCGCGGGTAAATCTATACTCGTATTGAAAAAGCTCGTAGTTCTTTAGCGCAAAGTAGGGATTCTGGAAGCGGATTCCTCACTAATTTGTTTCGACGAATCAACGTGTATATCTGGTATCTCCCGTCTACCCGTGCGGAGCGTGATTTTCATCCACTTTTTACCTCCATTTTTTTTTTTTGTGGTGTATGTTATTTTTATTTACGCCCCAAATTTTTCCTTCATCAACGCCGTATTTTATCGTTAACGCCGTTTATCTGCACGTGCAGAAGCAAAAAAAAAAAAAAAGTTCTAGACGCTCGTTCAGCAGATTTCAAATCAGAGAGATAAAATTTTGTTGGTTGGCCGCAGCGTTCAGTCGGTAGCCTCACGGTTGGGTAGTTTTCTGATTTTTACAGGTTTCACGATATCTTACAAACCATAAAAAAAAGGCAGCATAAACCGTATCATGGGTGGACGCGAATGCCGAGGGCGGTGAATCGCCTTGTTTTTATTGATGCCACAGCAGTACGCGACTATACATTAACCTTCGGACGACGACGTTATATCTTGATGCGAAATTTTTTTGACCGCCAAAATCCACGAGAGGCCACCAAATTTTTATAGGACTCTATTTATAGTTCAGGTCAAGTTTGCCCCGACGACGGTGAATCCCCTCAAATAGCGCGCGAGAACTAAACGACCCCACAAAACCAGCCCGCCTAACCCACCGGCATACCGCTATACAGACGATGCGTAACCTATATACCCTATACCGGAGCCATCCATCACCGGTTGCCGCATTCTCATATCACGACCTCGTCCCTGAACCTAAACCTGTTACGGAAAAGGCTGCCGCGAGTAGAATTCGAACTGTGATCGGTTATTCCGGGAGAATAGCTAAGCGAGAAAAATCATACCACGTGAATAGATTCAGGCTTTAACAGAAACGCGTGAAAAAATTTAGAAAAAAAATGAAAAATAAAAAATAGGAAGCAATAAATTTTAACGGATAAGCAGACCGACTCTCTACCGCGTTCGCTGCACGGAGTATCGGTACCGGATTTAAACTCCACGATTCATCAAAAATATACACAGGTATACAAGTATTGAGTATTTAGATGACGGACGCGCAATCTTTTTCCGAGGCGTTGACCCGACCACCGAAACCGATTTTTAATACCTTGAATTCTGAATATAAAGCAATTTTTTTCTTTTCTTTTGGTCCTTTTATTCGGTTAAATTCGACCGTTGAAAAAAAGAGAGAAAACTGCATTTCCTGGTTTACGTGGTTCGCACGTGTCTGCGAGGTGCACTTTGGCCGTACGGTCGACTGTCCCCAATTACTGAACGTAATTGGGACCAACTGTCTACGGATGGATTCCATACGGACTTTTCACAGTGTCAGTTAGATTCATCTCGACCAGCGGTCACCGTGTCGCATTGCAGGATCGGAGAGGAAAAAAAATCAATTGAGAATTGAATTTTTTTCCGTCACCGCATTACTGAAACTAGAAGGTGAAGCTATTTTTGATCGAAAGCTCGCTATACAACATTTTCGATACACGCATTTCCGTTCAATATTTATCTTGCCGTCAATTGTTACGCGACGGTTGATCGTCAAACGATAAACAAGCGACGAGGTTATACCACGTTGTGTATAAAGTACCGACTAGTATGACGAAATGATAGGCGAGCCCTCATATATGATATGTATTCAGGTACCCATTGTGTAAATTTAATTAATACGGGTTTCATGCGTAATTGTAAATATTCCGTGAGCATATTCAATCAGAAAAGTTATAACCCCGTCCCTCCAGAATCTGATTCAACTCCTGATGAAATGAGGTTGAATAATTGATATGACAAAGTAAAACTGATATCATTTTATATCAACCGGAAAGGGCAACATAGTTCTGTTACAAGTTCACAAAGTTCGCACTTTCTGACGGGTGTAAAGTTTCGAACACGAACTGCAAGCGAGTACTACATTCGAACCGGAACCAGTCACAAAGCTCTTACGTCAAACCTACATGATGGGAGGTTACAGTTCTCATGCCTGTTCGTAGGTGCGCGCGCAGTGGACGATGATGCCCGAACCGCGGATCCGAGATCGGTCGGAAGTCGGCCATTTCGCGCACCGTCTATAATCTAGAAAGCTGAACTTCCCATACAGGTGTTGGGCAACAGTAAATCGTGTCAAGAGAGACAAAAATGGCTACTTTTACTTTTACAAGGGCATTAAAAGTATGGAGCTGCATGGGACTGTCCCACGCAACCGCTGCGCAAAGCCCCACTTTTCATGCAGGTGTTATAAAAATGATATTTTGAAGGTTACGTGAAAGACATTGGAGGGGGGTATGAAAATTCGGAGAAAGTAGGCCATAGATGAAGCTTGACATTCTAAAAATCAATAAATGGATGGTGCAGTGGGTGTGATGTGAGCGTGAGGGGGTAGAACACGTTTGATTTAGGTGGCAGGCTGCGTACGGAGCGTATTTCCCCCGTAATGCGGATTTTACGGGGTGGTGACTGCACATCTGTAACTGGCGCCGACTCACCAAACATTCACGCCGTCCACATGTTCGAGTCTCCCGGCCACATGAATCCGACCCGTCCGCGTCTGGACCGCGATGTCACTGTTCAGATCCATAACGGCGTAGTTCCAATAATATTCCCTTAATTGCAATTTCGAGTTATGACTTACGAGATCAAAGCGAACTCCAAGTTTTGGCGAGCTTCCAGCACCCCTTACGTCACTGACTTGATTGCCTTACACACAACGCTCGGTTTCCTACTCCCATTACGTATGTAGAGGCGTTACCTAATCTGCGTACGTGTATCCGTGATTTTGGAGGCGTAATGGAACTCCCAAGACAAAAATTTGTTCTCGAGTCTACAGCCGAGCTCTGACGTCACATTTCCAATTATCAGACATCAGCTATCATCCTTGTATATTAATCCTTGTATTAATCAATTGATTAATATTGATCCTTGTATATTAATTGCTTTCGAAAGACAGTATTTTACGGAATAACCAGGAATATATACATCAGCCTTTACAAGTACGAAGAGAGTGGACTCGTAGAATATTGTCGAAGAGGGCGTACATCCAACCTTGTAAATTTTCATCATAAGCTGTCCTCCACTTCAATTAAAAGCGTAACATTCAACCGTGTGACACATCCCACTTTCTCACTAATGATCAACGCTAGAAATATCAGTTTTTTCCATCTGCACGATGCTATGCACGGTCATATGATGAACCTGAATGTGTGCCTTGGCACCGTAGATAAAATATTTACTTTATATACTGTGACAAGTATCACGAAATTGGTGCAATTAACGTTCAGAATCGACGACATCGAAATGGTAGCTGTATGGTGTTTATTCGATTTTAACGAGGCACGAAAAACTATTTGATTCGCCAAAGCATGTCTTAAAGAGGTACGTATAATGAGACGTGGTTTTTTTTAATGATTCCAGCGTGGCACGCATCGAAAAAAGGGGGTAGGGTGATTGGGAAGTCCAGCGAGTCTAGGAAGTGCGTTGAAAGTGATCGACGAGTAGTCGAGTTTCTCCCTCGGTGTGAGAAGGTTCCGGTAGCGTATAGTCGGTCGCCGTTGAGCGCTGACTCCCAATGCCCCTCGTTACTTGGACGAGATAATCTCGACACGCTGCTCCATAAATCGCCATTATCTAAATAAACGGTCCTATTACTTCAGGTAGCGATAAGCACCCGGCAGGGACTCTGTCGAGCGATGCGTCATATTTCACAGGCCCACACGTTCGAAACGTTGGTACACAGCTACATGTAAGTATCTCTCATCCCCCTCTCGATATTTTTCCCCCGACGTTAACCGTGAGGTGGAAGCTTAACGCATCTCTTTGCGCCTGTAACGTCAGCCTCTATTATCGGGATGGATTCGAGTCGATCGGAGGGAAGGGTGCAGAAAAATAGGAGGCAAAGAAGTAACGCGAATCGAGTAGCGTGATCAAGCGCGAGCCATGAAGCGAGTAACAACGATATATATATATGTATATATAAAACTGTAGCAACCGTCGACTGAAAGTTTGATAATTCTTAGAAATTGTATCGAAAGGAGTAAAAGTTTTAAAACAGAGTTACCCCCTCAACGAGAGATAAACCCTTCTACCACTACCACTACCACTATCGACCATGGACACGTCTGAACAACAACGAAGAGCGTTATTAGGAAACTTTTATTTCTCTCCGAGCACGCGTGTCTCATATTAACGTTATTTTACCCTCTCTATTCTCCCATCTCTTCGCCTCGCAATGTCCCCGCTACAGGCACGACCTGGAATACCAGACCCTTTTCCGCCGTTCTTCCCTTTTATTGTCCCGCTGTGGTTATATAACGGTTATATAATCTTATTCCTTCATCACAAATTGTCCGAGAGATCATTCCGTGACCGTTTCATTTGACGAACATGTGTTTGTTCACTTATTCACGTAATCGGCCCAAACGGGTTTTTTTCTTTTCATATAGGCTTAGGAATAATCAAGCAATACAGAAGTAGTTACGGTAAATTCTGTTCAGGCACCATGCTGAGCGTTGAAGTTGAGCTGAGCTCGTGAAACTGAGAGGAGTAGACATTTCATGGAACAGATACATGGTCTCGTCGTTGGTGACCATCTGTCGTTGCACATCCGTACCATTTGCCCCCTCGGTCAAAGTTCACCACAGGGGTGCCAACCAGCCCTCGATAAAAACGCTAGTGATCGCTATAGCTTTCCCTATTTTTAATCTAAACCCAGTTATATTCGGCCACATTGGACCGTTTTCTGTTCGACAATACGACTGTAACTAGGGAACGTTTAATTTCAATGAATGAATAAAGTGTGTAACCAGAGGCCGCTTTGTGCGGTCTTTCCATACCAGGAACGTTATTTCATTGGTGCTAATAAAACGGTTTAAAGGCCGCCAAATGGTCGGTTTTAATATGGTTCAGTGTCATTACTTAAAAAGTCACAATTATTGAAGTGTAACTCAAATTTTAACTCCCTCTATTGTGAAAGGGCATAATTATGGCGACGGTGAAAAATAATGCATTCGAGGATCGGAATAAAAGGGTCGGTGTCACCCGATTCTTGATGGATTAAAACTTCACCTGGCCACAGCAATTCAGTTTGATCCTGCCTCTGGATCCTGACATCCAGCACCAACTTTTTCTAACATGAATTTTCATCATAAATCCCACAACTTCATAGTTTGCGCGGATTTAAACGGATGGGGGAGAATGTTCAACTTTTCTTTCTCTTAATCAGATCGCGAATATCCAATCAATCAATTATTCTAATAATAATTGTTGCAAGATTGTTTGTAAGTTGGAAAATAGAAGAAATCGCCTCTCGGGGTTGCAGTTCATTCTGAACTGCTTGAATGAGGCAATTAACTTGGGCTCAGTGATATATTCGGCTGTCGTAGGAAGTGGAGAATAATTTTAAAAATATTGTTACTCTGGGTTTTCCATGAAGAAAATTTATTGCGAAATATTCATAAAATAATACAGACTCCTGGGCAGGGACGAGGCCTTCCACGTAGGTTCGAGGGGGAGAGAAAAAGCAATGAGATGCCACTGTAATGGTGTTACAGTTGCTACGATAAATTTCAAAGTTAATTTTTGCAGGGTTCACCAGAAACGAGATTCCTCCAACGCGGTAATGGCTTTATTTGACTCCGACACAACGGTCCATAGTCTCAGGGGCAACCCGAATTTTACGCCAGAGAAATATCAAACGACCCCCAGAACCATCATCTATCGACATTATTTCAATAATAATCAGAAGACCGTGAAACAGCGGATTAAACCTAATTAATAATCATCAAGTAACCAGGTTGGTATAAGGCACATTCTTTCACCATAATGTTGTAAAAAAAAAAATTGCTTCAAACCGAATGACAATTTTCCAGAGACGTCAATACTCACTCAAATTGTTTCTTGTCGAGATTTTTGAATAACATCTCGATTCTTCAACCCCTTCGAAATTCCCAACTTTAATCGGGGCACCGTACCGTAAAAATTATTTACGGAGGAAGATGTAACCCGCGAGAGATCTCTGCCAGCCTGCTTCCTTCATTTTTCTCATTCTTATACTTTTTTTTCGCCATTCAGCCGCGAGTAAAGTATGGCAGCCAACGTACGGTCGTATATTAAGACTGTACCGAACTAGTTCCAGATACCTATCTTTAGGAGTATGTTCTATTTATTAGGCTCCGTCCTACACTTGCCAATTTATAACCAAGGGTCTTATTCTCAAAGTAACGAATATAGTAAAAGTAAGCAAAGTCATTCGTTCAACTGGGTTTCAGTTTAACGTAGACTTACAATATTTGAGAGCAATCTTAATTGCTGTCTCTCGATGCGTTATAGCCGCGAGCAATTCTTGGCGGTACTTTTCCCAGAGCTTTAACCAAAATCCCATTAAATCCCTTATCTACTGCTTTGAACGGATTTGTTTTTGGCCAGAGCGGAGCAATAAAAAGTCAGTCCAACTTATTTATGTATATTCGAGATCGCGCACTCCGTTCTTTTGATCGTTTCATTTGGTTAGACGCCATCGCCCATCGTATCTACATCGTTTTACTTCACTGTTTTGTACTTCTTAATTTTGTTTAGTTTTTCAGCCACCAGACAAGACCACACGCGAGTTAGCGGCTGGTGGGTACACGTCGCAGGCGATCGTCGGCTGGATCGCGTAAATTCCCTTGTAGCTTACCTGGGGTTCGCGGGCGTCGGGACGCGTCGAAAGGAAAAGCGTTATTACGAGAAATCCCTACCTCATAATGGGTTGAACGTTACCAAGCAGAAGCTTGGAAAATAAAAGCTGGTGGCTTAGAAGAATAAAGCTCGTCGGCGTGTCGAAATAACCCGTACGCTTGGAGGGAGGAAGGGGAAAGAAAAATTCTCACGTATTAGCCGGAGAACGGATTCGGACCGCAATCAGCAAAAACATAATCAACGGTCCATCAGTCTCGTTGATTTATAATTAACACTCGGCACCTCGGTTATATTCCGGAGTCATCGGGTCTCTGCTGATGGAGGTGAGAGAGCCCGAATTGATGCTGACAAATCGCTGCGATATCATTCACCCGATGCAGGCGATAATTTATGCGCCATTCTTCATAGTGAGCACGGACGTTGAACGCGGCCATTGATCAATCTAATCAGCGTCTGCATAAAGTAATTCGTCGATGCGTTTCCTAGGCACAAAGAGGCGGCGAGGGCTTTGACGCTGACGCGGACGTGGTGCGATCAAAATATTGATTGGTACATAGGTATGTACGCGGGGACTAACTTTGTTGGCGAAAGATAAAAAATTCTCACGGAGCATCGTCCTCTTTTCCATTGTTTCACAACGAAGAGGTGAAAATATTCTAAGGAAATGGTTTATTATTCAGCCAACTTCTTAGCCGTGGAGCCAGAGGTGGAGCCATCAACGCGCCCCCTGTTCTGGAGGAGACAGTTAGTAGAATTTTCAGTATTACCTCCTTGTCTCTTCCTCAACTTTGTGGATCCTACCATCCCGCTTCCACTTTCACATTCATTCACCATCTTACATTTTCTCGTTTCCTGACTTGTCGTGAGACCGCGCAGCGCCCCGAGACTTCTCAAATTTGCATGCTACGTTTTTCCTCGTGAAATTAGTCGAGTCAGGCGTTGGTTCGAGTCTCTTCGTAGTCTTGGCACGCCACTTTTTCATTTTTCGAGTATAAACACCCAACAAGCTTCGGGGTCTCTGACAAAAGGGCTTTAAATTCCTACTCGTATCATGCAGGCATCTTATCAAGAACCGATACTCGTCTTAATTTAGATTAAAGCGATAGATGAGCTTCGGTAATGGTGATAGTCTCCGAGGCGGTATGCAACGTTGGGTGAACGAAGGCGACCCCCATACGCGGAGAAGACAACTTAGCGATAAATGAGGCCGTAGGACCTCGAGAAATTGCCTAATTTCATCCCGTGATCCTTTGGAACCGTGGGACCCTTGTAAATCCCGTGAGCCAGTTTACAATGTGATCTCGCAAATGTGGCACAAGAAATTTCTGGGCATTGACTTTAAAAGCTTGCTTCATACCGAACGTTTGCATGTATACAGATGCCAGAAACCACCACGATGTGGATATTATTCTTTATCTTGTTTCTATTTTATTACCCAGCCAGGTATAGTCGGCAGTTTTGGACAACATTTATCGTAATTATACAGCGGCTATTCGCCCAGACACTATTTACCATGCTCGTAAGTCACGCACATTTAATTCTGCATACGTAGGCGAATAGCAATGGCATGAATTGCAAGTTTCACGTACATAGCCTCATCTCTTATTCAGAAAAAAAGCTCTGGAGTTTCAGAACCTTAGCAATTGGACATAATTTTTTATCAATGAAACTTCAATAAGTTTAATTTGTCGTAATCGGGACTCACCTGCATTGAAACATCCGCTACGCCCATAGATGATGCGGAGGTGGTGGAAGCGGGGGTGGCGGTAGTCCCCTGTCCAAAGTAACCAGGGACGCCGGTGGATCCGGCATTGCGAATCTCAGTTTTTGCCAAAATAGTTTCTCACCCCATGCAAGAACAGTGTGCGAAGCAATTCGCTTACGCAAATCCGAGTCCAGATCCTGCGGACTGACGCCACCGACCAGCAAGAAGATAACGGAGCGTCCTTTGTCCCTGAGGATGGTTCTGAGGGCGGATTTAAACTCGAATCTCGCCCACTCACCGTGGATAAAATTTCTTGAGAGGACTAGTATAGTTCGTCGCGAGGAGTCGGCCGCTTCATTGACGGCATCTGCGACGCTCGAACCCGAGCCCAGATCGCGGTAGTGAAGACAGAGCCGATAAGACATCTCGAGACCCGGGGCGAGGGATCTTGATACAAACGCCTCGTCCTTGGCCGAGTATGAGATGTAGGCGTCGAAGGGTCTGTCGCTTTCTTCGAAGGCCGCAGTTTTATAACACGCCCTAAGACCGCATCTGCTAGCAGCCCACGTCCTCAGGGTCTGTCTGTGCCTCAGAGCTCCGCAGAGTAGTCCGATCAGCGCGAAGAACAGAGCCGCGCTAGCCAGCAGCAGAGGAAGATAACCTTCGAGAGGGCGTGTCTCGATGGCTGGAGTGGCACCGGACAACGCGGCGCAATTTATCAACGAAGCGTTTCCGTAGTTGCCAAGGGGCAATCCCAAGGCGCAAGAGAGCCGTGCTAGATCACTGATCTTAGCCTTGTGTACGAAGACCCATTCCCCGAAGCGGCCTAAGTACCCGCACTCGCAGCTCCAGGGGTTATTCATGAGACCGATGTCCACCAGGTACGGGTTCTGGGCTAGCTGCCATACCGCAAAGGTTGCAAGGCGGTTGTTCTCGAGCCTCAGAACCTCCAGTTCTCCAAGCGGAAGAAACGTCCCGTTGTCGATATGGACGAGTAAATTGTTTTGCAAGTACAGCTCTTTGAGGCCAGCCAGCGCCGCAAATTCCTGACCTCTCAGGATTACGATGTTATTGTTTTCTATGTGGAGAACAAGCAACCGTTTCAGTCCACTGAACGTGTGGTTGTGTATCGAGACGATATTGCTGTTATTCGCGTACAGAACCTGCAGGTTCTTTCGTCCGATGAAAGCGTGTGAGGTGAGCTCTCCGAACTCGTTGCCGTCGAGGTAGACCTCCGTTGCATCCATGGGGAGTCTACCAGGTAGATTAGTGTACCCGGATCGTGAACAGTCAACCACGTTCGCGGACCACGATTGATCGTGATAACAGGTGCAATTAGTCGGACAAGTCATCTCGCAGTCGCAAGCATCGAAATCGCAGCAGTGGCAGAGAGCAAAGCAGTGCGTTTTGTAAGTGCAGAGAAATTGTGAGGGGGATACCTCGAGAAGAGGTGCAAATGACTTTCGTCTGTCGTAAGGAAGCCGGCAATACACCGATGCCAAATCCATAACCTTTGGATGGTGACGCAAGGTTAACGCGTTTATTCTCTGGAGCCATTCCATGGTGCAGTCACACTGGAAAGGGTTTCCGCCGACGTAAAACTCTGGTAGGACTCTATCAGCCGGTACTGGAGCGAGCTGTAATGCCGATAGTTCCATGCTTACGATTTGGTTAGCATACAAATCGACTCTAGTCAGGTTCACCTTAGCCACGAAAGTATGCGGTTCGACGCTGTGAATAAGATTATCATTGAGAAATAGCAGCTCTATGGATTCGGGCAAAGAATTGGCTGGAACTTTGGTGATTCTATTAAAGGATGCGTCCAGAGTCTGTAGACGAAGTCCCGGTGGGGCTACACCGAGGTCCGAAATTTCATTTTTGTGCAAATCGAGCCACTGCAATCCGCGAGGGAGCCAATTGTAATCGAAGTATTCTATTAGGTTGTCGGACGCGTTCAGCCAAAGTAAACCCGGAGCGTTGAGGAATACTCCACCAATGTCCTGGATGAAGTTCGCGTCGAGACGAACAGCCTGAAGCGCTGGACTCCCTGCGAAGGCGCCACTCTCCACCCTCTCGATCTTGTTCCTTGCAAGATTCAATATTTGCAAAGCTGGCATCTCGGCGAGAGCTGCTCTCGTCACATTTGATATTTCATTTCCAATTAATCTCAAGCCGTACAAGCTAGACATACCCTTGAAACCTGGATCGACCAAACTCTTTATCTGATTCTCCCCTAGATCTAGAGTTCTCAGCATTCGCATGTCTTTCAGTGCTGCTGGGACACTGTCCAAATCGTTTCCCGACAAATTCAAGTCCTGCAGGCTCGAACAGTTCCTGAAGGCATCCGGATGGATTCCCTCGAGTTGATTAGAGTCGAGGGCTAACAAGGAGAGGGCGAAGAGCCCGTTCAGAGAAAAAGCCTCCAGGTAAGTCAAACGATTATTCTTCAGGACTAGGGTGTGCAAGTTGCTCATTGGCGAGAATATGTCTGCAGGGATGGATTCAAGCTCGTTGTTCTGCAAATTTAGAATTTGTACGGTATAAAGGTCCTTGAAAAGAGCCGGTTCAAGGGTCGCTATTTTATTCCTCGATAAATCGAGCAGAACCAATCTAATCAGTCCTGAAAACGTTGTCGAGCTAAACCAAGTGCTGGTCAACGAATTCCTGGACAAATACAGTGCGACAAGTTGCTTCAAGTCCGCAAATAGTCCGGGCGCCAGAACACTCAGTGAATTATTCTGCAAGTGGATCTCGGTGATGGTGTTCGCGGTGTCTCTGAACAATTCCGCGGGTAGTGCAACCACCCTGTTATCCGACAGATCAAATTTCTCCAGACTTCGAAGACCAAAGAGCGCCTTGTCGTCGACCATTTTGATCTCGTTCCTGGCCAAGCGCAATTCCTTCAACCGTCTCAGCGTCGAGAATCCCTTCGAAGGAAGGAGTACGAGGTGGTTCGATGAAACATCCAGTATCTGAATATCCAGAGAACAAGAGGTCAGACTCGTCAGCGGTTCCTCGGAGTCTGATATCAAAGACTGCGGCTGAGGCTCACTGACCTCTCGAAAATTCAACTCCGCCACATCCTGCAATCTGTTGCCAGATACGTTCAGATAAACCAACGCTGACAGGGGGCAAAACAGCCGATCCGGAAACGACCATATGTTGTTGGAGGCTAAATCTAATTTTTCTATTTGAGGTGTGAGTGCGAAAGATTGGGGAAACAGTTCCAAACTAAGAGAGGGATAATCGTTGTTCCGTGTCCTGATGCCGAGGACCCGCAAATTTCTCAAACCGTTGAGAACGCCCGCAGGCCAGTTGGCAAGTTTACACCCGTCCAGGTGAAGTTCGCGAAGTTTGTGAAGGTGGGCGAAGCTGCCCTCGCCGATTGAACTTTTTGCTAGAATGCTAGAGTCGCATACTATCTTCAACGCTGTCGTATGCTCGCTCGGTATCAGGCTGAAGTTTGTCGTATCAAATTCACTGTTGATCGACCGAAGCGAGCAGGTCAGCGATACTTCGTCTTCCGAATTATGCGAGTGCCAAGCGCAATCCTCGGGGGCAGCGTACCTCAGGGGCTCGGCAGTAGCGTCACCGGCGAACAATGCGAAGCACACCGCCGCGTTGTAGCTGAGTAATATCCTGATCACCCAAAAAATCATCATTTTGAACACAATTTCTCGCATCTCGTTCACGAATCACACACCTCGTTAATTCAGCTTTCTAGTGTCTCGCGGTTTTTACTAACGAATGAATGCATAACTTCTTTTCAAAACTGACTCGAATCACAAGCTTCGTTATAGCGAAAATTGAACCAAGTTCACGACGCTCATACGTGCCCCAAGTTTTGATTAGATACGGCTTACTACCTCAATGGCTTACGCTCTTCTCGCGAACTTGATGAAAGATTTGTTCACCGTTGGATAGAAATAACGATCCGTTTGTTTCTACGCCCAACATTTTAGTCTAATGAATTTGATTACGTGAATGTTTTCCAGAGATACCGGAAACCCGAATCAAGACGCGCGAATCCTCATCAACTTCATCCCATCCGAAGTTGACAGCATTAATCCTCTGACTTTGCGTGAGGTGAAGAATAAGCCTCATGAAATTTGTTAAAAAATAACAATCGTTAATTGACAACCGTCTTGTTGCATTTCATGGAATTTATGGATTCGTTAATTTGTCAGAGTGAGTAATTGCGACAAGCTTTATTGCAACAAATTGAACACGACCGGTGAGATCTGAAGACTTTCTCCAGTTCCATAGAGCTCTTTGCGAGGCTGTGCTCGAACAACGCGACCGTTCATCCCGACGCGCGGCTGGATACTGGTGGCTGTTCCAACTCTCCCGACCGACCGGGTCGACGGTACCGCCAGAACCACCAGAACCGCCAGAACTCTGCTCCGAACCCCCGGTTTGTAGGACTGCCGACGCACACAGCATCGCAAAGCTGGTAAGGGTGGTCTGTGGAGGGTTGCTCGGTCCGTAAACCACCGAGATCCACCGAGCATCCCCGAACGCCGATGAAAACGCGTGGCGGAAAATCCAATATAACAAAGAAGAAAACCACGCAGACACGTATACGCTCGGACATCTGTGTCTATACTAAAGTCTAGGAACATGGTGTGTCCGGGTCTTCGCAGCTCGCAACGTTTGCTCGAATATTCAAGGATAGTTCCTTCGCGGTTTATGTGAGGATCAAAGCTTCGAGCAAAAACTGACCATTGGCTTAGTTGGTGCCCCGTTTTCAGAAAAATTTTTATTCTTGTGTAAATCGAATAAGGCCGAAGACGGCAGGAACATCTGAAGGACATTCTGGTACCATCTCCCTTTGTCTCTCCTTCCGCTGTGTTACGCCCAACGAAAAACTTCGCCGCCCTTCATTTGTCCTTGTTAGGTGTGATGTATATATCTGTACAAGGCGAGGCTTTGCACGAGCGAGCAAAGTTTGCACCACCGACGCGGCGTTGGTAGAATCCTCGTTAAGCAACACTGATTCACTGATCAAAGAATATGGACGCGTCTCATCCAAACGTAACAACGACCTTATAAATACGTTTCAATAGACATTTTTCTACGAGATGCGGGAAATCGAATAATCATGTGGCGCATCAGGTAGAGACTCTCGATTCAAGCCATAGAGATAAAGGAAACCAATTCAAATCATTCACCAAAGAATCTTCAAAGTGGCATGTGCACCTGCGAAAATATGCCACCAGCTTGGAAATTGATAGGTTTTCATTCGTTTAATGGGCAGTGGCTCGCAGCGATTCTAATTACCAGAACACAATCGGACCTGGAATGGTATCGTTGTGATTGTTACCAATTGTGGGCGTTGTGTGAGGCGTCCACGGATTTACAGAGGCACAGATGCGTGGAGAAAGATGGAATGGAGAGGACTGAAAAGGTGTGAGAAGGATAATCATCGTGAGGCCGATTGAATTTGTATCCAGCTGTGCGAGGTGCGAGGGATATAGAGTGACTCTACGAACCGGACCCCGTACGTGCCGAGTTGAGCCAGGCCAAGGCCCTCCTGCGGCGCAGCTGTGCTTCCTGTCATTGTGTCATTAATGCACGCCTCCACTTGTTGTTTATTTCCTGTGATTGCTTCGAGCCCACTAACCATATTGGTGAAAATAAACACTGTCAACTAGCCATCACAGTATCACGTGGATAAGACGGTTTTTTACCCTCTGACAAAAATTTACACGGTCATCCTTTTTCCGGCACAGGCATGAACAAGTCTTTTTTTTCAGTCCTTACAGTGACATTTCGTACAGACTATTCCAAAGCTACGTTTCACAAATTTTATGTCTTAGTAATCGTCATGCGCAGTCTGTGTTCCGGAATATTATTATTATATTATTTTTTTTTCATTCACTGTGAAACGTGAGGATTCTGTGCTTCCGCGAATAGCGTTGACCTGTTACGAGAGTTGGCAACAATTTGTGAGGCAGCGTAAGAAAAGAGTAATTTGGTTATGTACGCAAAATTATTCCAACTATATAAAAACAAGTTATTTATGCGGGGGTTATGCATATGCATGCGGGTATACTATAGGGATAAGTAATATGGTCTGCATAAAGAGAGCTTTTTTTCTCCTCCTGGTTTCCTTTTTTTTCTCTGTTTTTTGTAGGGGCGAAAGTAACCCTTCCTCAAACGTTTGGCCTCCTTTTTTTCGTTTTATACCCGTAGAGAGTTGATTATACCGAAATATACGCCCATGTTTCTGGTTTTCATTTTCTTAACGAGAAATAACGAGGCTGAGTCAAAAGATCCTCGTGCCAACACAGCAATTAGGAAGAAATAGCTGAAATTCGACGTCATCTTGTTTCGAATAATTTCATTCCAGACGAAATAAAAACTATCTAGTCGCTGAACGAATTACATTAGTCCCTAACTCAATTATTTTTCACAAAACGTAAATCGAGATCGTGTAAAAACAAGTTGGGCGAAAATTCGCAGAAGATAAATCGAAAAAACTCGTGATCGAAATTTCGAAAAATTCGACAAAAAATATTCGCAGCTAGCTAAAAGCAGAAGTGGCGATATCTCCGAATTTATTTTTCTTCATTTTTCATGATTTTTCCAAATCGGTGTAAAAACACGTGAAACGCAAAGATAAATCGAAAAAACGATCGTTTCGAAAAATTCGACAAAAAATATTCGGAGCTAAAAGCAGAAGGGCGTATCTCCAATTTTTTTTTCTTCATTTTTCATGATTTTTCCAAATCGGTGTAAAAACACGTGAAACGCAAAGATAAATCGAAAAAACGATCGTTTCGAAAAATTCGACAAAAAATATTCGGAGCTAAAAGCAGAAGGGCGTATCTCCAATTTTTTTTCTTCATTTTTCATGATTTTTCCAAATCGGTGTAAAAACACGTGAAAACTCGGATAAACGACATCACCTACAGCGAGAATAATTTTGGCGGATACGACCATATGCAATTAGTCGAGGTACTTTTTCTTTAATTTCATTAATTCAAAAAGGTCGTATCTACCAGTCGATACGACCTTCTGCCATTATTGACGAATTCACGAAAATTGATTGAAAAAAAAAATTGGCGGATACGACCTTCTGCAATTAATGGAAACCATTTTTTTAAGCGAAGTTAGGACTGAAAGGTTGTATCCGCCAGTACATACGTCCTTCTGCTTTTAATTGACCTAGTATTCAATTTTAACGTTTATGAACGAATCTTCGTGTTTTTAGTCTAATTATGATAACAAAAAAATTATACGCCCTTTTGCCGCTACGAAGAGCAAAAAGTCGTATGTTGGCGCTTACGACCTTATGTCATTAGGCACGCGATATATATTCTTGCGTTCGGTCAAAAGGTACATTTTTTTTTCTTTTTTTTCTTTTGCAGCAACAAACAATTCGGTCGTTCGTTATGAGTTGGCTCCGGTTGAAGCGACGCAGAAAAGCATATTGTCAGCGACGGAATTAGTGGCTAGATGTAGGTTTTTATTCGGGGAAATGACAGACTGTCTGGTGACCGTGCTGTTCGAAATGGCCGAAATACTCAACGATCTCTATTGAATCAGTTTTATTCGTTTTTCATACTAGCAACAAAAAACCGCTTTGTGTTCCTATGATTGCGTGGGCATAGGGGTAGGTAAAGGTGCTCCACATTCCAATCTGTTGTTGCATTCTATTTCATTCCGTAACGCTCTAATTCGAAAAGATTTGGTCCCCCGCCAAATTGCCGTCTCGACCCAATTATGTAAGTAATTATGTACTGACGAGTGAGGTCCTCATCACACCTAATGCACCCGTAGGTATTACTTTTCTGACCGAAAAAAGTAGAAAATGAATAAATAAATCTACAGACCTTGTGTGTAACGCAAGCCTCTGAAGGCGTTGAAAATGTCACCTGTTTTCTCTTTCTTAGTGCATTTGGTTTTGTTATATTTTTATCTGTAGCATTTAAGTTTGAATTCGCTTGAAATCAAGTTTTTTTAAATTCCAAGTCTGACAGATCGATGATTGGTAACAATCTGACACATTAACCATACATTTGGATCGGCCAAATTAGACCATCCATAATCTTTTTCCATCTTTCGTCTATTGCCATCTTTTGTCTTTTGCAAACTTTTTTCATGCATTTCCGTGTCGTACGCATTTTTTATGCATTTTAACGTACCTCACTATTACCCCGAAAATGGAAGCTTTTTCGATGCTGAAATTAATAGCAGATCGGTTAGCAAGTGCCGAAAATATACTTACCGATGAATGATTCTATGAATGTAAAATTTGCAACACAAGTGCGGTTCGATCAGCAGACAAATAATATCTGATACCTGAGAAAAATGGCTGGCCTACGAGGATGGTGCTACTACCTGATGGAGTTATTATTGAGTGCGCATGCGCGAGAAAGACCTAGGGCGGAAAGTAGACCATTCGCGATATGCGCATGCGCCAAGTTTTCCTTTCCTCATTGTTCTGAAACGGGGTTCTTTACGGACGCTACATAGGCCTCAAAAGTCAAACTTCTTAAACAACTGTTACGAATAAAAAAACTGTTCTTCCCGTCCTTTTAGATTTTCTCGACACAATTTGATCGTTACGAGTAATATTGATATTCCTTTCATTCATTTCGGACGAATATCATTGACTGGTGTCTTAGTTAACTGTGAATTTTAAAAAAAGGCACGAGGCGTAAAAAGTGAGGATGGTCTCACTTGGTCCGAACAAAAAATTAGCCCGTTTTATCTCATAGGATAATTATTACGCTGTTCTCTACTTTAAAAAACAAAAAATTTGCAGAACACGTAAACTAATTCATTAAGGCAGAAATGATTTGTGGTTCACTGTTCTGACTCTTCGGGTGAAACTTCCATTTCTTGTAAGTTGGTTTATGTGAATTCGTATAACACGCGCCTAATGGCGATGCACCTTCTCTCCCGTAGTATCCATTAGATGTGCCCCCATATTACGACTCTCAACGACTGCTGCCGTATGAAAGTAGTTAACGTGCGGATTGACGAGTTTATAATTATTTCGAATGATTGCAGTATTTGCGAGGTAAATAGAGACAGATGATCGCGAAAGAATTTCCTCTGTAAATAGCCGTCAGCAGAGGAAAAATGACGAATCGAGAACGACATGGAGCAACGATTTTTTTTTTTAAATTATTTCTCTTCCAGGTTCAGGTAACATAGAACAGCGACCGAGAGATGAAGCTCCAACAATCTCTGGAAAATTTGGTTGAGACACTTTGGTCATAAAAGTTTCGTTAAAAGCTCATTTTCTTAAGTTGATTTTGATCGCTTTCACGGGTTTCGTCGTCACCTTCCAGCGTTAATTTGTATCCTTAGCAAAGCGACACACCCTCCAATTTTGAAACATACGTGTTCCGTATTAGAAATGAGTAAAAAAAATTCATTGTACCGGGTCGTTGCTCCGGACCGTGGATATGATTTGAGAAAATAAGGCGAAACTTAATGCGCAATAAAATATCCGAACAACGGGTTCTGGGTCCAGCACGCGTCTTGAACAAACTGCGCACGGCGAACCCGGAGGGCTTCGGCCGGCATCATTACCGAGAAATGATGGGTCGAGCAAACATACCTGAAGTGGTGTGATCGGCCGGTAACCAAAGAGCTCCACAAACATGGTCGAGCTTCGTCGTGTCACGAGCTGTCGTCTCTACCTATAGCCTCTTCTCTATTCTATCCGTTTATACATTGTGCTACTTGCAAAACGGGTTGTTCAATTCAAGTATATGCGGTTATAATTCAATTCTGACAGCTCGAGCGTGTGCATTACCTGCTCGCTTGTTCGCCTGTCCGCCTGTCCGTTTCTTGGAGGTACGGTGTACGGCGTACCGGCACCGATTTCCATAAGCGGAAAAGCGCCACACGCTTTCGGACAAAACTGTCCAGCCCAACTCTTGACCGGAGTCATTATTCTCAGAAACTTGCCGCAATCGGTGAATTAAAATCAGATTATCGCACACAATTCTTTCACTGATGCCTGTGCTCAATTATTTCACAGGCAAGACTTTTTTCTCATAGTTTAGTTCTCGATTTACCGGCTTTATTTATGACTCGCCGGATTCACTGCAGACGAATAGGGACAGAGACGAATTCTTCGGTCTCAATGCGAGCACATCTAATCCCTTAATCCTGGACGCAGATGTGTCAACGCATAGTCCTCATCCAGGCACAACCTCGGCGTCCTACGTAACGCGTGTGTATATTCACCTACACGGTCATTACGTACGTACACACAATGTACCTATTGCGCGTACGGCGAGTCAGCCGTGCGTGAAGGATGGGTTCGCGTATTGAAATTCAGAAGCTATATCGAATCGCTGAAATTATTCTAGGTCGAGTCTTTTCCGACAATTTAAGACTCCCATGAAATTCGATACCCGTGGGAGCCGCTGGAGCTGCTACCCGAAATCGGCGTAACGAAATCACGATGAATGCTCGCCTCGTGCGATGCATCATCGATCCAGAAATCATTTCCAAGACGTCAATTGACTGGGGTAGTCCTCGGTACCAGTGCGAATCTACTCTTTTGGGAAAGAAAATCGGCGCCACGCGTTTGACGGTCCATTGCAGCCTCCGTGTCGGATCAAAATCGCGGTTCTATCGTTATCTCGTCGAGTCGAGTTTTTCGAACTGACATAACGAACTTTGATAACAGGGTCACGATATGGTATCAGTCCCGACTGTTATTGCCTCAGCTCGTAACCCCGTGCGAGAGAATGATCACTACGACACTGTGTGTGGTCATCGCCAGCATGATCAGCTTTTTTCTATTTCAAGTACGTTGCAGCATTAAGCGAGATACGAGATAGGGACGGTATAATATTTCATCGTTGTCATTAGGATTTTTTTTCCGACCGTAAATTACACTCACATGCGTGGGAAACGATTTTTATTCACCAGATAATTCGGATTCACGTCAATGTGGCGTGGTTCGATTGAACCCAGAATTTCCCTATTTTTAGTCATCCAATATTTGAGTAAATTCGTTGAATGCTGGTCGCGGGGTCGAGCACGTGTTTGATCAATTTTGATCAAGGTACCTCCTTCTGCGCCTTGTCAAATATATTAGTTCGACCGCAGGATGCTTGGATAGCGCTTGAGCTTGTTCAAATGGTCCCTCACCCCAGACTTTACTCAAGAACACCCTCCTCTAGATGTACCCTTGAGACAGGGTTCAATACATTATCACCTGAGACAAATTAAATTGAATTTATGCAATCAGGGGATCAAAATCCTTGTTAAGCGATTTTTTAGCGATTTTTCCCGGATTGAAACCCAATACCGACAAGTTCGGTGAGCTTCTGATCTAGTCGAGACTCGATTGAGAAACGCTTGAAGAAATGTGTGTAAGAAATGAAATCGTGAATTGTCGTGACCTAAATCGCACACAGGTGCGTTTCCAGAACTGCCGATCGCCGATAGCAACTTCCTATCCTCTCCCGAAGGCTTTTCCGTTGTCTCCGAACACTTCTGCAGCACATTCGAGGCCTTGACAATAAGAATTATCACTGTCTCGAGAGAGGATTCGGTGTTACTTTTTCTTTTGCAACATGCTGAATGCCTCTTCTTACCGAGGCTTCTGACTTTTCCATACAAAGTTAGAAAATAAACCGCTAAACCAGACTATTTTCACTGTGATCGACGCCAAACTGCAAACTTGCACTACTTCTCGTCATTTCATCTCTGCGGTTTTCTGTAGAGATCATCCAAACCGATGGTGTAAATGAGGAACACTGAATCAGCATTAGTGAGTATTGTCCTTATTATGAGACCGGCAGCTGATTTTAACCTCATTATTTCTGGTTGCACGGACGAAAATGTGTTCATTTTGACCCGTTTCGAGGGGTGTAAAGAAAAAGGTGTTAACTGTGATCAAAGCTGAGAACGAAATACTATCCTTGAATAATTTGAAGCTCATGTAATGGAGAACATGAAAAAAAATCCAATAAGTACACCCGCTGTAGATTGGTGCGTATTTTTTTGTCCGGGCATGAAAAGATTACCGCGCTGTTATCACGCGAAATTTACATTAAAAGGCATAACATTTCTTGGGGTCTGGGAGTTTTCTTAATCCACTTCATATCTTTCTACGCTACTTTTTTCCCCGTGGCCAGCTTATGATACGCCATTTGTAAGACTTTTTTTCCTTTCTCAAAGCACGGGCAGCAGCGGCATAGCACCTATATACATAAACCTATTCACGAACCGTACTCCGCGCGATAAGGTACAGTGTATATATTGTCTGAATGAAATATTTTTCTGATAAGAGGCGCAGGGGTTTATTAACCAACCCGATATAAATGACTGTGTTGCGGATTTATTAATGGCGGGACGTGCTTTGCTTTGTAAGCCCAACGGATATGGGCCTCGCCTTAGACCTTTCTTTGCCCCAAAAGTCGAAAGGGTAGGAAACTCGGGGGCTGAAAGATATAATACTCGCCTCGGGTGAGATTGAGCGGCTATTTGCCGAATATATATTGATCATGCCTAGAATATTACTTTATCACGAAAAAACTTTGCTAGCTAATAACATGCCTAATAATTCTCAACCAATGTCCCAACCCCAGCATTTCGGTAGCTAGATTCAAATGTATCTCCTATCAATCGCACGCAGTCAAAGCGTGGCGAAAGATTATGATTTTTGTAGGTACCTTGAATCCGTCTTCTCTATTATATTAACTTTGTCTCAACACGGTATAACTTAGTCCACGTGCGAGGTGAAGTTTAATTGAATTCAAAGTTGAAATCATACCGAGGAAACGATAGGTATCTTCCCAGAGCAAGAAGCGGTACGAACGTCGGGAGAATATTTAGTAGTCCAGCCCAGAATTGATGTCGTAACCTCGTTATATTTCGCTCAATGATGGGATTAGCCTCCATGCATGACATTTCGACTTAGTATCGGCCACAATCAATATAAGACGAACATTACCAAAAGAGCCTATAAAAACCAAATACACTATGAAAGATATCGCCACTTATTCCTGATGAATTGCTTTACCGGAATTCAGATCTAGCTGTATACCCTGGAAGTCGCTGATGCCATCGACGCGAGTTCATGGACTAATTTGTATTAGCAGAACCAGCGCTTCCGCTTTTGCTTCAGCCCAAAGCCTATCTCGACTATCTTAGAACTATTGGGTAGTCTGCTCTAGGAGGGCTTGGAAACTGTCCACAGCACGACCCTGAGACTGAGTGAATTGTTCATGGAGCTGTGGTTTGAATTGTGCACCAGCTAGATAGATAGAATCAATGAATTTGGATTCAAGCCCTCCATTACTCGAACTTGTCGCCTTACATTCGATGACCTATCATTTCACGGATTGAAATACCGTGTGCGAGGGTATATTTTGCGCGGAAAAACTGGGAGGATATAAAAAAAAAAAAAAAACGTAAAACACATTAATATAACTCCAAAGAGTGTTCCAGGAACATTTATATGCCTAATGGTGACAGAGGGTCGAATTAAAGAAGGTAGAACAGTACAGTTAGTGTGTTAATTTGAGTACCTATACCCTCTCCGGGATTGTCGAGTTCAACACTTCTATAAATAATTCAAAGGTATTTCTAACGGGCGAATTACCAACAGGCAATCAAACATCGTGACTACGTAGTAGTATAATGTCAACGCGAACTTTTGCAGGGAAAGCTGTTAACGCGTAATTGCCGGTGCTCACACAAAAGAGACTTTGCCAAACAAATTTTTCACAATTTGGCAACGAATTGTCGCCAGATGTTATTGGGAATATACAGGCTTGGGAATACTGGTGAGCTGTGGAGAGAGTCGACCAAGAAATGATTAGAATTCAATGGCTTTAAAAAACATTCTACGTCCTTAACGTTAATCATTGTACGACACCTATTGAGTTCTAAGGCAGAGAACGTTTTCAGAATTCCTGATTTCGAAACTCCAGACGGTCTCTTCAATACCTAGCTCCAACTACGAATCTGCACGTTGAAAACCGCAGCACAAACTATTGGAGAACTATTAACCTCGATTTCAGCTTCAAATTAATGACGCGCATCGCACAGAACCTCTCACGCATACTTATGCGTGAGCTTGAATTCAGTGTTCTACACAATTGCATCTGACTCTTATCGAGTCCTGCCATCTGGAATCATATATGCAGCCAGCCACATCAAATACAGGTGGATAAATGTGCCGCAGGACTCGGTTCGACTTCTTCAATTAACCCTGGAAGTATGACTCGCGCATTCGTCCTCCCACCAATTAAATAGCGTCAGAGTCACGTGATAAAATTCAGTCCAGTGGCGATAGTGATCAAAGTACCACGAGGGCTAATTCGTCATACGCAATAAAGTAGAGACACAGAATCGTTCGTCCGACGAGATAAGTCTAGCCGGGATGGATAAACTCGCCACATCCACATCTTGTCAACTTTTCTGTTGAGAATTGGCTACTACCATGACTCATTGTCGGACGTGAGTGGCAGGGAAGCCGATCTAATAATTCTCAACAAGGAATATTCTCTTTGTCGGATGGACAGAAATAATTGGATCTGCAAAGTAGTCCGCTACGAGGTGCTGATACGGTTAAATTAAGCAGCTGTATTACTTCTTCGTGGACAGTGAGGGGCAGTTGGGAGACGTAATCTATCTTCATGTATAGTAGTCACGATGTACGGACAGGCATGTGTGGGGGGTAAGATAAAATATTAATTATACGTAGCGAATGAGAAGATGGAATAGATTATATGGAGTAGGATTTTCAGTTGCTTGGAAATAATTTCAAGTTATTTTATGTATTTTTCATCCCTCTCTCGTTTCCCTGTTGGAGAGTAAAAATAGTAGTTTCCTAAAATGACTCAGGGAATAGCTGAGCGTAAAAGAAATTTCGAACCGCTATCACACACGCTGTCAGTCTCCATTCTTGACACTCCCCTCCAGCTCTACCCTTCAGCTTCTATAACTAGGGTTAATTGGAAAATGCTACAGACAACCGTGACACGGTTGACGGACTGTGACAAATACCACTTATTACCATTCACGGAATTAGAGACACTTTTTTTTTCTCCATCGAACGTGGTAGCACCGCTCGACGATGAAATTGCCTGTGCCAAAGAAAGAAACTGTCGGAATCAATCCTGTGAAATTGCAAACTCCTCTCCTGAAGAAGTAATATCAGAATACCTACCGTTTTGCCTGCACCGGATGGCGAAAAAATTTAGTCTCGGGATTGATTAATTACCCCGAAGACATCCGATCTCTGCAGTCGCGGGAGGGTGGATTCGTTGAAGATGCGAATATTTCAAGACGCCGTACTCGAGCCACGTTCAATTTGTGATTTACGAGTAAATCCGGAGTCTATTATATGCACGCGCCAGACAGATGTGTACACGGTTGTGGGGAACATAGAAATAGCACAAGTGACAACAATCGTCGAGTCGACGGTGCGGTGCAACTACCAGCTAACAGCCGAGTTTCTCGTCGTCTCTCCGTGCAGCCTTTGTACATCTCGTGGGCCTCGTTATCATCATGATGAGCAAACTGCTGGAGCAAGACTCTGAGAATCTCCCCAATCTACATCCAGACTCAACCGAATGTCCCCTGTGATGAACACCACTGCACCGACATTCCAAGGGTGCTTTGGTACCATACTTGCAGTAGATGGTAGCCCTGGTCTGCAGTGGCTTCGTAATGAGGTTCGCCTCTGTGTACATGCGTATAACTTGTACTTCAATTTCTTGTTTCTCGGCAAGGAACTGCATGCGCAAGTTTTCCAGCAAGTTTTTTGGGAATAGGTGAATAATTTTTATGATATGATTCGCCAGCACGCGGATTGCGGAATCTGGATTTGCGGAATTCGACATCGCACTGCACGGTAGTACTATATATCCTGACGGGCGAGAATATGACAATATGATATTTTAACGGTTTATGACCAATAACTGTTACGTTTGGAATGATGGGCATCCTATTAGCGAAATGTATCTCGTCATAGCTGGTCTATTAGCGGTTCAAGTGGAATAGGACGGAAGTTATGGCACAGACGTAAAATGTATTTTTATTAATGCGGTCGCTGTGTACTTTTTGTTACATTGACCCAGTTCCGTGGATGTGTCGATTCTATACATGAGTAGAAAAAGTCTTCATACAAAATCCAAGAATCATAATTTTGCGCATCAAACTCTTCAATTATTACAATTATCGCGGTTGGAAACTTTTAAGAGACAAAAACATTCAAGTACCGCGTGATTGCAATTCAGAATTTATTCTAAAACTAACGAACAAAGCATAAACGCGTTCGAGTTGAATCCTGCAATATGAAATGGAACAAAGTTTTGAAGCATCGTATAACGTTTGTGAAGAAAATTTTAATCGGCATGAGTGCACACGCATGAAATGAATTCCCAACGTCTTTCGCGTCTCTGTACACCGTAATGAGACGCTGGTTAATTGATAAACTTAACTTTTATTCAAATTGTCGCGGGGACTGCGCGACCGCAAGAGCCCCGCACTAACAAAAATTAAACGTACAAATAATCGCATTAGGAATATTTACAGGGTTCAGCAATATTGCCTCGCTCCTGGGGGAACCACCATATTGATCATGGTATCCCCTACGTCAGGTTAGTATGAGTAGCTGCTCCTGTTCTGCTGTACTATATTTACATTCGAATGTTTTCGCTCGCGAGAAACAATCGTTGCGATCATTATATGCAATGACCTGAAATTATCAGCAAAAGGTTCGATGGAATATACGCAGATGTAATTGAAGTATCGAATCGTATGCTCTAAAAATTCTGACTGCCAATTTTTTTTCAGTTCAAACCCGTTTCCTGCATGCATTTTAAACCGTGTTCGAATTCATTTGAAAAAAAATGACCAAAATCTACGGTAGTGTGAACATCATATTCTCAAAGCGAATATTCTACTGTACTCGAAAAGCGACGTAATAGAAATCATGCTTTCAATGCACCCCAGACTTTCATCTGGCCACGGCACTTTGTGTTACTCGTTGGCCTTTGTGTGCTACCGAAATTTGGAATATCCGAAGCTTGTCGTATTTTTTCGAACGAGCCACGTAGCGGAGAATATGAAATGTACAGATGGACCATTCATCGTTGATATACTAGCAAAGTGGGATATGAAATATTTGCAGACTTTTAATATTGTGAACATCCACAAGTAAGCTTGAGTGTCTGTCAAATGCCAGCACAATAGTTATGAAGCTAGTTAGGCAGCGAGTAAATTGCTAATCAACAAGTCGATAGCCGGCCAGGATCGTGCGGAACAATGTCACCGTTGTGTTACTCGAGAATCGATTTTGACCTCTGCGTAAACGTACTGGATAAATTGAATCAAGTTCTAAGAATGATTTTTTCTGGATTTGAAGTGATGAATGGAGGGAAAAAGGGACTTTCACGGTTCAATAATTTGGGTGACACCATGGCAAGGAGGTTAAACGAAGATAAGCTATATAATGAGCCGGGAGCTAGGGGTCTCCCGCTGGTGAAATTTGAATTTGCATAATCCAGATTTATTTCAGCGTTATAGGAATATGAGAAAAATATTAACCATAAATCAACAAGCCTGTAGGCGGAGTGATTTTCCGTTGGGGTAGTCACAGGATACAATAATTACCATGAAAAGGAACAACAAATAGGGTACCACCCTGGGGAGTTCAGCTGCATAGTTCTACTTTTATTCTTGTTCTGTACATAAATTGAGACAGTCTTCTCTGCAGTCTGCTTTTAAATCTTCTTTAATAACTTCGAAGAAATATGACGAAACAGAAAAAAAAATACCAGAGGTTTTCTCTAAGAAGATCAGAGCGAGGTATACTTCGTGAATTCATTATTTTATCCGTCCACGGTTTTTAATTGGCACAAATTTACATGATGGTATGTGAAATTCAATAATACCCTCGATGCTTGGTGAGGAAATATATGAAATTCTCAAAGACATATGTATATGCGCTACGTCCAAGAATTCCTTCACATATTCGTAATTCGATGCAGAACTCTTATCTGCAGTTTTCAAGTATTAGTGGTAAGTCCGTTTCTCATGAAAGTCATTTTCCATGTGAAATTGCTAGAGGATGACAATCAAAAGTAACGTTAGGATTAAGTACTCCCAAGGTGGCATCCATCATTTTTACACACGCAAAATTTCAGAACGAATTGTTGCCCTCATGAGCCCTTCACTGGTACAGATTCTAAACACTGAAATTCATCCATGAAGCATCTAAATGGATTTGGCGTGTAATCCTCTGCAGTAGAACGAAGAATAGGTTAAAACCAACTGTAGTTGTCAGAGGAGAAAAAGGCATAAAAGTATTTTGGTGAAAAAGTTGTCCACGAATAATGTTGTAATTATTAATTGTAAAACGTTGGTTTTTCGGACAACTACACTTCGTTAGCAACGAGTTCTGCGGGTGAAACTCAACCAAGTAAAAGGCCATAATAGGATTTACCCTTTTATATTTCCGGACTTTCGAGCCGCTTAGTGTGAGATATTTTAGGAAGAGTTGAAAAAACTCTAATCGCGACTAAGTAGTGTTCATTTTTGGCTAGTGGAGCCCCAATTTAACGTTTTTAATTATATCATCGTATCCCTGATAACAAAGGGCCCGTTTTTTTTCTGTGTACGCATTAGATATGGACTTTGACCTATGATATTTCACGAGAAACTTGCTTCAGTCAAATTTCAAGTACAGGTATCGCACGATATAAGACCATTACAAGGTGTTGAACTGGGTATTTAAAAGCGTAAAAATTGACGCCGTCTAGACTATGGGACCATCGTGTAAGTTATGGGTAATCTTTTTTAATCCAGACTTTCAGATTCATTCCATAAATATTATCATTGCTTTATCCAGCCCCTCTGCCTGCTTTCTTTCAATAGAACACGAAGATTATTATCACACTCGTCTGGGTTCGTATGATTCGCAATTACTTCTCTGAAAATTTTCACGCACTGCTTGTGCCAGGCAAACAAAAGCAACAAAATCGGTGACTGGCACAGTTACCTTGACAACAGCAAACAAGGGAACATCGACCTCAACCCCTGCGTTACTTCGCGTTCCGAGCATCAGCACCACTCACGTACGGTGTGTCACTTCGCTAAATCATAACCTAAACAAAAGTGTGTACTTTTAAATATCGTGACCATGAACTTTGGTGAATTTCCTCCACCGGTCTGCGCTCCTTTGAAACCCCGCCACAATCCTATCGATTATCCGGGGACTGCGAACATATCTTGCGCCCACAGACTCAGAGAGCCAAACTCAAACTGTCGTTACATGAAACAGTTCTACGACCTTAGAAGATCTACAGACATTGACCCAAACGATGAACAAGACGCCAGAGAACTTGCCAATCTCAACCGTAGATTCGCTTTCGAGAAACGTACCGATAGGCGAGTGATCACAGAGAATATTCGGCGACGTGTCGAACAAGGTATGTGTCTACCCTTTAACGCAGTTTCTTAGTTCTTTGACTCGCATTAACCTTGTCAAGTGATTCCCTCTCATCTATGATTAAAGGGATGATGGCGTACGAGGAGGGGATAAACATCCGTCGAGAAAAACTTCGAGCGATGATACTGGTCGAGGAAGCCGCGCTAACGAAGGAGGTCGTGGACCAGGCCCAACACGGCGGTGACTCAAGATTGGATGAAATGCGGGCGCGTGTAGAGGAGCTTCGCAGGCAGCGTGAGGAGGAGCACCAGGCAACCGTGGCCGCAAAACGCATGCAGCAGTACCTCGCATGCTGTGTGGAAGCTCGCAATAAAAAAACTCAAAAGTTGACGAGAGATGCCAAATACTGTAACCTTGTACAAATTGCTGAGAACGAGGCGAAGCGTAGGTCTGAAAGGGAGCTGGATGCTCTTTGGCATTGCTTGATGCTGAAGGAAGTGGAAGCCAAGAGGGAGAGGGAAGTGGAGGAGGCCAAGCGACGTGAACTCGCTACAAAGATGATCCGCGGATCACTGGATAACCAGATAGCCGGTCTACGAGCCCTAGAGGCAGAGGAGCGCCAGGTAAAATTCGAGCAGCAAGAAGCTCTGCAACGATTGTGGGAAAATATCCGCACTGAGGAGCAGCGAAATCTAGAAATAGAGAACCGGAACCGTCAAAGACTTAAAGAAGACTTGGAAGAGCAGCTCATGAAAAGGCAGAAGATTCTGGCGGAACGTGCTGCCGAAGAAAACGCGATGGACAAGATGTTCAGTCAGCTTGGGCAAGCTGAATTGGAAAAAGAGAAAAATGAAAAGTATTCGACGGCGGAGAGGCTGCGTCGTGAGATGTTCGCCTACCTTGCCAATTTGGAGGAAATACGAGAGGAAGAGGCGAGAAGAAGCGCAGAAGTCGAAGCGATAATCGAGGAATCGCACAAGAACGTAGAGGCCAGACGCACCTTGGCGATTCGGAAGTTCAAAGAAGCTCGTGCGCGAAGCTTGCACGAAGTTATGGCGGGGCGCCAGGTGCAATTAGAGGAAAAACACGCAATGGAGGAGCAGGAGAAAAAGCGAGAGGAGGAAGAGGCACTCGCCTTGCAGAAAGAACTTGACCTTGATGCGAAACTTAACGAGCTTGCAGAAATTGAAAAGAAGCAGAGAGCGAAACAGTATGGAAACCAGCTAAAGGCCCAACAGAATTACATCGACGCTGTACGAAACAGAGAGAAAGAAGAAGCTGACCGAATGCATCAGGATGGACTGAAAAGAGAGGAGGAATACCAGCGGCAGACGAAAATTCTCCTCGAAGCATCCGAGCACATCACTCCACATGCCTTCAAAATACTACTCAAGGAATGCGCGGCTCGTCATAATGCGGAACAAAAAGGCCATTGCTACTGCCCACCGGCACCGCCTCGGGCAGAAATCTGCTGAACCCGGGAGAATCCAAATTATTCATCGACTTCAGCTGGCTAAATGAGACGGCTACGGATGGCTGATTATCATCGATTATCCAATCGACACTATAGACAATCTTGACAGTGAGCAAAGTTGAGTGAAACGTGTGAATCATTCAGGACTCTTACACTAAATTTGGCGACACTGATCAAAGAGTTGAGATTGTCTTCTACGTCTCGAATTGAAATGATGTAAATAGTACCTCGTGGTGGAGGATTTTTTTCTGACAATAAGACTGGGATGAAATTGTCGTAAATCAGATACTGGATTGTGGAGAGAAAGTAGAGGAGTTGAAAATAGACGGAAGATCAGTTTGTAAGAGTGAGCTTAACCACGGTATCCCCAATCCCTGGAATCTGAAGACTCGAACCTCAAACCTACATCCGAAACCTCCACCCCTCCTACGGCAAGCACCTCCGTGGGATTACCCTTGATTTATTACTTCAATTGCTTCGTCCGAACTTCGTTTTATTATACTTGCCAGGCTATGCTTTCTGCTTTCTGTCTGAATCTTGATTCTATCTCTTACCGCGTGCAATCCACGATCTGCTCAATGCCAAGGCTGTTGGACCCGTTCCCAGTCCCTATGTGGATGTAATTGAATCTTGAAGCAATTTTGAGTATTGATCAAAAAGAGGTGAAATTTCAGATGTCGTAAAATTCAACAGCCTAGGCTTCGATTGGTTTTTCTTTCGTATATATGGGAACTAGGTCCCGGACGCGCTTGAGATATTTGGTAGGTCACCTTTCCCCGAAGTAAGACATGTGGATTTATATTTCAGTTCATCGTTTCGTGGAAGGCGTCTTGTTCGCGCCCTTCGCGTTTTTTATAAGCCTACGCATAACACGAACCGGGTTTTACTCCCTTTTTTAGAACCGAAGAAGATTCCACGTTGCCGAAATACTAGCGACCACGGACCAATCGCACCTTGTCTATCGAACGGCTCGTCATCTCACCATGTTTTGAATTTTTCAAAAGCCTATCAATGTAAGGGTCACACAATCTTGTCTCCGTACCCTGTTCATAAATTTCTTACGTATTTCGTGCACAGTTCGTACCAGTGGGACAATTTCACCGAGTTTCTAAATGTATATGTAAAAATGGTCGTGATAAAGAAACCAGATCTTTGAATTTTCTTTGAATTTTTAAGCAATGTATCACACCAACCGGACAGTTTAATCTTATGAAAGCGTGTGCTACGTTGAAAGGTAAGGTGCTACGCCGCCCCTTTTTCTTAACCGTGTCTTTGTTCTTACCCCATGCCTTGACTACCATTTCACAATGGAAACACCGCCGCTTCCTATCCGACGTGCCCTGTGTCGTCATCGAGCATCCAGCTGCCATCTCTGTTCAACGTTTCGTCATGTGCCAATTTCAGTGTACTCTTGACTGAATAACCTCTAAGATAGTGATCAGCCTCACCATGGGGTTGTGGAAGCTGCATTTTGTTATGATGCCAATCAGTCATCAAAATCGAAGGCGTTATATAGCAAGCAGCTAGTGAGCTTTATCGATCTCAAAGGGAACTTCGATGAAAAGCACTGCTGCAGGGCAAAACTGCGTTTGGGAAGGGAAAAAGAGAGAGAGAGATAGGTGGCAGGCAAAAAAGACGAAAACAGGTGAGGGAGAGGTCTCTCGAAAAGAGCGAGTTTAAAATAAGCTAACCTTCTTTCACCAGGACGTGCTTTATCAGTGACCGTAATAACCATCAACTTTTATTTGCAACAGCCTTACCCGAGGCCAGCTGAATCGGCGCCCCTTCCCTTCTTCGCCTTTCTGTCCTGCCTTCAGCCCTTAACTTCGCCTATATCGTACCCAGCACTCTCCCTCCTCTTTCGTCGGTCCGCTTCAGGCGATTGGATGTATATTCCAAGCCTCACTGAGGAACCATAATTACGTGGAAAAGCCTCGTGTCGAATAAAAACGATCGCGTTTACTCGTGAAATCCTTAAATTCGATCATTCTTCTTTTGTTTCGGAGTAAATTTGAATGTGCCGAATGATCATTAGACCCTCTCGCACGGATGACAAGTGCGTCATGCTTCAGGTTTTTCCAGAAGTTTTCTGAAATTCGTTTTTCTCGAGAAAAAAAATAATGTAACTATCATGTCGTCATTGAATAAATTTCGGTTGCCTATCTCAAAGTTGAAAGATACGAGCGGGTGATATATCCACAGGTCTAATTGCCTATATAACTGTATGTTTATATTTATGTCTTATATTTACGATGGGATTAATAAATATTCATAAAGGACTCTAGCGGCTCGTTCTGGAACTAATTTAACATTCTTCTTGGACAGGGACGAGCTTGGGCAGGGTTGCGTTCAGTTCGAAGATAGGTCTCGACTAAACCTGCCCCTGGCACCGCGCCGAGGAACCCCCGCGGCTATGCAGAGTAGCTGTTTATTATGCCGGGGTGAAAGGGGGCTGCGAGATGGTTCTGTTGGGGAGAATTGGAAGGTTCGGTGAGGATACGAACTGGGATAGACTTTCGACTCGTCGCTGCCGGCAAACAAGCCAGCAATACATACTAATGCGTCACTCGGTCTGATATAATGGAAGCTCTCCGACTGCGGCAGACCTTCGCCACCCTTGGTTCGCCAGTTTAGTTATACGGATATTGCACAGCCTGCAGTATTTCCCCGCACTGTCCCAGGAGGCGATTGAATTTATGCACTTGTCCACTCGATGATATGATTGAATAATTTTTACTCATTCCGAGAATACGGTGAGAGCTTCCATTGGTTCCGCCAATGCAGACACGAATTCCTACTTATTTTCCCAGGAAGTTGGCGCGAGTGCCTTGATTCGTCTCATCGTTCCATCGTTTTCTATCGACTGGGAGGCCCTAATTGCACCTTGATTGACTGTAACTGGGGATTCGGCGTGTTCACGTGACTTGATTGAAGTCGAGCCGTAATTATTTCCGTCGATATTGCGTGCAGCTAGTAATTGTACACACAATTCTCATTACGCACCACCAGACGTGAGGTCTAGTCGATTGCGATACTCGATTTGTTGTATAGCGTGCGTATGCTTGGAATATTTTTACGAGTTGACATTGCCGATTTCCGGAAAGCTTTAATTTGAACTGAATCACTATTTGATATGTTGCCGTTTAAATTTGAACAGGAACGAATTCATCGACATAATTTCGTCGAAAATGCGAGGTTTTAATTTTAGTGAAGAGTAATTTCCGTTCGTTTATTTATGCCGAATTTCGACGAATATTATTGAAAATATCACACATTCTTTCAACCCTGCCCGATGCCCATAAATAAAACCAGCGTTTTTAGCAAACTCGTTATTAATTGGTAGACACCGTTGAAATTATGATTGTCGAATTTCCTACATTCTCTGCACTGTTCAATGTATTTCCGAATTTATTAGCGTCGACGCTGATCGAACAACGGAGCACACCAAAGAACGGGGATAACCACACATTGTATCGAGGGTGTTCCGTTTTGGTAAACATCCGCAAGCGAGAGATATGTCCGGGCAAAGAGATAACAAACATTAACCAACACCTGCTTCCGCACACGATCAGCCTTGCGGACAGGCCAAAATTACTTGAATTTCGAGTTTACTCCACATTGCGTCCTCCACATTCTTGCCAGTAGACCATGCTACCTCTCATTATCAATTCCAATCGATATTCATTCGATAGGGTACCTGAAACACTTGTGACACATAGTCTGATCACGTGTGCGTCGCGTCTGAATATCGAGCTTTTTGAAAGAGTTTCCTACACATCGTGTGACGGAAAGCGGAAAAGGGGGGGAGAGACTCTCCGCCCCGAAGATGTTCCTTTGACGGACGCGCTCCCGTCGTCTTCCTCGTAGGTCCTCCTCGGCAGTGCATTAATCTTTCTCTTCCGCCCCCTTATTGAAAATTCTACAGAGCGCTTCTTAGTTTTTGCGCAGCCACCTCTGTTGCCTGCAAGGGGGTCACGGGTCAATACCGTTATCAATCACCAGACGTCGCACATATAGCTCTACTGTCAGCCAAAATGGCACTAGATGCTTGATCAGCTCCTCGACGTCCTCAATCACTAACATGAATTTTAGACTCTGCGTGGCGCAAAGACATTTCTACTGGCTACGGACTTTGCTTCTTTTTCTCTCCGCATCATCAAACCCGACATTCTCCTGTCCATCTGACCCAAAGACGATGAAATGGTCACTTATGTGAAACTGACTCGCTTGCATCTAGCTTGCAGGTCTGTGATTGGAAAAAGGGATTCAAAAACAGTCGTAGACACTTGTGGAAAGGACAGATGGCAGACACCATATGGGTTTGACTCGCAATTAATTTTGGCTTTCTTGCGGATTTGCCGTTGCCATGGTTCCAAACTGAGAATGGTGTGGTGGCTGAAGGGGTGGTTGGGCAGGAGGAAGGGAGAAAGACAGGAGGTGGTTAGGGAAGGTATAATGCAAAATTAATTTCCTTTGCTCTCCTTTCTTTTATCGAGGCCCATAGCGCATCCAACCCTCGGGTTTCCTTCCAGTGCGCCAACCTTTCGAACCTTTTCATTCTTACGAACCTCGCCTTGGGCCAACGCACCCACAAAGAACTTTAAAGTTCGCTGCGTTTAATTAATTTCCTCGGAGCATTTTACTATCGGCACTTTTGACGAGCGACCCAACTTTTATGAAAGAGAACTTTCCGGAATAAATAACCGCACGCAATTAATCTGCAATTGATTTATTATTATAGCTTAGTGTGGATGTCGATGCAGGTTTTATGACTCATCGAGCATCGAGGGATCGAAATATTTTTCAACGTAAGGTTCTTAGTTTTATTCAAGAAGACTATACTTCAGTTTTCATCTACTCCAAAAGATATATACGTATACTAAGATGAATGTGGACGAGTCAGTTCATTTTCTTCACCTGCTAACTTACATTGAGGTTTCCAGCGAATGATTATGACGAATAATGTTGAGAGTACAGTAGAGAGTACATCCCATAGCGATTTTCGTTCCAGCCATGAACGATTGGCGTAAACTATTAATCACTATCAATCACGGTAGTACGAGTCACGCTACCTTCATTTCTCTTTCAATTACTTTCGACAATAAAATATCACCTGAATTTTCTTCGGTTGTATCAGAAGTGATGAATGTAATCATTTAATCAATTTCAACGTACCGTTAACTACTGCAGCGTGGTACTTACACTTGCGGAGCGTAAAAGCATACGATACTAATCACCTAAGCAACAGCATTAATAGCTGTAGTGGAATATCCGGTATTGTTCTATCGCATACAATTTTTTAAATTACCGGTAGATATGGACGAACGGCCTCCGAAGGTTTTGTGCGATGCAGGATGTCATGGAACGAAAGTTTGATCGAGACCACTATTAGTTATACCAACTCTGCAGGAAACGGTAGAACTTGGCCAAGGCTAAGTAGCAAGGTAAAGTACTCAAATCCTTCGGCTGGATCCCAGTTGGAATCTGCTGAGTGAAACTGAGCGCGAACATCCCCCAACCGGAGTAGAGTCCTGGTTAAGTTAAGTTAAGTTCAGTTTGGATAGATGCCTAGCCATCATCTCCAAGAGTAATGCTACGAAGGGAATCGGAATTGCAAGTACAAATTCCTGCGGTGTGGATATAGAGTGGCATCTCATCGGTTGATAGGCAGACAAGTTGAATCAACGTCCTAAGATACATACACCGCATCCTTGATCATCCTAATGCGCTATGCGCGAATATTGGAAAACTTTTCTACAATACGATGAAGACGAAGGTAGTACTGAACGCTGTCCAGGATGTCAACTAATCTCTCAAACTGGCAAATTGCTTGTAGTCATGTTTGAAATGCAGTGTTCGAAAAGTTGGACATGATGAAAATGTCTCGAAAAGTTCCAAATCAGCATTTTCCTCAGCACCGCCCCAAAGAAGATCGACGGAATGGTGAAATGTCGAAAAGGACGAAGCCGAGACTAGAAAAAGGAATTCCTAAATATACTGGGTAAAATAACGAGACTCCCGGCAGTTTCGAAGATAAAGGGAAGAGCGCAACCATTGAGAGCATGAAGAACATTGAGATCGCACGTATCGTTCAATTGGTTTACGGCGGTAAGAGGGGTGGTTTTGGCTCCGGCTGGCTGTCTCTGGCTCCTGGTTTCTGACGATATATGCTCTCGTGTAGTACGCGTACATTTGCGGCCCTGTGGAGTAAGCGTAATTTTCGCGGAGTCAGATCCAACCTCGGCTGCAACACCGTTAGACTTTCGTGCCTGTCAGGTACGAGGGGGCCCCACTCCCGACCCCTACTTCATCCTGTATCCTGTCCCCTTATCGCCACGCGCTACAAGTTTCAGCCCTCATCGATAATTGCCAATTGAATTTTCAGCAAGTTTTATGCGGCCTCTTCTCGGGGCGACGCCATCGCCCTGTCAACTTCGATCTGAATACACCGGCACAACCCACCGAGATATGTCGCCTCGTAGAGGTGAAACACGTACGCTTGACGTACTTATTCAATCTTTCATACGAGAGACTTTTACGACCGATGAGAACCACTTCCAAGTACGCAACTGTCGAATTCGTCGTGGTCGAGATCGATTAAGCTCGGAAACCCACCGACGTCGTGTTCAAAGTCGAAAGAATCGTGGGGGTATAAATTCGCCCGACATTTATAAGCAGCGGTCAAAATTTATACCGTCGGAACGACCGCGTTTTAGACTCGAACATTTGTCTCACGTAGTGCAATAATCGAACGTTCCACACCCTGCTAAAATGCAATATTTTATTCCAACACGGAGCCTGGAATTCCAGGAGCGACTTTAACACGACGTAGATAACGAATGCGTTCCTCGACAGTCCGCGACTTCAGATCCAATTTCTTATCCGGGTGATACGTACTCCACAGTTCCGCATCCTTCAACGTGTGGTTCTAAAGTTGACCGGAAGTTCGAGACGCGACGGATCCACCCGACGGTCGACATCGACGACGTCATTGTCACGACAACAACGTGTTTCCCGGACACGAATGCCAACCAACATTCGCATTTGTGATGGCGTTCGCACCGCTGTCACTGATGCCTGGCCCAAACTCGAGCATTTAGGTCTGCGGCTCCGCGCATATGCGCCGTCCGGCGACCACCTGAATAATGCATGTCGCATAGACTGAAACCAATGGAGGATTAAAGCGACAATGTAAGACTGAGCCAGCGCCACGATGGTCAGTAAGGCAGCGACCATCAAATCGAGAGTTGTATCTGAACTCGGGGGTTGTTATCGCATAAAAGCTTGACCGCCCACGCCGTTTGGCCGGTCTACGCCCGGAACTGTGTCGATGAATAGGTACAACGTATTAAACCTACCCGGACCAACGTGGCCCTGTATTTCTTATGCTAATACGAGGAAGTGAACGTATATCTTCTTCTAGAGATAAGATTGGTAGTCAACTTGAGTAGATAATTACTCACAGCGTAACTGGCCCGAGTGAAGGACCGACCGCTTTGATTCTCCATTCCCTGGAATATTAACGGGTCCAATCGCGTATCTCGGGAGATTTGAGTCACTTACGCGGAATCCGAAATGTGATTTTATGCATCGAACGATATACCCGGATAAAGTAAACCGGGAAGGATAAGGTTGGTGAATAAAGTATACACCCACTCCGGAGTTTGCCGAGATAAGTAGAAGCGGAACGGCTGGATGTTACGTAGTATGATAAATAATGTCTGAACCAATCTCAGATGGTCTCAATCTTTATCGCCAGGCTGATGCGAAGGAAATCCACTGCAAAATATTTGGGGCTCAATTCTTCTCGCGCGATGATAATTCCGATGACCGAAACATTGCGGTCTGTGGAGCGGTCAGACTACACCGCTTCCCGTTCACCATCCGTGTCCACGTTGAGGTTTTGGGGTAGAAGCTCGACGCGCAGAGAGTGACCGACCGGCCATCCATCACCGACCATGACCACCAAAACCCTTCACGAGCAAAACTGGGCTAAGGAAACACTGATCTCAAGAGACAGGCTACTTATGTCGTATTATACAGTCAGTAGTACCTCGGTTGACGTTGATTGGCGAAGATTAGACATTGATTCCCTGAAAATATGCCAGCAGGAATTTCGTCCGGTTGTGATCATAATTGAATGGACCTGAACCCATTCATCTAATGTGAATACGCGGTGATAACCCTCGGTTTTTATAAAACCATCTCGTCCCCGACGAACTTTTAACTCTGACAGCGCGGCTGCTTGATCTCTTTCAGAACCGCACGCAGAATTCATATTCATGTAGACAGTATAGGGAGAGCAGGCGATCAAGCATGTTAGTCAAATGACGGCCATATATTCAAAACGGTGCGGTTCGTGTTCCGTGGAGAAAAATTTTATCCTGTGATGTCCAATTTTTTCGTTATGACCAGCGTCGAGTTCCCTCGCGTATAATCGGTTGCGGAACGTCGATCAATACGGTTGCGACGAAACCGTGAATAGTTTAGCATCGAATCTTTCATTCGCGGGATAAACGTTACCCAATGTTTTTCCACGTGTTACGGCAAAGAGCGAAGAGAATCCCGGCAGACAATATAGTGCCGTTATATTGTCGGAATATATAAACCAGGGCTGGGCAACGCGACGGCTGCCGATACCACAAACTGTTTCTATAACTCACAGTGAGATAGCGAGCAGTGCCACTCTTCGTTTCTATGCGAAAACTTTTGCCCCTTTGCTGAACCAGCCGTAGTGCCAAACACCCAGTGTGGAATGCACCTTTGGTATAACCGCGAAAGCACCTCGGCGCTGCATAATGTTGTCTCTAACCACATTAAATAGAATTTCAAGTACAAAAAAAAGAAAAATCAAACCATATACCGTTGTGCTCGTTCGCTCGCTACGCTCGCTCACTCGATTGGGTTTTCATAATTTGTGAGGAGAAAAATTGGGAGCATGAGTTTCGAGAAGAGAAAATTTTCGAAAGAAAAAATTGAGGGAGTGGTACTTGCGGGCCAGGTGTGAGTGAGTGGAAGAGTGGCCACCGAGGTCTACAAGTCACATTTTTTTATCTCGCTATGAAGGCCCGCCAAGTACCACTCCCTCAATTTTTTCTTTCGAAAATTTTCTCTTCTCGAAACTCATGCTCCCAATTTTTCTCCTCACAAATTATGAAAACCCAATCGAGTGAGCGAGCGTAGCGAGCGAACGAGCACAACGGTATATGGTTTGATTTTTCTTTTTTTTTTGTACTTGGTACTTGTATTTGATATCAATCCTTTTACAGAGATTTTTTTGAAGGACGACTTTTGTTGAAAACGAATTTTTGGAAGAAGACTTTTTGTGGAAGACGAATTTTTGTTGGTGGGTATTTTTGAAGACAGATTTTGTGTGAAAGAATTTGTTTGGTAAATTTTGTGGGTGGACCACATTAATGTACTTGGCGAAAGTTTTTTGCACCAGTGGTGCTTTTTGGGGGATATCACTACTTTTTTTATATTTTTTTTACTTCCTGCTAACTGCGCTAGCTCGCTGTGCTTGCCCGATGGGGTCTTCGTAGATCCTCACTCGCTATGCTCGCTCGGTTGTCAGTATTTTTCTGACCGATTATTTCTATATCCCATTGGATAGACGGTGAAAAATCTTGAATTTTCTGTTAATAAACGCCGTAAAACGTTAAATATTGTCGGAAATGTTGATGAGAACGCGTAAATGTATGTCCAGTTGATTTCTGTAACTCTGACTTTTGCTTAGGAGCAGACGTGAAATATTAACCCTTATTGGGTTGCATAAATTGATCCGTCAAAATCATTCATAGTAAATATTCGCAACGTGGAACCCTGTGCGCGGCCATCTTCCCTTCTCATCCGGGCTTGGGAGCGGCCACAGCGGAGTTCCTTACAGGTAGGGTTATAGTCACTGCTCATTACAGATTAAATCTTAAAAAATGTTCACAGTAAGAAAGTCTGAAAATCAGTGTATAAATAATCATTGGTATTCACTCAATAAAGTCTTCCGGGATAGTGCTTCTGTTATAAATTGCATGGCAAGATTCGTCTGTTCCATCCGGTCCACCAAGGTATTCTTAGAAGTTAGAACCCGATGATTTCAAGTCGCGTAACTCCAGTAGTCTAATAAGTATGCCGTGATGTGAAAATTAAAAGCTGAGTCATCGAAGCAAACCCCCATAGGGCTATAAGTAGGCGTGCGATAACTATAACCAAAGCGATCAAACAATTGATCATATCGTCCAGGTCAGAATGGATGGACGTATTCGGCGGACAGTCCAGAACTCACACGTAACTCAGAAAACTCTGTATGAAGTGTTACGGACCTATACAGAGTGAATTCCTAAAGTGTAAACAGCCCAAAACCTAGTGCGCATGCGCTTATCTGAAAAAATTGAAAAATTGTCTGGGATACCCAATCGACGGTTGCTATCACAGCCGACATTCAATTTTTTCAGGTAAGCGCATGCGCACTAGGTTTGGGCTGTTTACACTTTAGGAATTCACTCTGTATACTTGTCTCAAAGCATATTTCAACTCGTCTGCTCTAGACTTCCCGCTGAGATTCATCTGCTTTCTCAGGATGCGTCGATATATCAATAGCTCGTCCACGAAATAGTCCCTCCGGAACTCACACAATTTTTTTTGTTCGTAATGTACTTGCCTCGATACTCTACAAAGTCTCTTGATATTTAGCACCTGGATCATGAACATATAATCAATGTATAAACGACCAATATACCCAAGGCTTTGTGATTGATCTAATTGATTGACTCTGATAACCTCATAACTTGATTTTTCCATGAAACAGGCTCGCGATTTCCATACGATGTCGAGCTGAATACATAAACTTCAAAGCCCATCTTGTTTCACTTTGTCGGTAATGATTCTCACATCACATCATGTATCTCAATATCACGTAGTGATAACGAGTGGAATGAAATGTCAAACCGAAGCAGCCGACGCGAACACGCTATAGCTAGCAGTTTCGGGCAATCGATTCTCGATCTGTGACATTTAAAGATGGCGGCTTGTTTACGTTCTCGATTCGATCTAACTCGTGATTCAGTGCCGACACACGCGCTGTCCGGCGGCCACTGCCAGGTACTCGGATCGCTGTTGTCCCGACTGTCTAGTGGTCGCTACTCGTCTCTAATTTTTAGTAGCCGAAACAACAGCCTATACCACGGACGTATAATTATAACGCTTAAAAATGGGGGGTTGTTTACATTCTCGATTTGATTCCAACAGCGCCGTTACAAGTGCTGCCTGGCAGCTAACGTCAGGTACTCGGAACGTTGTTGTCCCTCCCACGGACGTATATTAGAGGACTGGCAACTCCCCTATGTCAGCCGTGTTAGAGTAGCGCCGATTTTTCTCCCGGTAGTTGCGCATTGTACCGTCGTATGCTGCGCGGCGCTGACTACCACTGGGGCCGATTTTCAGGTCTGGTGTTGATAAACAAACGAAACATAACCTTACAAGTAAAGGTATAGTAGTGACCACGGTAGTGACCCCGGAGTGGCATGAAGTGAAAATGGGTCGCCGGTGCATTGCTCCGAATTCTAAAACACCCATTTCATTCTGTTTCTTTTGTTTCCTCCATGTCACGCCACTCCCGTTTGAATTATCCCGCCCAAAGAGGCCCCAGTGGTAGTCAGCGCTACAACGGCAAAGGCGCCTACTAGCGGCGGAAGAGTCGGCGCGATATTGCTGGGAGTTGCCAGTCCTCTAATATACGTCCGTGGTCCCTCCTGTCTAGTGGCGGCCACTCTTCTCTAATTTTTGTTGGCAGCGGAATTGACGACTGAAAGTAATAACGAAGGAGAAGAAAATTCTGATGACGAGCAAACGGATCCTCGATACCTTTCGAAAATCATATCTCAGCTCTTCGGGCACCGATTAAGTCCAAATAGGACTCAAACGTGAGCTTTTCATGTCCACGTTCTAGGATAAATGTTTCAATCCCGTATATGTAGCGAGGCGAAAGAAAAGAAAGATTATAATTCTCCCCACCACCCGAATAGCTCCCGTTCGGGTATATAGACTCGGTCCGAGTCTCACGCAGCGTATTAAAAAATTTTTTTTTAATGTACTTGGCGCGAGACTCTACCGAGTAAATTGATTTCAAGCGAATTTCTTACCACTTGGATTTATCGAGTTGTATAGCTGAGAAAACTCACTCCGTACTCGGATGAATTACAGCTGCGCAGCAAGCTCATGGAAATGGGAAAAAAACACGTTCGTAGTGCTCCACGATAGAACGGTGCAAGCGTTTATATATGTATACCTGTAGACCGTGGCAGAGGCACGTGCCGTTTACGATTAGTATAATCTGACGTAAGAAACCACTTTGGGTATCACGTTTTTGGAATTTTGATAGGTGAAACCTCCCGATAACGAGAAAATAAATATTAATTTTACGTGACGGTGCGGAAAAGGCGATTCACGGAAGTGACGTAGAGTCCCTCGGGATGAGATAATTTGGGATCCTCATTGCCCCGCGAAATTGTATAATTACTCTAAAGCGTAATGGAGTTTCTCGCGTAACAAAAAATCGAATCATGGTCTGAAACTCCGACAGCATAATCTATAAACATCCTTGATTGCCGAATAAATTCGAGCCATTAGTATGCGCCTTTCGCGTAGACTCGCGAATCGGACCCAATTGTGATCGGGGAAAACCCTTGTCGATTGTCCATGGCGTGGGCGGGACGGTTCAGAATTTGAGATAATCCTCTAGGATACCCGAGTGCAAGCGTGTGTAAAATAGGTGTGCGTGCATACGCATGTATGTGTGCAGCTTTGGCGAGGGTTCACCCTTTGAATTTGCCTCCGTATTTATCCTCATTAATGCATTGTTTATTAACAACGTCAGAGCAGTCGCAGTCTTAACGAAGCTCACAGAGCCTGCCTCTACAATGGCCTCGGTAAACCCGGAGGACCCTCCGACAAACGTACCACGGATGTACCAATGCGATATTACCGGATTAACTAGGCGAGGCAAAGGACCACTCGTCCATCACAGATGTCACTCAAGCCGTGACGTCTGTCCCCGGTTCGGTGCGCTTCCATTCCTACGGTAGCCTATGATGTATGTAATTGAATTCGCTGTGAACTCGTGTTTAATCACAGAGCTACTTATTTATCAAAGCACCTAAAAATCCATTCGGTAATTTAAGTAGGTACGTGTGTAATTGAAAATTACCTATTCCACGGCAGCTGTTAGTGTCTCGTTTATCCGTATCCGTAACGTTAAGTTTGCTCCCAACGCGGCATCACATTCATCTTAATTAAAATCAAATTTCAATTACGAAGAATTGTCCAATATCCCAGTCTCCTTAACCCAAATATTTCACCACTCGTTTATTCGCTTCTTCATTCTGCTGAATAATTGAGTTATTAATACCAACCGCGGAATATCTTTGGGGTATCCTGTAGGTTTAATGAATCGAGCGCGTGAGTAATTATTATCTAATTTTCATCAGAAATGTCTTCGACCCGGTTAATTGGATCTCATTAAAGTTTCAAACTAATCTATATCGAACCAAGTAGCTAGTTTCCACGTGTAAAAAAAAATTAAAAAAAAAAAAAATAACCACGGCGCCGTTTGTACCGATTCATTTGGTTTTAAAAGCTCGCATCCCATCATCATAGAAACACGTCTGTGCCCCGTATGTTCTAGCCCCCTTTCGATCCGTGCTCGATAAACTGAGGATGAGGGACGAGGAGAGGAAGAAGGAGCATAAGAAGAAGAGGAAGAATGTTAAACGAGTTCTTTGGGCGGCAAGTCACTCAGAAACCCAGGTTAGTCCGCAGGGCAAGAGGCAGAGGGAAGGAGCTCATGAATATTAACAGCATTCTGCTGAAGACATGAAACGGTCATATGTGGTTTTCAATTCGGTTTCTTTCCTCATGAGAAAGAAGGGGAAAAAAAGTACGAAAAAAACTACTAGCTATTTCCATTAACATTTTTTTCATGCTTTCTCAGAGTTTTCCTGCTCCAGTGACATCGTCTATCTTCCGGAAGTTGTATTGTTGCTCTTTATTTCCGGATGTCCTCGCACGATGGCGAGCCATTCATCTCTCTCCTCGTAGGAGCTGAATCCTTTCAGAATGCAGAGAAGTGCGTGCGTCGTAAATTCGAGCCAGTAAATAACCGTGTAATAGTTCGTCAAGAGGTCACCGAGATTCAACCGTAACCAGAAAACCTAATTATAACACCAAGCTGCGCTGGCTTGAAAATTAATAGATCCAGAATAGCTTAGGGCGAGAATAGCCGGTAGGTCGCGTTCTGGGTTCATCCGAACTGGCGTCGTTTTCCATAAATGATTAATGGAAACGGGAAGATTCCCGGGCTGATTGGCTGAGCAATTAAAATTTATTAAAAGTTTTGTTTATGGTCAGACCCTCGTCTCAACTCGTTTTGCCCTATTAATTAGCAAGGAATTTTGGTCTTCTAGTATCAGATTTTTTCCCCGTACGAAACGTGAAACGACAGACGATCAATCGGTCCACGATCCGAAACGTCTTTCACTTTTCGTAATTCCGTCTCGAGTACCCGTTCCTGACTGGAGGCACGCAAAATGAATATGAAATGTGGAGCAGGGTGCCGCTGCATCACTTGACGCCGCTGCAGGGGCGTAACTCCTAGGCACCACCTCAGATAAGGAGCCAGCTCTTGGCGAGGAACCGCATAAATTCAACCTCGTTATATTATCTCGCGAATTTCCAACTCATAATTCGTTCCTGATCTTCGCTCTAGATTATTATTAAATTATCGCAGAACGCTTTTGCTCCTCGTTAGCATTCTTATCTGACATCTCTCTTTCATACCTGCAGTCTCGATTCACGATATGAGGTTGTGCTGCCACATCAACGGCTTGAAACCACCTTCGTCTACCTGTTTTTGGGTCCAGGGACAGCACCGTGATTTCGTCGTATAACTGTTCTGTTCTCTTCTCTTTTCACAATTTTCGACTCGTGTTATTTGAGCCAGGGCGGTGTTCCGCTATTTCCCCACCTATATACGATTTCTTCGAAGGTCCAGAAACTAGACACCCCAAAACGTCCAATTTTCGGAGCCAAGGTGCCAGACTTCCGGACAATTTTAACATCAGTGAAGCCGTATCAGTGCTGCAGTTGCTAGCAACAATGAAATCCAGACATCCGTAATTAGCGTCTCATTAAGGGATCCAAGACTACGGTGAACTCGTTGATCGAGTCCCGACTGTCGACGCAAAATTCCCTATAATAAGATAATTCCTTTCTTCTTGGGGGGTATCAGAGCCTTATGAAAAGTGGTCTGAATTCTTCACTGATTTATTCAAAATTCCGAGACGCTGAAGAAGCCCTTTATCTTCTTGAAGCCCAAGCCTGATTCCGTCTTATTGCAATTAGAGTGATGTAAGATGGTTGAAGGTGGGGAAGGCACCAGCTGCCTTTATCGCTTCATTGTGTAGTAGCGACGGAGTCCTGGAACGAAGCGACCTTCCGAATTTTATCTGGGTCGTAAACTGGATCGGATTTAACACGCGTGCCTTCTTCACCGTAGTGTTATTACGGGCAGTAGTCTGATTTATTAAAGTTTCAAGTATCGTTGGTATCGGACACGTTAGTGAAGATACGTAGCAAGAATCTTTACTACATAATGAAGTGGATTATACCGGTCCTGATCAGCAGCCGGTACCAGTTTGGTTATCAGCAACACCGTAGTCGAAGACCGCTGACGGTTATAAAAAGAAACCCACCGTTTGCCCGACAAGAATCGCTCGAGTAAATCCCTCTAATCTATTCGATCGTCTAATTTAATTGATCGAATCACCGATCAACTCCTTCTCGGACACGTATACGCCCTATACTTACCCGCTCTCGACTCACCCATCATTCACTTATCTCGTATAATATATATGGCGCCGGGTCGTCTCTCACGCTTTTAACGAGATACACGCCCGATAGGAAAAAATAGTCGATCACGAGAGTTTCGGTATCGTCGCTACCGCGTCGTTTCACCTCTTCACCAACGGCAGGAGTCCGGCAGGGTGATCTTTGTTGGTGCAATAATTATTGTGGTTAAAAGCCGAGCGTGTTGCCCAAGCCTATTCCTACAACGCCTGCTAGTCGATGCAGAATAACGCCTCGTAACTCAGGTTAACGCGTGGTTTGCTGCACATTTAATGCCACCACGTCGTTTCATATATTCTACTGCACGTAGGTGGAGAGATGGCCGAAGGCCTGATACAGCCGCGGTGTTACCTTAACCCGTGTACACCTTGGTGCATCTTACATGCATACGCCTCTGTGATAGTGGGTAGAGGCACATCCACACTCACTAGTCGAATGCCACTGGCTATTCTCCGACCCGAGCCAAGTCTCAATCTTCGTAATTAAGTTGTACGCTCCGCGGTAGTTAACTACTCACTGATGTTATGTTCTTCGTCTGCGGTATAAAACCTGAGTAAATGATGACGAGAAATACGATTCCTGATATTTTTCCTGAGAAAATAATTGATACGTCTTCATTGTCGTTACACCCGTCGAGCTCCGGTAATTGACTCGTTTCCACTTTCGTGGGATACACTTGATCCTCTGTGGTTGAATAAGAAGAAAAAATAAGACGAGATATCGTCAAGTTTGATGGTCATTGCTGTCAATCCCCCCCTTCAACGTTACTAATTATGTTAATTCATGCAAATTGGAATAATGTTATCGCGATGGTCAAGTGGGATGCAAACGCTGTCGCTGAACTCAAACGTTATTCGTAGCTTGGTGGATGATAAGGATTTGTCGCCGGCGGTTTTCTTGCCAGTTTACTCCTGGTGCTATCACAGTACGGGGGCGTAATACCTCCCCCCGTCCCCCCAACCCCTGGTACGGTAAAACTTGGCGGAGCGACTAACCGAAATTTGCAAATTGTAAGGGTTCTCTTCTCTTTCTCTCCGTCCCCTCGAGGGAAAATGTTCGGAAATCGTTCCTTTTAACAATTTCGAGAGAATTTCTCAACCTACTCCGAGGTCCCTAATACCGCGTATTAGACCTGCCATTTTAATAAACGAGTTCTTCGTTGGCTGGTGGACGAGCAAGGGCCGCTCAATTGTCAGGGAGAGGACGAGAGCCGAGAGAATACGGAAAGAGAGAAACAGGAGCGAACAGTCGGGGACTTGAACCAGTCAGACAACCACCCGCCAACCACTGGGATAATTCCGGCACAAGAAAAACCGTAATTGTAGAGAATTGCGGTGGGTAGAATGAATAAAAAAAAAAGGAAAAACCTTGTAATATCGTGACAGATAAATTAGGCTATCTTAATTGCGACTGCCTTTATGGAGCGAGGCCACATCTCGGTATAAGGGAAATAAAATGGGGAAAAACTCGGTCCAGATTTTATGGCTTAGCTGAATATTTCACGTTCCCATCTACGATTATCTTAGCATTTCATTAGTATTCAACGAGTTCGAGTCGCGATGATAAGGAGAAAAGAAAAACGTCGTATTATACCTGACTGCCTGATCCTACGAGGTAATTCGTATATTAAAAAAAATTGTCCACATCTCATCCTGCACCTGTCTGCGATACTAGGTTCTTCAGAGGTATTTTTCTGTGACATACCAACGATGGAATCACGTTTCAATTACGCAAGAGCGTACCCGTACCTACCCTGTGGATTTTTAATTGGTCGAAGTTAACGACGGGGCTTTCCGAAGAACCCAAGACTTGATCATTATTATCTCGGAAACGAACCATCGCGCTAAGCTCTTCTTTCCTCTGCTAGTACAGCTACAACCAGCTCATAATAGTATGTTTTAATGAACATAATTCGCAACCAGGTCAGACATAAACCAAGAGCGATGCTCTTATGTAACCTACCCTAACGATCATGGATTATATTCCACAGTGACGCAACAACCTTTTCATTTCTTATCATCGAGACTCCAATTTCCCTTTAACAAGGGATTGAATTCGTTATTAAAAAATCGGATCGAATGTGTTATGTCTACTTCAGTAATTCATGTTTCATCGTCGATTCCTCGTTGCGATTGAAGGAGATTCGAAAATCAACAGAAATCGAGGTTATCTCGGTTTCGCAAATAGCCAGTGAGTAAATTTGATTAGTGACGTTTCATATTCTGTGTGATTTCGTGTGTTGCTCAGAAGCTACAGTTGATGCGGTTTAATCCAAACTGGAATCACTCTAGATTGTGAGCGGCTGAATCTCGTTCGAACTAGTCAACCGTATTCACTTGGTAAACATTCAAGATCTCAAGTCGTTCTACGACTTGGATAACGCACAAATACCGCGTTGCCATTTCGGAGTAATTCTGCATTTGTGGGTTCATTCAAAATTATGAAATAGCAGCGGGCGAACGAATCGTAAAAAGGACGTGGCGTGGCACGTCGCAACGTCGAAAGGAATGCCTCGCGTATTTCATCCAGAATATACTACTTTCTCATACGTATATCGCCGCATAACCCATATCCACTGAATGTAACAGTGCACGGAGCAAGACATGTTCCACCCCCAACCACCACCCCAAATATACAGCAAAGTAATAAGCTAGTGCACAAACTCTGACTTCATTTTCATATTTCACTACGTCGTGCTCTCGCTTCTCGTTGCATAGAATCACTGTCCTGACCGTTCTGATCGAAGCACTAACTTCCGCAACCAAATGTAGAACAACGTACATATGAACAGAGCCTTTGTCACCTTTCAATGTCGCAATATTTTGATGTATTTTTTTTATTTTTTTTTTATGTATATCGATCCTCTGGCCCCGTCCGTGAAACGATCGACGTGTACAAAGTCACGGGAAGACCTCTGCGAGGCTTGTCTCGGTATTGCCAGGTTGTTGTATGCTTCCCTCAGCGTCAAATAGAGGGTGGAAAAGCGAGATGAAAGTGAGGTAGCAAAGTAACGAAAGGAGCGAGATAATATTCAGCTAGGGAGCTCCTCGCGCGTTTTTCGGGAGTCCACTTCACTTTTCATTCCACGTCTTCCGGAGCTTGAAGACCAAAAATTCACTTACTTAATTTTGTCCGATTGTGAGCTTCTGGCGTTGTGTGCAACAGTCGAGAGATATGAAGTGGATGAAATTTTGAATAAAATCTGTGATTATAATTCGCATTGTCTTTTATTGAAGCGAGCCACTCTACTGCGTAATTTATTGGTCAAATTAATTTCATCCCAGCTGTGAAGCTGGTCTCGCGAATGTAAAGGCTTTGTTACGCAAATTTATAACGTTTTCCGGACACCTGGCGTATAATTCGATGAGTAGGAAGCTGAACTTGGTCCAGTTTCCTCTTCGAGATGGACAGGCGTGTTTGAATATTTGAAAAGTTTCAAAGAAAAGGGAAAAGTGTTCTGCTCGAAATTCAACCAACTCGAGTATTATTCGTTGCGTGGAGTGTTTTAATGGTATTTTTGGAAACAATTACTGGTTGTTTCGTGAAGATTAATTAGACTAAACCAGGGCAGTACGCGGACGTGCGTATAAATCAGGCCGATGACCCCGGAGACGTCGCCGCGCCTCTTCCTCTCGACCTCTTCAACGAGTTGCGAGGATCCTTTTAATTAGTGCCAACCTTAAAGGATTACCTCCACTTATATTCCGCCTTCTGGAGTTTGATAAGGTACCTCGGTAGTGTACCTCTGCCAACCATCTTGTACCTTATTCGCCTGCACCTACGAGAACTGACTGAACGATAAATAACGCCAGCGGCACGAAACGTTTTCAAAGTTTGGGTAATAATAAAAATAAAGCACCAGTGGCAAAAGAGTATTATCTATCAAATGTAGCACGCCTGTTCGTTGCCAATGCCGAACGCTCCTGTATTCTATCTAGATCAAACGTGAATTTTATTAAAAAAATCACCGGATCGCCGTCCCACGGTTTTGTAATTTTTAGTTCTAAATCAGACTCGATACCTGATCCACGATTCAATTAGTCTAAGTAAAAAGTGTGGATTTCCTTGCAATCCCAACAGAAAGAAATTTAGTGAAGGTATGTGAGATTAGCTGGGTGCTCAGTGAAAATAGAAAATGGAGGAAACAGTTTCGGAGAATCTTGATGTTTGCCGTGTACCCGTTTATACACCCGGTTTTCAGCGCTCCACCAACAGCAGCGCCATCAAGAGACACGTAACGGTGGAACAGTGATAACGAAACAACTCCGCTTTGCATACAACAATTCAGGGTTTCATGTTACGTGTAGGTCCGTAGTCCCCGTGGGGGTCTTTGTCCGCGAATCTGCCAAACTAACCTGCGTTGTGCAGGTGTGGATAAACTTCGGTTGCGACCTAATCCATGCGAAAATACGCGATGTAGGCAGGTACCAATTCACCAGAACGTTGAAATGATTGCAATTTCTTTTGGCGAGAAACTCATGCTCGTCTGAAGAAAAATGAATTTCAACGGTTTACACGATACTCAAATTTCGAAGGGCTGCGTGAAGAGGTTTGCCCATTGATTCCGAGTTTGATCCAAGTTTTAAAAGTTTCTCGTCAATCCGTATACAGACGAGTTACAGGAATTTAGGGGTGGCGTGTTCTCGAGGGTTGGGGGGTTCGACGATCTAATTCAGCGGCTGGCGGGGGTCAGGTTCGTTCAAGAGCTTTTGTCAAGTTTGATACGTCACCGCTTGGGAACACCGCGGCACTCGGCATGCAGGGGAGAAAATTAGTTTTCTAATCCCCCTTATATATAATCAATGACAAATATTAGGCGAGTGGAGGCGGTTCGTCGAACTCTGATTAGAAAAGTAGAAATTAGGGATATCACACGTGATGAAAATTCGTATTTCGAGTTCACTTCAAGCCGCTCTATCGCATCGCAACAGACATACTTTGATGGGAAATCCTCTTCTCCGCGTGAAGAACAGGAACACGAGAAACGAAATGGTAGAACGCCCCATTCCTTGATTGAATTGGAATTTCAATGGTTCAATATGGTAATAGTATACTTGTTGCTGATGCAGTGCAAGTGTACAACAAGGCGTATACGGGCGTAGGATAAGGGTTTTCCCGACTCCGTTGTTTACCGGGATCCGTTTTATGAGCGCAATTAAATTACGCACCTTCTTCCGCGATACTGTTGGTTGTTAAGGTCGTAAACAGAACTCTAGCGCGGTAGTTTCGCGCCTGCTTATCGTCAATGCGACAATCTGAAGGAGACAAATATCGACCCTGGATATAAACTGGCTTGGTTTTTGTACAATTTACCAAATGTACAGAGGCCGGGAGGGAAGTGTAGACAAAGAGGGAAAAAATAAAGTCGCGAAGGGTCGACTGAGACGCGGCACCAGGGGATGAAAGGATCGACCCCGGTACCGGAAAGGGTGCCAGTGAGGGCGAGGGTAGCGAGAATTGAGGGTGGCGTTTAGCTTCCCACCATTTGATACATCAGCGCGGAACCGCCTGGTCGCTTCATCCTAGCCTCGTTACTAACACGTGCGCCCTTCAACCCCCTTCGTCTTCGTCTTCCTTATTCATTCGCGTCCACTTTCAAAAGGACAAAATTGTCGCGTTGCTCCACACATCGCCTCCTTAACATGAGGTCTCGACGCTTCGTGGAACAGTATAAAATTTCGGTTGACTCGATCGGATGGAAAATGTGTATTGGAGTTTGATTGCTCATGTGTGACCCAATAAATCCATGGTGAAATAAACAGCGAATCGTTCGCGTTGTCAGATATGGGCTTCCGTAGTAAAGCACAAAAGCTTCCGATAAAAAGCTCAGACTACCCAATTCCAGTTCGTCGATACAGGCTTCGGCTGCTCTAAAACGTATACAATGAAATAGCTGTTATCCGAAACAGAAACTAATCCATCAAGTTTGAGTTTGAGGACCCGGTCCAGCGGTATCCAGAAAAGGTAGCGTTTCGGGGTAGGATTAGAGCTGGAAGTCGCAGAGCAACAGGATTACGGAAATAGACTAGGTGAACGAACCAAACTCCGAAATCGCCCCGAAAGGCCTGCGAGGTACAAGTTCATTGCCAGACGCTTTCGCGAGTATAAGGATTTCGAGAAATGCCAAGACAATTCTATCTGGGAATTCGCACCCTACGCACAGTTCCAGCGTTGCTCATTCTGAGCCCAATTCGAACTGATTCCATCCGATACCCAATTTCCGGATCGGTCTGTAAGTCGCCTGGTTTAACTAAGCCTCGATTGCTCCACTCGGTTCCTACTGAGGATCATTCGCCCAGCATCCTTTTTCCGACAACTCAATATCACCGGGGATCTTTAATGAAAACTTTTTCCTCGAACAAGATCCCCAGGTTTATAAATAAAAATCGGTCTTTTCAACGTCGAGGAATTCGAAGCTCCGATAGACAAAAATTTGATTTTGATGAAGTGAGTACGTTTCATTGACAGATAGTCACAGGTAGATACATGTGTAGTTTTGTTAACTTATGAAAGGCTTCAGAAAGCAAGTCACAGCAAAAGTGCTATTACTCAGCACGTAATCCAGGAGGCCTAAACATCGTTTGGTGGGCAAAGTGGACAACTATGGGAGGAGGTAGTGCCTCGTAGCAGGGTGCCATCGTGTATCCTAATTAGATCGCGACCTTCCAATTTATTTAACAAGCACAGTATCCGCTATGTATATCTGCGGCCCCGCACCTCATCCCCACCGTAATTAATTTATGCAATAAAGGAGAAAATTGTGTAGTTTTTTTCTCGCAGTTCTTCTGTTTACGTTTCCAGCTAGACACATAAAAGCAACAATTTGTAGAACGTAATTTAAAAACGTTTTTTGACAAAAATAAAAATAAAAAGTTGCGACTGTAAAACGAACAATTATTTCTACCCGATGCCGGAGCGGACGGAATAAAAAAAAAATTAAATTGCAACAAGCTCCAGCATTTCAGGGAAATTTAACCTACTTTTTGTTATTAATTACTTACAAAAGGGAACAGAGCACAATCTGTGAGCTGATACGAGTACCTACCTCGGGCGTTGCGACCGAGTTCTCCAATAGGCGAACAGGGGGTTCTGAGCTTGCGAGTCGATTTAGGGCCCGTAATACCATCGCCACGTTGAATTCTAGGAGGTTATTAGTGCATATATCACTCCTCCCTTATCCCCTCGGCGTAGTCCCTTCGAGCGCGAATTACACCGATGCCAGGTATCAGAGGTTCGGTAGTTACACCCATAACTGGTGCATGACAAATTCTTTTACCGATAAAGCGTAGTTTACTCGCTCCCACAATGCCGAGGCATTCATTCGCCCCATTGACTTACGCGTGAACACCTCCAGCTAAACACGAAAGGGGACATTTTCCACTCTTCCGTGCCAATCAGCTCCCGTTCTTCATTTTGTACTCCCCATTCTGGGATCCTGAAAACTCGAGGGTGGAAACAGTGAATAACTAAGAGCACCGAAGGGTGAAGCTCGGCCTACTTGCCGTTAGTTTACCTTCAGGTTGGTAGAAGTCGGGGACCGCATTGGCCTGAAAAATCTGCTTGCTCCGTCCCCAAGATACGATACAAATGGTAGCCTTGCGGGTTCGTCCCGCAAACCACGGAGCGAACCTTCCACAGTAGATTATCAATTTCCACTTTGGGTTCCCGCCTTTGTTTCCCAAAGGTGGCAAATATGCCGTAACCCTTTACAACGCTCTTCGAACCCCGTGTCAGACACCATTTACCGAAACGGGTTTTGCGCGATCGCGTGCCGCGTTATAGTCACTCGACAAATAACCATTTCATTCGTCGACCCTTCTGCGGTAAGTGTATCCAGTCGGGGGGTCGGGGGTCGGAGCGCGAGCGAAACCACTCGACTTTCCCTTTTCCTCCGAAGCTCTGTCCCACCCTACCCCACCCCACGATATGGAAAGGTTACCGTTGAGAGGATAACGCGTAAATGTTATACGTTATACGGAGCTTGATTCGATCTGACCAACATGGACGAGTGCCGTGTTCCCCTCAAAGCTGTTATTGCATCGGGCGTGTAACAGCTTCGAAGCGGACAGTTTACTTCCATTAATTGCCCCATAACTTACATTTATAACCGTATATACTGCAGGTCTACAGACGGGATATTGCCGAACGAGGACGCGTGGACCGTTGACGTACCTACCATGACAATTTGTCTCTCGGTAATGAATCCATTTTCCATAAACCAGCCTTCGCTGACGTCAGCGCACCTTGAACCACTCAACCGATCGAGTTATTGCCAAAGTCATCAGCGATCACCCCAAATGCACAAAGTGGATATGCTTGAATACTGATCAAAGTGGACTGATCAGTCGAATGCTCAAAAACTGAATCGAGAACAAAATTGACACTTTACTTTGAAACAACGATAAAGAAGGCCAACAAGTTTTACCGTATTAAAAATAGCTTTAAATTATTTACCGTCTCACTACCCCTCCGGCAAAATTAATACAGGCACAGCGGCGTGTGGGGGTGAAGGGTGGCTCAGTCAAGTTACCCTCGAATTTCAACAACAACTTTTTAACCGTCAGAAGGAAGCAAGGATAAATAGAACCGGAGTTAAAAAGCACGGTCGTCTTGAAGTTAACCCTTATTCCGCCGTTCAGTGCCATTATGCTTCCGACTTCCGGCACTATAACGCCAATGTGAACGGTTTGTTGAATTGTTCATTCGTTTGAAGAATCTGTACGGTGAATTTTAGATTTCACCTGCGAAATTCGAACGATTTTCGATATGCATAAATTGACCGAGGGTGCAGGGTACAAGTTAACAAGTAATTTGGCTGCGCTCCAATATACCAGCTAATAACGGATAGGTAATCCCTGGTTCACGGGATCATGCAAGTATTATTAAGCAGTCAGTTCTGATTAAGAGAAATTTGCATATTTGAAGGAGTGTCCATTCATTATCGTATCCATGTGCAACTATCTGTGCTCTGCTATTCCCTCCTGGTATACCCACCAGTTATTACGAGTATCGCTCGAGCATCAAAGCTTACCGCATGTTTGATGAAACATCAAGAACGAATTTCGATTCGATTCAACATTGGGCCAGTTCAGAAAAAAATTCTATGATGCAACCCATGCGAAGCAACTAATGTTTGGAAATTTCTCCTCCAAGAAGGTCGTGCATTCTACGATTAGATCAGTTTACGAGATATATTTGAGATAGAATGGCTAGTATTAAGACATTCTCGGAGAATATCATCTTATACGGGGAAAGCATTAAGGTAGCAATCCGTTGTAAATGAAGAAGTAATAAAGCGAGCTCAGCCTGTACCATAGCGAAAGCTTCGCCGCTCTGCACTTTCTACACTTATACTATGATGCTATGCACCACGGTAACTACGATCTACGAGTTTCCTCTTTGTATAAGTACACACTCTACCCCCTCACATTATATATGGTCTTGCACCATATGGATTCTCGACTAGATTATACCCCGAAGCTACGGAGCTTACGATGTCCTTACGAAGTTGGGTATCCAAGAACCAATTTAGAATAGATATCTCGTCTGAAAAAGATTTTTACAAAATCACCTCTAGCCCGACGCGACACCACTGTCAACCTGAACGGTGAAAAATGTTCGGAATTTTTTATGGTATATTAAATTGGCAGGTGCTTGTCGGTGGTATTGATATTGGAAAGGCATAAAAATAACATGAAATGATATTTACGTTCACCCGATAGATATCTACGGATCTTTCCCTAGGAAATAAAATTGGCAATCAGCATGAATGGCCCTCTGGATGCGCGTAGACTCTGTCTATTCCTCGCTTGTTACCAAGCTATAGGGGCAGGGTAGAAATCCCCTACCGAATCAATGAGAGATGTCACTGTTGTCTCAAAGGGTACAGTCCCCCAACCCCGATACACCAATATTCTATCATCTGCGCGAATCACGCCACCCGAGAAACCATATTCAGGTAATTCCCTCCCATATTCAATCCAGAAGACGCAAGTGTTGATGCTCTTTGCTCGCAGGTAACCGAAATAAAAATGTCGATAACACCCTCGCATGGTGATGCAACCCGAGCAAAACAATCTCAGAAGATTACCTAGTTAACACAATCACCTCATTTACGAGGGTTCGATGCGCCAGAGCCGAGACCCTATCACGTATAACACGCAATCGGGTACCCGATGATATTCCTTTACCCTTTTGGGTCTCTACGAGGTCCGCGCTTTCCATTTACCAAAGGTCAACTTGTTTTTTCTTACTTCAAACGATCTGGGGTCAGACGTGTCTCCGAGCGTCTTTGGGTGTCGATCCTCTAGGCTATCGGAGGTGATTGTTGATTCAGCCACATTACGTTACAAGTCTGGCTGGCCGAAATTCTGTACCTACAGTTTCGCCAGGATTCGGCAAGCAATTTGGTCTCCCTGATGAAATTCTTGCGAGAAGTTTGATCGCGCTAATCGTCTATCTTACTCGAATACTTTGGTGTCTAAGTGGATTTTATTCAAGGCGTTGAAAGTTGAGGCTCGGTTGAGACGCTGTAAATCACTTCTCGACACAAATTGAAACAAGTTCAATTACCCGGTTTCCGGTCGTGACCTGGTTTTATGAGCCGAACCGGTACCGTAGGAGGTTCACCGCGATGCAGCTCACGCACAATTCAGGGTTTCATTTCTCAGAATAGGGAAAAACAGGACTTATACAACACTTTTATTAGCCGCATGCAGCGCAGCAGGCGGTATACCAACAGCAGCCTATGCATTCGAAGGTAGCTATCATTAATGTTGCCACGGCTAGTGGCAATTGCACAGAAAACAGCATTCTCGTAGTGCTGTGAGTCCACGAGTCTCGACTGATGCTTCCAAGTTGTTAATTATTTCCCAGTGCCAGTTGGAATGGTAAGATTGAATTAACCCTGGCTAATGAACTGTCCAATATTCCGACGTTTACAAGTCTGACGAGGCAGAGGTGGAACATTTGCCATTTCTTTTTTTTTTCTTTCACCGCGAATGAACCAAACTGCGAATTCTCTGGAGTTATAAAATAAGAATAAACCGTCACGTCCGTTTACATCTCTCCTCACTCAAATCGAACTCCTTACACATCCGTCTATCCGAAGTCTGCAAAGCTTACAGACCGAGTTTTGAATGAGATTCTCGAAATATAAACTCCGCAAAACGGCAACGAATTCTCGTTTATACGCTCGGGCACTTTGCCCCAGAGTTGAGTTATTCGGCAATATAATACTCCACGAAGAGTTACAATGACGAATTCCAGCGTTTTCTTATTATTCCCGTCTTCGTCCGCATTCTACGAACTCTAAAAACAATTCGTCATGTCTCCTCACCTAATAAGACCGTCTAGACTTCGTGGAAACACTTTTAGCCAGCTGGGAAGAAACGTTGGAGCGAATGTGTTGTTCCTAAATTTATAGCCAGTCCTGGACTCCAACGTCGATGGAACCGATACCGACACCTTCGGCGTGTGGCCAGTTTGTCAACGACTTGGTGATGCTCCAGTGTTACTATAGCTGATCCTCTTCGCCCGCAACCTACGACCCATACTCATCCAACTTCCTGGAGACTGGACACTGGCAGCTAAGATATTCCCAGAGCTCAGGTCAGCTCACAGCCACCGCATATATTCAGCCTCTGTGCACGCGCAAGCTTTGTGCGAGCACCTTGTGAACTGTCCAGCATGCGCTAGTGAGAAGCATGTATATCAATTTTTTGCGCATAAGAGAGGGAGAGGGAAAAGTGCGATAACCTGGGGGCAGAGGAAGTTTCGCTCGATGATTTATCAATGGTCGAGTGAAACGGCTTTCAGTCAATCCTTGGAAAATTATTGATCATTAAAGAAATTTGTTAATCAATTTAGGATTTCGTAATAACAGATGTTAATAAAGACGGAAGAACATTCAGAATGAGATTAAAGCAGGAAACACTGCCCTGCACGCTAACTAGACAAGGAAACGCTAGTTAAGTACACGGAGACAATTAAACTGTAATTTTCAGAAATATATAAAGAGAAACTAGGGGTGCTGAGAGTTGCATACAAAATATAAACGCGACCTCAACCCTGTTGAGAGATACACTGTACACACTGTAGAATTATTAGAATTCTTAGTAAACCATTCAGCTTTCTAGCTATATGCAATTTTAACCGCAATTCTCTATGGTTGGAATTCTCAACAGTATATAATAATTCTACAAGCATATATTTCGCGTCTTGGGACATGGTGGAATTCATTGCCTCGTATGCTCTATGCACCCATAAATTTCAACCTTGCACACGGTCAGTTCCGGGCCTAGTAATCACAAGTACGTTCATACCCAATGTTGCGCGAATATAACATTGACGATGTATCGTTCCAAGTTCACTTAAAATTTTTAACAAGCATCAACATGACTAACAACAATAGCTCTTTGTGATTAGACACCGGTAATGGCCCAATGGACTACTTTCCACGGCTTCGTACGTTGAGCCGCTGCCTCGCAATCTGACCCTTCATTTGCTAAACAATTTATTCATAACACACGGCAGCCCTTGGATGAATCGGGCCCCAAGAGACCAGCCAGCAGCAGGCTTTGAGCTCGTGTCTGCTTATCATAGCAGAGATCGTTACTGGCAGAACAGCGGGCTTCTATATATAATATATTCTGCGCGCCGCTTCTTCGGTCTCTTTCAACTTGACCACCAGGCGCAAGAACTACCGTACGGGAAAAAATTGCTCTCCTTATTACTCTGAATCTTGGTCTATTAAACAGGTCGTGCAGCGGTTGGCTTTCTAGACGGGCTCCGTTTCTTCAAGGTTACAGGTTACGTAAATACAAATTTTGAAATCCCGTGAAACGTCGGTGCAGTAACAATGAAAACAGTAGCAAAACGAGAGTGTAGGGGATGTTATTTTAAACATTCTCAAAGGAGACACAGTTCCAAGTATGTTTTGTCAGCCTTGCACCCCCGGCCCTTTAACAGTGATGAGCAAACACGAAACTACCATCGGAGACTGGTGGCTCTTCAGTGTCTCGTCTATCCTTATTCTCGTTCTAAACCACAACTGTGGATCATTTCTTAGTGGATGCTCCAGCTGTGACATGGAAGACGAGCTCCTCGCGTTCCGTGTCGGGTAATTACGTCAAGTCTTATTCCATTTACAGAACTTGTGGCAGAGAAAGAGAGTTTGTACCGGGGTTGAAATGGTGAAAAAAAAAAATGGAAAAGCCTCGGTTCAAAATTGTTCGCATTTATCTAAAGGTATACTGCGCCGTCGAAGAGCTTCGTCGTTTGTCAGTTGTTAATGGGTAAGATCGAGAGCGCCACGACTTTGCACGATAAATTTGCATTCTCAGTTAATGATCTTCCGCGTTGAGTCTTAAGCTAACGACTAATCTTGTCTTGGATTACGGGTGCAAGTTTCAGACAAAACCTTACACTACGTAACGAGTTGGTAATCTACAACGACTTGGATGAGATAATGGATAGCTTTTAATTAACAAGATTTGATTGATCACCAATACTGTGTCTATATGTATACAGGAGTCTGGTTGGCTCCAAAAAATTTTTAAAATACGGTCGAAAATATTTTATTAAAAACTATACACTCAACAATTCTCACCTTTTCTATTCTGAACCATAAAAGAGCTGCAAGCTGTACTGCTGCTCATGAATGTGTTTTTAATTGTCTTTCGTAGCAGTGTAGGGGTTCAGAAGTGATTAGTAATAGACAGAGGGAGTAATTTCGTCTGGCCTGCAGTAGCAGTGTATAGTTGAGTGCATTCGAAATGGGCTACTGCAGTATATCTGTCAACCCAGTTACCGAGAAATCTCAGTAATATTTTAACAGTCGTTCCGAGATTTATTTGTACTGTATCTTCAAGTGGATTATATTCCAACGTTATAAAAGTTATGCGGTTTTAATTTGTATGCAGGTTTTACCGTTCATTTTCCCAAGAAAGTTGGGAAAATGGGGTCGTAATAAGACAACCGCAAAATTGCAACTCGGTCGAGGGACTCGCCCGCTATGTAATTAAATGTAAATTATGAATGCAGGGCACATAACGCGCATCCCCCGCCATCCTCGAGTAACTTGGTACTCAGATTTCGTCTGCTTTTCATTTCTCGAACCGGGCAAAACATCGACCGGGATCGCTGTAACGGCGAAACAGCTAGTGCAAATAATGCACAGTTCTAATTCGGTTTTCTCCATTACGAATACCGTCAACTGTTGTGTAATTGAAAACTAAATTGTCTCACCAGGCGTACCCTCATCACCATACTCACCTTTGAATGCGGGCCCTTCATCCCACAATAGCCCCAACTTTAACGCTGCCAGAAGATCCGAATGGTATTCAAAGAGGGTTCTCCATGACTTTCTCGTTGCAATTATTTTAATCACATGTAGTATATAATTACCTCAACGGTTACCGGTATTTTCGACTGTGAAGTAATAATTTTACTAGTACGTAGACACAACTTTGGCGCGGGTCAACATTATTAGCAGAAGGTAAAAGTCCACGGTCAACACTCTGGTAGTGAGGTGAATCTGGGAACTTCAAACTCTAAACACTGCTTATAGTTCGTGAAAATGGGTACGTAAAACTTTGTTAATTGATGTGACAAAAGCAGGTTGTTCAGAGGGGTCGTTCGTCGATGTTCAAATTCAGTTTATGTATTCATTCCAATCTTGGTTACATTTTTATCACTGAGATATGTGCTTGATGGTGAATATTTCTTTCTAGTCAACTAAAGAAGATGGAGTAATAATTCAGCTTGATTTAAATATCGTGTATTCTTGTGAAATTTAAGCAATTTACTTAATGTACCTATACGAGTCAGTTTACGAAAACAACATATATTTCGTGGTCGCTCAGGTGAGTATATCTTCCGAAGCGTTGAATACACTTGCTGATATATTTGCGTGTTTATATAAATAATTTTATTATGATACAATATTCTAGCTATTTTACAAATATACAAAACTTGTATGTACATATATTGGCTTAGGTATAAACGAATCGCAAGATGAACGAAGGGAATAGTGAAATGTTTATAATAACTATATTGTTGAAATAGGAAAATGTTTTTGCGCGATATTGAATATTTTTCTTTTTTTCTGCCCTGTCTATCTCATCACACTACGAAGCTACTTTTAATAGAAATTATTTATCTCTACACGATCTGTGTAAATACAAAAGACATTCGAGAGAATTTTTTTATTCTTTATATATTACGCTATAGAAGAGCCTCCATAGTCAAATTCTGTAACATACGATAAACAAAAGTATTAGTATGGCGTAGTCTTTTCTTATAAGAGTAGAAAAACTTCTGGATTAGCTGACAATGAAGATGTTGAAATATTCGAGTTGTTACCGACCTTTCTTTGGTGGTTCCAGGGAACGCAAGTTTCTGGTATCGCAATGATCGGCCATATCTGTAACAAAATTGAAATCGATTATCAATCTCTGTTCCTTTTGGGCTCTGAACACAATTTTTCATATAATCGCCCGAAATAATCGCGGTTTCTGAAACCACACCATGTACACCATGGACTCTGTGTACAAAAAAATTTTGGGACTTGTAGCATGTAGCCGACGAATCACCGATTTATAACATAAATTGTATCCCATGTAATCATATGTAGCATCGGTATTCTGAAAGTATTATTCGAAATGTTTTCCAAATCCTCGAAAACCGCAACACCCCGTCACAGTTGTACACAAAGTAGTGGCATTCGCGGTTGCAGGTAGGCAATACAACGACACTTCTAAAAATGATTATGCACAAACGTGATTTGAATACACAAGTCGGTTGTTCCGATCCGTAGCGTAACATTTATTTCTTTGGCAAATAAAATTCTTCCCGCTTCACGTAGAAATAGGTGGTCGTGGAACGGCACGGACCACTCGGCGCCATGTAGGGCAAAACTGCTCCGACGACGGGGGTTGCGAGACTCTCACGCAGCCTCGCGTTATATGCAAATGTGTTGTATAGGCGCCCCGCTGCATCGTCGAATGGCAAATCGCCGTCCAATAACACTCCTATTTCCCTTTTGTATTGTCTATTGTTTTCCTATATTCGGTTTAACGTGTGTACACCGACGTGTAAAATGCGACAAATACAGAGAAAAACCTTGGATATATCGCCCCTCATACCAGCAGCACGTACTTTTTCATTTCATGAAACTGTCCACTGTACGGAACTGGTTTTCTAGACGGAGATCGGTTTCTAGACCCTAGGTGCTAAACCAGCGGTGGTTGTCCCAATGCGCCCTCACAATGTGCGACAAATCCTCAAGATTTGTTTGCTCGACGAACAAAATGAATGGGCGAAAATTTGTAATAGAGGAGTGTGGCCCAGCAATTTAGTGTGGTCTGTTCAGACCCACCTTTACGTTTGGTCTGATGAAACCGTATGGACGTTCAAGTGGCTGTTGGATTTCGACCCTAAAGCCCCTCTGCACGGTGTCTTGCCTCGCGCGTCCTCCTCTTCTTACCCTGATGAATAGGCGAAAATTTATAATAGAAACTCCATCTCTGGTTCTGACCCAACCCAAAGACCCGAAACTCGGGCTCCAAAAGTTTCGAGATGGCCGTGGAATTTTTAACCCATAGAATAACTAGTTCCCCGAAATTCTTCATTGTCGAGGGAACACGGAGGTCTACTCGCACGCTCACTCGTTCACTCGTCCGTAAACTATACACAAAGGCGGTTGAATGTTACGCAAGAATAACACGATCTACCCGATTTAAATTTGAGAGGGCCTTTATTGAAAACTGTATGGGTTTATGGGGCGCCCCATTATTCGCTTGTATCTTCTTCTTTCCGCCGATTCTTTGAACGGAGGTGTGAGCAGCGGCGTGAGCAACGCGGCGGACATCTGTCGTGATCACGGTCTTTGGTAGATGTTCGATGTCTCGGTTCCCTGGTTCTCTGGTCACCTAGTTGACCCGCGACTCGTACCGTATCCTCAAAAAGAAGGAGTTCCCATTCACTCGAAACTGTTTCCCTTTTGTTCAACGATCAACGACTCTGGCTCTGCGGGGATCCGCATAGACAACCATGACTATGGCCGCCTGAAAATCTGTCTGGATGCAGCATCGCGATCATTTCCGTTTGCTACCTGCATCAAGACGGCATCCCGGGTCTGTGGTGGCACTATTCTTCTATTTGTCTCTCGGTCTTTTTCTCCTTTCCCATTCGACTTTTTCTCATTCGATATCACCTTTCCAATGCTGGCAAGCTACCGAATAAGTCGCGAAGGTTATATATTATGATTTACTTCCAGAGGACTGCTCTTTGGTAACTCTATATATTATCTCTTATGTTACAAAAAACGGGAGTAAGAAAGGGAATATAACAGTTGTTTGAAGTGGACCCTTTGTGTTTACTTTTTCGTATCATCGGCGTGTACACCTATAGTTCTTACGCTTTTCATTGTTATACAAAAGCAGAGAAATACACATAGCTTGGAGAATACAAGCTGTCGGCACTCAACTGCACCTATATTGGAAATTCGAAGAGCGTTAAATAGAGAAACGTTTTTCGAGAGCAATTTTCCATCGCTATTCGCAAACCGCGCGAACTGGTGTAACATTAGTGCGAGTTTTATAGTTGTTGTGCGAAACACTACCCACTCGAACAACCAACCAGACGACTAGTCTGAATATATCCCCGTAAAATTCGATTACTTCCACCCGATACAGTGCATAAATGACTTCAAGAGTTCGTAAAGCGAGGGAGGTGGGAATTTTTGTAGTTCTCTTTCACAGCTCTCTTCAGCAGCTCTCAATCTGTAACGCTCGCATCTAGAGTGCAGGAAATATCGAGGTTTCCAAACTCGCTTGATCCTTCCAGATTGTGAGATAATTTGCCGACGTAAATCAATTAAACTGTGCAGGAAATAATCAAACTAAGATTCGTTTTCATGAAATTTCTCATGTAATGAGAAACGCCGTAGTTTTCTATGAAGTTGTGAGAAAGCGTGTGCAAAATAAGATTTCGTTTCGGCAATTTCGTATATCTGTAATCCCCCTCGTTGAGTGTGAATAGGGCGTTCCCTGATTTCCTCTATATCCTGATTGACAGATTGATTGTGTTTTCAAATTTTCGTCGTGTTGCAGCTTACGCCCTCCAGCTCCGTATCCGTCTATGATTCTATCGTTGAATGAATAGTGACGGCTCCCCTGCGACTTGCACATGTACAGTCGAATACTCGTGGACATGCTTGCACACATACACCGTGTATCCTGGGGATAGAAAATTGATTTTTCCTAGAAGAAAAGCGCCGAACCCGTGGCCGTGGGGTTCTCCGGATCCGTCACCTGACGTGTACAAAGCCAACGTTTCTACGCGGTACAGTATAGAATCTGTTGTTAACGCCGCGGGGTGTGAGCTGGGATAGCTGAATCTAGGAGAAGTATCGGTTCACCGGTTCTCCTCACCTTATACTCCCGCGTCTCTGAAGGATCGAATTTTTCAAACAGTTAGTATAAACCGAACCGGAAGAAATAGCAGTTTTTTAATAACCCTGATCCGAGAGAAACACGCACGACTTTTTCTGCAGCTGATCGATTTTATGAGTCTGATGTTTTTTGCCGTTAAGGTAGTTCTGGAGTTTTTCGAAGAACTTACGAATCGCCTGAAATTTTAGTATGGTGTAGAAACAACCTTCACGAACCGATTCCTCGATTTTTAATTCAATCTACTACTTAGTTTGTGAGATAATCGAATTTGAAGATCGGTTGTTTTGGACGCGTCGCCTATACCTAAAACGTGAACCGATAGGACTTTGTTTACGTTTTTCATTATAGCCGCTGAACGGAACTTACAATCTTCAAATAAAACTACTGCTGTGTGCAGTACTATTGTGAGATGAATTTGAAAAAAAATTACAATTTTCTACTACTTAGTTTCGGAGATATCGACTCACGAAAAATATTAATTCTATTCGACGCGGAACCAAAACACACTCTCTGTCTCGCTCAGTTGCACTGTGTTCGCTGCGACGAAGCGATCGTCGCGCGGTAACTTTGTGTAGGGGACCTATCCATGGATGGGGTGTGATTGTGTAGGACGGGCAGAGTGTACAAGCTCTGTCAAGAGTTCGTCATCGACGGCATCATGTGAGAAGCGGGCTTCACTGTGCGCTGCGGTCGGAACTTTTGGCTGATACGTGTACCTCCAGAACTACCTTAAGAACCGAGGTACAACTTTCTTGGGTTCTAGAGTTTGATTGCCCGTTGATAATATCTAACCAAGTGCACTGAAATTTTGTTGCTATAAACGCGAGGTAATTTGGTTCGTTAAAAATATACTCAACGTCTCACATCTGCCGTATTGAAGTGCGAAGAAAAAATTCATGAAAAAGTTTCGCGTGCATACGATCGTAAACTTTTGTAGTGAAGTCTTATTTTGCATAATTCCAATGATTGTGCAGGTAATTGCAGCTCATAAAAAAATCTTGACGTCAGGTAAGAGATCCGGCCGCGTTCTACCTACCCACGTTCTCAGGCGAAATAATACCTTTACGCATACCTAAGGTGTTCACACATACTCTATACATCCATATGAACGAATACCACAAAGTGCTGCTCGAAAATATCAAGTGCGACTCTTCCTAACGGTTTATTAAACCTTCGGAGCTGTTGAAACGCGTCGTTGTGCAACAAACAACGCCGACATTATCGATCATTAAAAATAATGTTACCGTCATCTGGTTAATCCTCGAGATTCGTCACCCCAACACCGCGAAACACGGTGGAACGCGACAAGAACTGGGAAAGCAGACAGGAACAATGATGAGAGAGTGCGAGTCTTGGGAACGACAACGATGCAATGCTACAACAGAAAGAGCTCTTAGCGTTGCGGAGGTGGTGGTGGTGGAGGCTGAAGGAGGAGTGGCGTGAAATAGCAATTTCCTCACTGCACACTGTTCGGACGCTACGCATGACAATGAGTCTTTGAAATCCATTGTGCGTGTAAATGTATTTTTTGCGTAATCCCAGAAGGGAGACGTATCGATGCAGCTTATCGGCGGCTCAGCCGTTAATGGAAGTAGTCCCATTTCGTGGAACCACGTCTACGTCTGCGCCAGCAACGCCTCCAAACGGAGCGTATGTTTTTGGCGAGAATGTTCATCCACATTTCACCCCTTGAAGATAGAGGCGGATGACATTGTTGGGCCGACGACTCGAGTCTGCGGAGCCTACGCAAATCGCTATTCAATGAAGGGACGTGTCTTTTACCGCCACATCGTTGTCTGCCCACCCCCATACGCCCACCGATAAAGCAGACAGGGCGCTGGTCGACTTTTCCAATTTTTACGAGTACCCCCGTATAATGTTGGATTTAGTATGATTTATGGAGCGCCCGTCGCATATCCCCCTCGCGGAGAACTCGCCTGCCCGACGAAAAATCCCTCCATTCATATTCCCACAATTAACAAACGAGATCCCCGTCACTCCCCCGGTTTCGCTTGATTTATACCGTTTTATGCTCCGATTATATGGCAAAAAAATAAATAAATATATCCGCACCAAGGCCAAGCAGCCATCCTACGTGGGAACGAAAACTCGAAAGCATTCAGTTTCATTGTCAAACTGTCACGCCTCGATACCGTAGCTCACTATAGACACGATTCTAACGAGTCGCGAGATTAAATTCTTACCCCGTCCCAAGAGGCTCACGAATTTTCCACGAAACTTCCCTGGGGCTTCTTATTGTACGTGAAGCATTTAAAATTATTCTAACAAGCGTTCGATGCATAAAAGTAGTACAAAGCCGCAAGTCGAGAACAGGGACTTTGAATGTTACGCCTCATACCACGAGAACCTCGCTCGTATCTAAGTCGGCAATTACAGGGGTGTCAAAAATTGCCAAAAAAATGGCAAAAATAAGTTCATAACCTCACCTAGCGAATAGTTTCCTTCTCTGCTCCTATGCCCAGTGATGTTGAGGTGGTGGCGGTGGAGGAGGTAACGGAAGTGGCCGTTCCAGAACAGGTATTGGTGGAGCGTCCGGCATAGCGAACCTCAGTTTCTGCCAGAATAATTTGTCACCCCAAACAAGAACTGTGTGGGACGAGATCCTTCTTCTCAGATCAGCATCCAGATCCTTGGGACTGACGCCACCGACCAGAAGTAGGATGACCGATCTTCCTCTGCCTCTCAGTGCTTCTCTGAGCGCCGTTTTGAACTCGAATCTCGACCATTCTCCGTGGAGAAAATTTCGTGATAGTACGAGGATTGTTCGTCTCGAGGAATCCGCAGCCTCGGCGACTGCATCGGCGACATTAGCACCGGCTCCAAGGTCACGGTAGTGAAGACAGAGTCTGTACGAGGTCTCAAGTCCCGGGACCAGAACTCTTGAGACGAAAGCTTCGTCGACGGCGGAATAAGAGATGTAGGCATCGAAGGGTTTTTCTCTGTCCTCGAAAGCTGCGGTCTTGTAACAAGCTCGCAAACCACATCTGCTCGCTGCCCAGGCGCGAAGTGTGCGTCTGTGTCTGAAGGCTCCGCAGAGAAGGGCGACCATAGCGAAAAATAGAACTGCTGTCGCTAGAAGTAGAGGGAGGTAACCCTCTAGGGGACGCTCTTCTACTGCGGGGGTCGCCCCCGTTAAGGCTGCACAGTTTATAGCCGATTCATTTCCTGGCCCGACGATGGGTGATCCCAGAGCGCAAGATACGCGCCTCCAGTCTGCTATCTTTTCTTTGTTCTCAGATATCCACTCGCGAATGCGATCTAGGTAACTGCACTCGCAGCTCCAGGGGTTATTGGAGAGGGTGATATCTACCAGATATGGATTCTGAACTAACTGCCAAACTGCGAAGGTCGTTAGTCGGTTGCTATCTAGTCTGAGAACCTCGAGATGACGGAGTGTCAAAAATGTCCCATTGTCAATATAGGCAAGAAGATTGTTATGCAAGTAAAGTTCCTTGAGACTCTCAAGTGCCACGAATTCGAGGCCGTTCAATATTCGTATTTTGTTGTTTTCCAAATGCAGAATGGTCAGACGTCTGAGACCGCTGAAAGTGTTGTTGTGAATGGCGACAATGTTGCTGTCGTTCGCGTAAAGAACTTCCAGATTCTTTCTACCAATAAAAGCGTGCGAGTTCAATTCCCCGAAGTCGTTTCCATCGAGGTAGACCTCAGTCGCGTCCATCGGGAGTCGACCGGGCAAGTTTTTATATCCGGAAGTGGAACAATCCACCACGTTTGCTGACCAGGACTGATCGTGATAGCAAGTGCAATTCGTTGGACAGGTCATTTCACAGTCGCAAGCATCAAAGTCACAGCAGTGACACAGCGCGAAGCAGTGAGCCTTGTAAGTGCATAGGAACTGTGAGGATTTCGCCTCTAGGAGGGGAGCAAAGGACTTGTGTCTGTCGTAGGGAAGCCGGCAGTAGACCGAAGCCAGATCCATTACTTTCGGATGCTGACGCAAAGTTAAGGAATTTATCCGCTGAAGCCACTCCATGGTGCAGTCGCAGATGAAGGGATTACCTCCTATGTAGAATTCGGGCAAGGGTCTAGCCTCGGGTACCTTGGATAGCTGAAGAGCGGACAATTCCATGCCGATTATTTGATTAGCGTATAGATCGACCCTCGTCAGGTTGTCTTTACCGAGGAATGTTTGCGGTTCTACAGAATGAATAAGATTATCGTTGATAAAGAGAAGTTCGACCGAATCGGGGATCGACTTTGAATGCACTCTCGTTAATCTGTTGAACGAAACGTCAAGAGTTTGGAGCCGCAGACCAGTGGGCGCTACCCCCAAATCCATAATTGCGTTCTTGTGCAAATCAAGCCACTGCAGACCCTCGGGCAGGAAGTTGTACTCGAAGTGCTCGATTACGTTGTCGGACACGTTCAACCAGAGCAGGCCCGGGGCGCTCGCGAATATGCCGGACATGTCCTGGAGGAGATTAGCATCGAGACGGATAGCCTGCAACGCGGGACTCCCAGAGAACGCACCGCTCTCAACGTTCTCGATCCTGTTCCTCGCGAGATTCAAGATTTGCAAACTCGGTACTTCGGCGAGGGCTGCCTTCGTTACGTTCACTATTTCGTTGCCTATCAATCTCAAACCGTACAGGCGGGTCATACCTCTGAATCCCGGCTCCTCAAGACTCCGAATCTGATTCTCTCCGAGATCGAGGGTTCTCAACATTCTCATGTCCTTCAGCGCTACGGGTACACTCTCCAAATTGTTTCCGGACAAGTTGAGATCCTGCATACTCGAACAGTTCCTGAACGCGTCCGGGTGGATCCCTTCCAGTAAATTCGAGTCGAGTGCCAAAAGGGACAAGGCAAACAGTCCGTTCAACGAATATGCGTCCAGATAGGTGAGATGGTTGTGCGCTATGGCCAAAGTGTGCAAGTTGCTCATTGGGGAAAACGTATCTGCCGGAATGGTTTCCAGTTCGTTGTGCTGCAGGTTCAGAATCTGAAGCGTGTAAAGATCTTTGAACAGGGCCGGATCAAGTTTCTCGATCCTATTGTGCGACAAGTCGAGGAGAACCAGTCGAATGAGGCCGGAAAATGTTCCCGAGGTGAGCCAAGAACTGGTTAACTGATTTCTGGACAGGTCCAGCGACACGAGTTGTTGAAGATCCGATAAAAGGCCGGGTGATAGAACGCTGATGGAATTGTTCTGCAGGTGCAACTCCTTTATGGACTTGGTAGCCTCCCGGAACAATTCAGCCGGTAAGGCGACGATTCTGTTGTTGGAAATATCGAAGATCTCGAGTGACCGTAATCCGTGTAGCGCCTTGTCGGCAGCGATCGAAATCGCGTTTCCCGATAGAAGAAGGACTTTGAGCCGTTTCAGGGATGAAAATCCGAGGGCGGGTAACACGGTGAACCGATTCTGCGATATATCCAAGCTCTGAATGTCCAGCGAGCAGGGAAATGGCGCCAGCGAGGAGTCCTGGACACGGGTCGAGCGTGGATCGATACTGTCGCTGAATCCCAATTCGGAGACGTCCTTCAACATATTCCAGGAAATATTCAGTGCCACCAGACTAGACAGCGGGCAGAATACGTGTTCGGGAAATAACCAGATATTATTCGACGATAAGTCGATCTTCTCGATCTGCGGTGTCGCCTGGAAAGCGTTCGGCGCTATCTCGAGCCCAGCCCTTGCACCCTCCGCGCCGAATGTCCTCAGCGTAAAGTTCCTCAGATCCCTCAGTCCGCTCAGAGCTTTGGCGGGCCACAGGGCAAACTTGCAGCCATCCAACTGTAGCGTACGTAACCGGTACAAGTTTGCGAAAGTTTCTTCCTCAACTTTGGCGTGCATGCTCTCATCGTGATCGCAAAGTATCCTCAAGCCAGTTGTATGCTCGGCGGGGATCACGGAAAAGTTCGATACTCGAGGGTCGTTGACGAATGCTAGATAACTGCAAGTCAATGCTCCACCTTGATGCGAGTCCCACTGGCAATTATCCGGTACGTCGTATCGTGGCGGTGGCGCGCTAGTAACAGCTAGCACGTGGCATGCCGGTATTAAAAAACGAGCCAACGACAACAGGAACATTACGAATACTTTAGATACGCCAGCGACTACACGCATCTTTATGACTTATGGGCACTCGCTGGTATCGTTGTAGCACCACAGGCTCCCCTAATTAGTCAACTTGTCGACGCACATTTGTCGCCACCCACCGATGTACGCAGTTTCAACTGTGGCGCAAACATACCGTCGCATTTGGTACTATATCAGTTTTTCTTTTACTTTCTTTCGTTTATTTTTACTTCTCTTGGTCGAGTTTCTGATTTATTTGTCGAAATTTTTACTCCATGTAACTTTCGGCGCAATTTAAAACTGTACACTTCACTGGATATATTCATTTATTTTATGTCACTGATTATTTTTTGGGATTTTTATTCATCATACGCAACGTGGACGCAATTTACTTCCGAGCGATCGTTTCTTTTTTTTTTCTTTCAGTAGTACACTTCAGATTTAACAGGACGTTGAGTTATTCAAGATCCTCGAATGCTTGTAGGGTAATCCATTCGCTTTGGTTGCCACCGTTAAACCGATCAATTCGCGAACGACCATCGAATCCCAACTTCGGCGAAAAACTTGAAATCGAATTTACGTGAAATATATTACCCCCGCGCCACTTTTACCCAAAGTTGAAGAATTCACTTGAAATAAATTTCATAGGTACCCCGGAATGCGGGTGTCTCTTTTTTCTTTCGTTTTGTACAGAAAATAATCCCAAAATATCAACACGATTTATTATAATGAAGAGTCTTCGGTTTCGAAACTCCCAATGTTGATGAACGTGATGAAAAATAGTTACAAGTGCACGACAATAAATTCGGCACCTAAAATCAGCCAGCTACAACTTGTGTTGTTTGCTCGGTGGCTGGCGCGCGACTGAAGCTAGGACTCGGCGTCCCGACCTCCACTGGCTCTTTTGACTCCTCGCAGCCTCCGTTCGGTCGGTTGTTTCCCCCACCATAGAAACGCTACCCTCATCGCACGCACATAAGGGTTGAAACCGCATGCAGCAGTACCCGGAGTTTGCCGAAAATGTACGAACGAAGCATACCAGTTTTTCACCTCTACCGCAAAACGCGATAGACGCGTCCTAAAACACTTGGATGACAGTCCAGATGAATCTGGACCACCTTTTTTTTCGCCGTGTCAAAAAAATACTTTTTCTCCACTTCACCCTTCACTCTCTATTTTCACATATTCGCTATTCATTCACGATCCGATTGTGCGCTCAAACTGTCCATCATTAAACTAGGATATCAGACATTTTTATCGCAATATTTCCGAAAATTCAACTCTTGTTCCGTTCAAAACTACTGAAGATTTTTACTACACATTTTTTACCATATTTAAGATAAATGAGTCGAAATTGAATAAACTAACAAATATCTGCACAGTTTGACGAGGTTTCGTGTTTATATCGAAAATTCACTAATATCCTGGTTGCAGTATCCAGATGAGTTATCATTGCAACACATAATTGAGTTAGGCCATGACTCGTGCTCACTTGACGCGTCGACTTTTCCGAGGAGACCGCAGATCGATGCATTAAAGAACCGATTTGGGGATCTCAATTATAAAAAACGTCGCAATAAATCAAATTATGAAAGGTGCAGGCGATACACCTCCTGCCTAACGTCGAATCTAATCCCGCTACCACAATGCGCTAGATACACTATCGCGGTCTTTCCTCACGTGTATCTCGACGTAACAACGTAACTGCCGTCATTTTCAAGTTGAATGGCTCCCTAGCGGTTTGCAGGTGCAAGGCCTGCGACCTCCTCTTATTACCAACGACGCGCTTTTGGTTTATGCTCCTGTACCTTCTGGCTCACTCTTACTCGCCTTGCCAGCCTCGCCTTCGCCTATACCTGCTGGTTAACGGGTAAACTTGACGAAGTGGAATACCCGGATAGCGCACGACCGGCAAACCGCAGAGGCCTGAACAATCTGTGCGTTACGTCCCTTGCGAATTGAATTCCAACGCGGTTCCTGGAACTATGTCTCCGGGTAGAAGTCTCGCCTCGCAATAATAACTTGCGTCAATTTTCGACGCGTGGATGTGAAAGACAAACTTTGAGTTTATTTAGACAATTTTACGGTGCTGAAATCGAAACTCTTACGAGTTGATGGTACCGCGCTGAAGAATGGCGCAAGACGAAAAAAAGAATTTTTAATTAAACGCGTAACAGCAGCTTAATCGACCGGGCGGGATTAATTGTCGAGGGGCTGGAACGTCAAGGGGTCAAACAGAGCCGCGGTCCCGACCCTCCCCTTCCAGTTACCAGGCCAAACATATAGTCGATATAAATAGGTAGGCTGTGTCTCCCTCTTCAGGTCTTTTATATCCATTGAATAAATCAACTGCGCGTCGGGTGCTAATTAAAACCGACTCAAAACTGAGTCTCGTAATTCTGGATAGAATTGAAAATAAGGGGAAAAGGCACTGGGATGATCAGCAATTGGCGAAAGTGTTGGTACCAGCAACGCTAACGGGTAACTATATAACCATTAATAGTATGAATAAAGGATAGCTTTTACTCTTGTTGTTACCGAAGCGATAAATCGCCCTTTGTTCTATCACAGCGATACGTAGGCCACGTGTTAAGTCCTACTGACTCAGATTTAGTATTCACTTCAGAATTCTCGAACTGACCACGGAGGCGGATAGCGGCGTGAAATCGATGGGCTGATCCCGAACTATTAACACAAGTCGAAAAATTAGTAAAAATTAAAAAATCGTCGATAATTTTCGTTGCGTGCTACCGCGGTTCGTTAATTGCACTACCTGAAGACATTTCAGTCCTAAAAGTCATCGTAGTTTAGGGCTCTGCCGACAGTTAAACGTGATTATTAACCTACCGAAACTTCAAAGACACCAAATTTTGAGAGTTGGAAAGTATTCCGACCGTCAAAGTTGGGAAACGCACTGAGAATAACTATTAAACTGAGGATTTCTACATTATTTTACTGCACACAGCCTTTAACACATCTACCCTCGGTTATGAGAATAATAAATTTTGTGGGGATACTAATTATGGCGGTTCCAACCGTAATTGCTGTATAACGACAAAGAGACGTACCACCCACAGAAATATTTCACTTCACGGGGAGGAGCTGAGCGCTATTCAACAACTATTATAAGCATAGAATTTGTGAGTGTGATTTAAAGAGTCGATTAAATCGCAGGTAATCAACTGCGAAGTCGTTGCCCCTGAACGAATGTAAATATCAATGTTACAACATCGACAGAACATTCTACGTTTGTCTCTGGTCCCAGTGGTTGAACATATTTAATATGAAAGAAACGTGGGTACAGCTGTAATTTCGTTTCCGGAGTATTACCTCGTACCGCTGTACAAACATATTACGAACGGTGGAAAATATCATCCGGTCCAGCTACCACCGCCTCTGTATGCAGGTTACATTTTGTACTCAAAATAATGGTACCGACGCGACGTTGGTGTACATTCGTAAGGTTGACACAAGTACAGCCGTTAAAACACGGCGGTATCTCGATCTAACCTAATAATAGCCGGCAATTAGGGTGTGCGGTACCTTGATAGAATTATATGAGCGATATCTAACCGCGTTATTTAACCAACGTGGATAACGATTGAGGAAGTATACTCTGATGACGGTAAACTAACTCTAAAGTAAACCAAATTTCTATCGGTCGACCCTCCTTCGCTCAACTTTGACGAGATACAATACTAATACTTGGAACGATAGGGAAGTCGAATTAATAAGTAAGAATACGACCGAGTCCCGACCTGGTACTCCGGCTGAATCCTGGCCAGACTGACTAATCCAATATTGGAGAGGGGAATTACACGCGGGTATAACGGATGCAAATGCGGCTACCACCCTTTGCCTCGCCTCCTAATAAACTCCTTTCATTAAAGGCGTCAGTGACGGCGAATGAACGGACTGTCGACTCCCTACGTGGTGACAGCTGGAGTTCTAATTATTGGATTTAGTGCTTCATCCTTCTCATCCTCAGCCACTTCCGCCTTCAGCGTCACCCCGTCGTTAAATGCAGTTTAGCGTTATTAAATCTTGCCTACCTGCCCCGAGAATCGAACTTCCAATTATTTGGACCGATCAATTTTCGGCTCGCCTACAAAAGACGAAGGAAACTAGCGATCACAAGGGTATTGGAGAATCGAGTTCCGGAAATCTAGGTAAATTGAAATGCCACTTGCAACGAACAATTGATCGATAATCGGGGAAGCCTCTAGCCGTATCGACCTAAAAGATACGGGGCCGGGGTTAGTTCACGGAGTTATTGTTCGTTAATAGCAATCTGAGTGGATTGTAGATAAGAAATCTACCGAGTTCTCGATGGAGAGATTTTCCCGAAAGAAAATACGAAATGTTGGAGCAAAAATGACCAGAGCCCCGTTATCAGAGATCCCAGAGCTCGCTGCGGCTAACCGGAACTCTAATTGGATCCTTGATGTACAAAGGTATATACATACATTCTGTACCCGGCTTGCGAAATACATATAAAACGATCATAGCTACTCCAGTGCATTTCTACCAAAGACGTAAGCCACAAGGAATTAATTCTTCCTATGCGAAAGGTTGATGTATTATGCATTCGATTTATCGATCAAGCCTTCTACCCCACAGCAAACCAGTCATTTCCCACTCACCCCACAATTCCACCTTGTGACTCGACAAGGTATGTTGTAGATTAGCAAGATTTCTCTTCAGAGGAAGCTTCTGTGGAACATCTGGACTAGTTCCGCATGTATGCAAGGATGCGTGATAGCGTCTGGCTCACCTCGCAACCAACTCTATTCCAGTTTGAGGTGTAACCATGGAAGTAGACGACATGGTATGTACCAGTGATGCACTTGCCTCGATGCGCGTTCTGTTTTCTATGGAATTTCAAGCATTTATGTTCAAGCTTACGCGCGAGTGCATGAATATCCTTTACCGCGAAGCCAAGGTTGACAATAAACGTTGTTTTGCCGCAAAACCATTAGCGTACAACAACATTTTTTTAATCACTCGCCAAGCTCGATCCACGGAGTCAACGCACTTGTTTGATACCGGATTTCAATAGTGTGCCCACGCCATGGTCACGGACGATCGACGACCGGAATGGATTCTAGCACACTAATTAACAACTCTATTTACCGCTCGGTTGAATTTCACGGTAAAGTACCAACATTTCAAATCGACACTGTAATAAAATTCAATGTTTACGCAAGGAAGAGATTTCTATAGTGAAAAAAGATACGCTTCACAAACATGCCTATCATCGCCTCGCTGCTTATACTATTTACGTGGTTCGTTCACGTTCATCACTTCTTGTAATAGCGCGTTGCATCAGAATTTCTCGCCATGGTCGTTCCCCCGACGGAAAACGAACCAAAGAAAAAGAGTCGTGGTTCCAAGGCCAATCATATCTTTCATGGTAACCGAAGAACAGTCCCAGTCGTCGTTGACTGTGGACGTACCGCTTTGAATATTACGAACAAATGACTTGATTTTACGTTAGCAACTTCGGTCCTATTGCCTTGGCAGTTTTCTTTACCGTGTCAGTTGATCGTTTACAATAAGTCCAAACTCAAACTTGGAGTAGGCACTTGTGCAGTGTATCACGCAGCGATATATTACCGACATGACTAAATGCAGCTGGTCCACTTTAGACGAGGAAACGTACTGGGCAAATGCGGGACGAATAGGTAGTTTCGCGGCTGTAGCGCACAAAGTAAACCCACACTCATTCATTCGGACACAATACTCGCACACAGCGCGTGCACAATTCGGCATGTAGTTCATTCTTTCCTACATAACGATTTGGTAATTAGGTATATATGTATAAGGGAGAAGAGGTACTGAAGAGACCCTGGAATGGTGAAGGCTTTGTGCTTTCGCTTTTGCCGGCAGCTAGATGTTGTCAAACGGTTCGTAGTGCTCCATATCCCCCAACTTCCAACTTTTTCATCAGGTCGGGTTCTTATTTTGTGCATCAAGGCCATAAGCAAAAGACCGTCGGACGACAAAGAGTCGCGAGCAAGCAATATCCTCCTCCATTGTCTATAAAGAGAGCCGTTCTCGGGGTAAGACGGGGTAGCCTCTTGCTGAGCGATTAGATTTGAAACGATTCTCACAATCTCAAGCATTTATTATACGATTTTTAGTATATTTACAGTGCGCTTGATTATTGGAAACCTTCATTCGAGCCGAGTAGAAAAAAGTATTCAAACCATTTGATGAACAAGCATGGAGATTTGAGAGAATAATAGATTGCCATGTTACACGGTACTATTCCCTCCTCCTAAGATCTGGGTCAAAACCGTCTTTCGCCTTGCAAGCTAGTTCTACTCAACTCCTGAAAAATTAAGTAGGCATAAATCACCCCGAGGCTCTACTGCCCCGTATTTTCATCATTAAAAACTGAGTTTCACCAGGATGCAGAGAATTCGTGGAATGATTAAAACCACCCGCACCGAAAGCACGGCAGAATTCGGTTGATTCAACTCAGCTGCTCGAAACTCTGAAACTGTTATGTGTAAAATGATAAACAAAAGAATTGGGTTGAATCTTTCATCAAACAAACCCCAGATCCGTCAAAGTCTGTTTTATTCGATTTGTTGTAAATTTGATTTGCTTGTGATTTTTCACGCTTCCAGACAACTCCGATCCCCCGGTTTGAATATCTCCATCTCACGGTATCGGCGAACGAAATGACGGCTGAAGGAGGTCCGGGGTGTATCTTTACCCGAGTTGGCTCGAGGTGCGGAGAGTCCCCTCATCAATTTCCGCCAAACAGAATTTAATTATTCATTTTTCATCGCCCTTGGTGGAAAGTAGGCGCGGGTGAAGAAAAATCACACACCTTTTGTTCGACGAAGTACTGCCTCTCTCCGCCGCATTAGATTAAACCGGGAGTTGGGAGTTGGGAGGTGTTAGATACTCGGCGATAGCGGCTCCATCGTCGAGCAAATTGATACAAACGAGTGATGCCTCGGCCTGGCTTCTGATTGAAGAGACCCCAGCGCATTGTTGCTGCCTCTGCTTCAAGTTCAGAGTTCAAACATCCACTGGTAGCCTTCTGATGTATGCTCCCAGATATATTACGCCTTAATGATGGAAAAACTGAACCGACACAACCTCGTTATATCGCTCTTTCTATCCTACGTTTAGAACTCTGAAATGTTGTTATTTCCAACCCACTCCCCGCCTGAATTTGCATTCACAAACTCCTACAAAACTTGCCAGGTAACTCGTTACAGTTTTCGCATAGAATCGCAAGTAGAATTGAAATTAGTTTCGCAAGTTAGTTTCGATGGGAATGGTCTACCGACTTCAATCACGATGCATAACTTTGTATCGAATCTCCTGATGTTCGTTGATCATACTTTTTGATGGAGAGTGCAGTGACAGTGGTGGCATTATAATATTTTATACGACATTGTCACGCTAACGGAGCGACATTTAACACAGTACGGGAGTGATACTGTTGTATGAGCCGTGTGTTTCAGGTACGTAGGAAATGGTGCAGAGTGAACGAGTTAATTGTCTCCCGAGGCCAATTACGGTCGCTTCATGGTGGTTACGTTTTGAGGTGTGTTTGAAGCCGGGTTCTTTTATCCGTAGAATATTTAAACACCTGGGTACATTGCACCAGCGCATACATTATCGCAAGTGTCTGCCCTCCCGCGATCTAGAGTAATGAAATGTATTCAGTAATATATTATTATTATTACACTAGACACGCTTTTACCATTACAATAGCATAATAAAACTCTTCAACAAGTTTCCCCGCAGCTGTTAAATAATCTAAAGCATTGAAACTCTTAATTAATATGCAGATGTAATTTCTACTAACTTTATATATCGCCTAGGTGCAGTGGCTCAACTAGTTTGCACTGCTCAAGTCCCAAGGCGGTACAACTTCTCAAAGCTCGGGGTTTCGGTCGTTGGTTAGCGATACGTTTCACTCAGAAATTTCGCGGTCTTCGTTTCATTCAATATCGCAACTGGAGTCCAAAACGACTCGTGGAAAAGTTTTCAAGAAGTCACAGTCACAATTGTAAAATTTTTGATCACACTTTCAAAACATCGCTCACATTTCCGCGACCCCTCGAGCAATGAATCCTATACCAATCATACCCCTCGGGTTTCACAAACAGGCACTTTCCTTACTCCATCCGCAGTCAAACAACTGTTGAAGCTCTGCCAACTCGCCCTGCAAGATCCGGATCCGCGGATCGTTCTATTTCGCAACAGTACTTCCATTCAAACCCACCTGAACGTGCGCGCAGATTCTCATCCGCATGACTGATCATTTCGTGGGCCGCTATTTCATTTCTCGATGGAAACTGACCAGTGGCACTCGAATCGACGAAATCAAGGCAGATCAGTGACCAGGTCTTAGGGGCCATCGACGATCGATCAATAATGTGACGATTCGAGTGCCTTGGTGTAGATAGGTAATAAACGTAGTTACTCGATACGCTCAGCGGAACGAAGGTTGGATAGCAAACAAGGTTGGGGATAGTGGGCAAGTTCTGTCAGTCGAGCTATGCCAACATTATCCGAATCCCCTTGGCCATCGGCGGTAGGTCCAATGCGAGAAATCCTCCGTGGACCGCTTGTACAAATAAGTAATATCGGCCCCGTGCTCGCCATCCATCATGGGCCACTCTATTAAACGCAATCCCCACCACTGGAACTTACGTCCGATATCATCGATATTGCCAGGAGCCGCAGACAAACAGCCGCCGATAAAGAGAGAGCTCGGAAGACGCGCGTTGTCAGTCGGCTTCCATTCCCTGGAGGGAGTTTGACCTGTTAGTCATCACAGTGACCCCGTCGTAAGTGCAATATCTACAATGTTGGCCCAATGCACCCTAGCGAGCTCTGCTCTATTTTTCAACCCTAGCCTCAACTACCGTCATTTACTGTTGAACTTGAGAGGAAGCTTCGCTGTTTCGTCCAGTCTGGTATTCTTATCGATTTGACAGGCTAATTTGCTCGTCATTTTCGATGATAATGGGTTATATTCCATCAACGTTGAATTAGCCAGTAAACACTTACGTCACGAGTGTACAATAGTGGCATCAATTTGAAGCGTAATTGACCGTGTTCCATCGATATGGATGTTTTGATGGGTCCATGTGTGGTTTATTGTGAACTGGGTCCAGTCCAGTGCGCCAATATTAGCTATGCACTCGATACCGCCATAACGAGCCCTCTTGATCCTTCTGAACTCTCGTATACCCCTTATGCACGCACAAATAACGCCGCAAATATCGTAAATGCTTTCGAACCCTGGCAATATGCTGGCATGCGTATAACTTCACCAGTGCCATTGCTCGTATCGCTTTTCTGCTCCATTAGAATTTCCAGTTTCCTTATTTTTCAGAGTCGACTGCGGCTAGTTACACTTTGAAGAAAGCAGATTCACTCTTCATTCAAGAATTGAAAGTTGTTTTCCTCCTGTGATTCCTCCTGCAAGTAGTGCAAAGGAAATATAAATTGGCGCAGATATTTGTATTCTACTTGTCCAAAGTAGGCTGACGATGAGGAGTTTTTACATCTTTGTAAGAAACAGTTTCTAGTAAATAATTCAATTTCAGCTACTATAGGAAGAAGCGCTCGGTTCTTGGGAAAGAAAAGTTCACTTGATACTAGAAGCGTTAAAACTTTTCTTGAGTTTAGTTTAGAATTTTAAGCTGGTCGATACTCCTGCTTACGCGTGTTTATGCAGGCCTGACACTATCGTGATAGCTGGCTAGTATAAGTTTCGGCGGGTAAAGTTTTGTAATACAAACTGTGTTCCGGCCGCGACGCGACGCCCGTAGATCCAAATTAATTTGGCTGGAAACTTTGCCCAAGTAAATAATAATAATTCACAATATCAATTTAATAACGTTTTATAGTCTAGCTCTAGCTCCACTTCCGTCTTTACGACTAGGGTCTTTTTCAAGAATTATTCAAACGTTATAAGAACTAAATTGGATCCTGAAAAGCCACTTCAGCGCCCAAAAAGCGAATCAAATTTAAGGCTGTATTAAAATTTTACGTCGCAACCGTCGCACTTTTTCACCATAAAAACCCTCTATGCCTCCACATATAGATCCAGCAATCTTCAAAATCAGTTCCACTAAAAGTCCAGCGAAATCTATGAATAACATCAAGAAAATTCCCCTAGGTCTTGTTAGAAGATGTCGTCTGGCCTTAATTAATAACAATGCAGAAATGTTGGCAGTCAGCCAGTGACAGCGTGGCCCTTGAAACTGCTCAGAGAATAATAGAAATACGCGTACCTACTTTAATATACACACGCTAACGTCGTGCCCTAGTAGTTAAACAATTTGTCTTTCTGCAATGTTGAGTGTGTATAATTAAAGCGTATTATTCAAGGAATTATAAAAACGCTCGCATACTTTTTCTCCTCGGGCAGAGGACCGGGCTGAGCATAGTACATTTTACGGACGGCTACCCGGTGATGTAGTAATTAGCGTCTCTTTCATGTCTCCTCGTCTCTCCTGCCCTCACCTATGTACCCATTCGCTCTCGCTTTTGCCATTTTTCTTTACCCTCCCACCGCCCTTGCTAGATATCTCTCTCTCTCTCTCTCTCGTCCTCCATCTGACTCTGTTTCGTTGCTCTACCCTTCCTGTTCACCATTCGCGTGTAATCCTCCCTCTACCATCCAGCACCATATCCAACGGCCTCCGAGCCCTCGGCAGGTATAACGTTGGGAAAATAATTCCCGGTGAAGCTATAGAGTACATAGTCTGGCTAATTGGTACGGAACATGTTGACGTTTCTTATCCTCGCATGGGCTGTAATTGCGCCTTTTTTTAAGCGAGGAAAACTATTAAAAAAAAAACTATGTCGAGTTCGTCTCTAGCTGGTAATCTGTAATTACTGTTTGTTTTTTTCTCCATTTTTTCACTGCTCATAGACTTGCAGTGTATGCTGACATCTGTACGTGGTACATCACGTGCGCTACACGGTTCATACGTTGCTGTGGCGCCGTTGCAACGACTATCATCAATTCCCAACCTCGCTCACAATTAGTTTAAAACAGGACCAGATTCTTCCGTCGCTGGGTTTACACGGTAAAATAATTAGTCAAAGTCTATTTTCTCACGTACGCAGCTTCGTTGCATAGTATCATAAGATTAATGGCTACGCGACGCCTGTGGTCAGCTAGTGACGTGACAGGTTAGCACAGCGAATTATACAACTATCATTAGTATTTTAAAAAATGTCTACGATCCACGGATTTCACGGCATAAACTTATCCTCGACGTATTCAACTGCGATATGAACCAATTCACTCTTCGAAGTTTAATTAGAAACGTTCGGAATAGTTTCTGAAGTCGAAGCGCAGCATTGCTGCAGCAAGCACTAAATTTGTCCGGATATGTCTAGATTATTTCCAAACTATTCGAGTCAGTTGGAGCTTATCGTTTGTTATCGATTAATTCGAAAAGAATTCCGTCCGTTGATGGTTGATTGACCGATGTAAAGAGTCATTTAGCGAACTGCAGTCGGTTAAACGAAAAGTGACAAACTACCAAGGACAGATGTTTCGGAACAGTATATGCTCCAACAGTCTGCACAGACTAACGATCCGTTATAGAGTGAGTCGACCGAAACACGTGGCTATATCTCGTCTGGCAATTAATAAGCGCTGTTAATTGCTTAGAAGCTTGAACGATGACCACCGGGGAACATGGCGAGTGTCGATACTCCCTCCGGACGTAGATATTATACGAGAGGGACGGACAGATGTGCCGGTAAACTTGTGTAATTGATTACTCAAGCAAATCTGTACACGATGCACGATGTGGAGTTGGGATACCTATATATATTCCATTTCGGTGTGTACCTACTACGTGATGCGTTGTAACTGTTAATACGTTGTATCAGCCCGTTTAGTTTGAGACTATATGATTCGTATCCTCATGGGATCATAGCGCACGGGTATAAGATGCCCGCTGACCTCAGACATAACGAGGAAATTTTCAGATAGTACCTACCGAACGTCTATATTTCAAAATTAACGTTCTTTCCCCCGTCGTTAAGTAGATAGGTAGGTATAGTGCGGTAACCAAACCTAGCTTCGCCTAATGACAAGCCCTCCCAACTAGCTCCAAACTCGTATAGAACCAAAAATACCCATCTAGTTAATTGCTAGACCTGATATAAGATAACGCGGCATCCATGCGATAAGACAAATCGCGGACAGATGAAAAGCAGCTGGACCCTCGTGCCGCTCTTTTATACTCTCAATACCCAGCTCAGGAAATACTATTACTCAACGGGTGGATCTCAACAATAACATCAACAATAAAACTAAGCTAGAAAAACGATTTTGTACCTTACCGCAATCTTTCCCATAAATTATTTGGACTGACTTGTTACTTTCATCCTACGGTCACTTCCATAAAGTTGATAGTTTATAGTTTATTGAGGTCACGCGTTGGAACACGGTTCTATAGTTGAAAGACAGAGCACCATACAGAGGATAAAAGCATATGAATGGTCACTCTTATAAAGTCGCAATTTCGTCTCAGGTCACTTGATGGTCACTCTCAAGAATTATCTACCTTCATACTTGAAGACGCTGGTGCCTTTTGGTATGGCCAACTTTGGCTTTACCAATTTTGTTCGAATCTCAGGTGAAATTACTAGGTGAAAACTTTCAGGATGGATTCTGATCAAGTTGTACGAGAACGAGGAGTTAATATCAAAAGTCTGTGTGTGCCGTGTGCTGTGTCCCGTGATCAGAAGCACCCCTGGGGCTGGGTATATTAAGATTTAAAGCCTCGTTGATTGAGAAGGTGTCTATCCTGAATGGCACAAAGGGAGGTAGAGGAACCAATATCAAGGTAAGGACAAAAAACAGTTCACCCTTCCACAGCATGGGAAAGGATTTATAAAATAATAATGGACCTAAGGCTTGAAGCAGTCCAGCGCGATGCTGAGATACCGGTCCCTAAAGTCCCTACAGCCCCTTCAGTGCCTCCGCATTCCCCTGCATTCTACTGCATTGTGTGTCGCCCTACGGAACCGGCAGGGGTTGCGCGATTTTATCATGTATCCTTTGTGCGGGGTCTGCAGCTCCGAAGTTCGGGGCGATTGCCACGCAGTCGTACGTTTCATACATACCTAAGGATCTATGGAGGTTTCCTAGGTCCGTGTACATAAATATATATGTGCTTGTAGCTTGGGCGCTACGACATCTACCTGAGTCCAGGATACTTGGCCAACTGAACCTCTTCCACGTTATATGCCGGCAAAAGAAATGATAATCTCGAGGCAGACCCTCGTCTTTCGATGTGACAGCGTCAGCGGCTTAATAACCCGCTCCCAGACGATGCGACATCTCCACTGGAGGCTAGCTCTGCCCTTCCTGCACAACAATATCGCTAAACGGATCACGATTAGATTTCATCTGGTTACCTTTATGAGGACATTAAAGGCTTAAAGGATATATTAAGAGACGGATTTCTTCTTATAATATCACAGGCATTCCCATGCCCAGCGGGAATAGTGACCTGAGAAATAATCGGTCCAACTCTTTGTCAAACTTGGACCACGGTGAAGCCACCTTTATGTAGACGCACAGATGAATCGATTCTGTACAAATACAAGACGTAAGTTTTCACTACAACCAACTTTAGAAGAACCTTCTCGCGCTTTGCGAGCTCGCAGGTTAATAACAGTAACATTATAACCGCGAGAGATAGCGGCTCCGGCACCATTTCCATGATTGCGAATCGAGCTACGTAGGGCCTGAAAGGTTAATTGCTTCTAATTAGGTCTTACGTATTCATTATCGGGTGGATACACCGTGCCTTGAGATAACTGTGGAGATAATACAATTGTAAGTCCCTGGAGATAGAAAGAGAAGAGCTAGCCTATAATGGGGCGGGGGAAAATTTCTATCTCAACAGAATAGACCGCATGCTAAGAACTGTCATTTGCCGGTTTTATCCGAAACCCCCTGTCGATACCTCGCTTCAGCTCCCATCCCATCTTCTATCTCCCCACGATTTGATCTTAATACGATAAGTGCGTCTGGGATATCTCGTGTAATCCTCCGACTGCTTTAATACCCCAACCCTTCCCATCTCACTTGTTAGCTGTACCGTGTCTCATCTCTCTCTCTCTTTCTCCCGAAAATTCTTAATTTTGTTTGGGTGACCCTCAGTTTCAGTGACATGGTATCCTGCGGGTTCACAGTTTACACGTAAAATTAACCTCACCGTGCTATAAACATTTGCATTTCGCTCTCGGCAGAGCTTGTCCTTCTCATGTATCGCAAGCATTTTGGCAACTCCATCATAAAAGAGTCTACGGGCTATGATCTCCACACAGGCATACGGTATAATGGCTTTGCACACAAAACACCGACGGCGAGGAATTTTATCCCGCGTTCTATGGAGAATATTTTGAAAAATTGGTAGAGGGTAGAAAGTGCATGATGAAAATGTATATCCGATGAATAACTACCTCCCCGTACGGCGTAGTGACCCCACCGTAGGCAAATAGCTTTTCCACCGGCGTGAAATTATCTTTCCGTTTGATGATTACCCTCATATCTTTTAATGCTGATACTCACTTAGCTGAATAATGTATGAGTTGGTTTCATTTTCCGCGTCAATAATACAAAGTCTCAGTCCCTCAGGACCGAAAGTAAACTCTGCGAGAGGTTGGGGGGAACTGAGAGGAGAGACCGAAGCCAACAGATCAGGGGCGATGATAAGTGAGGAGGGGATCGGAGGGATGCCGTACCACATACTGCCGTGGTGTATGGTTCTATGGAGGATAGAACCCCCTGCAGCCCCCATGACTTATGGCATCAAATTTCAACTGAAAATAACTACCACTCAACTTACCCCTTGACACCCCGCGCAGACAGTGTCAAATGTCACGCTTGTAGTATACGTGATATTGTGTGGGGTAAAGTGACTCCTGCACCACCGCTCTAAACTAAAAGTGGATATCTGAAAATTAACCGTGGGACGGTCCGATTGTAATTCAGAGGGGGGAATACCAGATAAATACCAGAAGTATATTTGAGGCAAACAGAAGAGGGAGAGAACCATGCGGGTAATTATCATTTTCCCACCGGATAAGTGCGTGAAATAATATGCTTTGTGAAAACTCAGTCAGAAGTTGGAGGAAAAGAGAAAAGTACAACTCAATCTAGATCTTTAAAACTGTCATGATTATATGCAATTTTTACTGTTGGGTGTAAAAAAAGTAGCGAGAAGTTCGAAAACTTGTTTTAATTTACTTTAATTTCTGAATTTCAATGCCCATATTACAATCTGAGGACCATCTGACGACAGCGTGCCTGCCTTTACTTTTGAAGATGTTATCGATAATTTAATTGTGACGTTGTCCGGGTTTCAGCTCGAGGATTGAAATTGCTATTCCGCGGAGACAATATCTTAACAAGCATTCTTTCCAACTCTTTTCAGAGAGTAAAACTTTGCTGAAGAACGGGAATAAACGAGAACGGGAAAGTGAGGGATTTTGCTAGAGTGCTCTCCCGGTTTGAAGGGAGAAGGAAATTATCCGACTTGATGAGACATGCTGCAAAGCATTTCCGTATACAGATGTATGAATCCTTGATAACAACAATTCCGCAGCCACTTTCTATGCTAATGCCGTTTCAAGGACTCGTCACACTTCCTAATGAAGTTCAAACAGATGATGTGATTAATCCGATTAGCGGATACACGTGTCACTTTCTCTCTCTCTCTCTCTCTCTTTTGTTCTCAATGTTCATCCATATTTGGGCTGAAATAAATAAAAGAAACCTCTCCGACCCTAGGATCAGAAAATTATTTTTTTTACTGTTTCAACTCTGATCAGTTTCGCTCTCATGCCTTCGATGTGTACATCAAACGACATCAGCAGGCGGGTGATCACTTTGTCATAGCTTCACCGCTGCACGTTGCACGGACGGTAAGTGCAAATATCTGCTGAAACTAGGAAACAATAGAGTAAAATCGCGTAGTTGTTCTGCAGGATTTAATGATTAACATTGAGGTAATCGGGTCGACATTCGAATCTTAAAATGAGCCGAGTGGGAGGTCGAAGGATGAAAAGGATCGTAAGATACAGGTGGATCTTTGTGATTCGAATCGTTGAAGATCTCAAAAGTATTTCAATCCTTTGAAGCATCTCTCGTGTTCGGTCAAGTATGAATGCCATGCGGCAGCATTTTGTATTGATTGAAATCTCGAGTACGCTTTTCGCCCGGCTAGAGGATAAGAATCTGTTTCCATCGTGTCACAAGATCCTTAATTCCCAATCGCTCAAGGCACTTTGAAGCGGCAGAAATCCAAGTCAGCAGGCTTTAATTCATTCGTGCTTTCACCCCTCGTAACTTTTCGTATAATATTAAAAGTTCAGCGTTGTAGCAATACATATATATAAAGTTGCGTAGGCGCCTATAAACTTTCGCAGACCATCGACTATTGCTAATAATTTAATTACCAACCTAGTGAACGAATTATTGGTCTCCTTGTTCACGGCGAATAATTCATCCGCTGCGGCACAGGCCGTAGTTGAATTCCTCGTAAATCAGCACCTCGCAGCCTTGGTCACAGTTCTTTTTTCCTCTTTAGTCGCCTCTTAATTTTTCTCACAGATTTCTAATGAATCAACTCATCCATATTTTCTCTGCCCTGCAATCCCCGGATAATTCATCACGCTGGATTTTCTCGGTACATGCTGCAAGTAACACCAGCAAACCGCATGTCCAGCTCCCTGTAAGTTGGTTCACACGTGAGCAAACCGCAGAGCTCAGGGTTATTGCATCTGGCCACAGACAGAAAACAACAGTGGGAGTTTCGTGTGCCACGGATGTACGAGCCAGACAGCAGCAGTCTGGTGCGATGTGAAATTAATCAAGCTCACTTGCTGTCAGGCAGAGGTGCAGAGAGGCGCTCGATACTAAAAACTAATCAAGGCTTTGTTCGTCTTTTTTTCTCTTCAGACTGAACGCAACGTGTAGCAAACACCCGGTGCTACTGCAAAAAGTATCTCGATCTATATCCTATAGGAGGATATCGGTTCACACCACCAAGAATACCCACGCCGTTCAAGCCCCTAGGAAATCACGAGAAGTTAATATTACGCTTAGCTTGCACCAATATTATCCGCTCGATAGTACTACAAGAAACTCCAATATGGTCCATCGAAGTCTAACACAGCTTAGCTGGCTAAATAAGGAAGTTAAATAAGGGTGGAAAAACGTTTCCTTCGTATTTCCCAAACATCTGTTCAACACCTAGAATGAAGAAGAAAGTATTGATCAAAGGGGAAGAAAAGAGGTGAGGTTCCGATCAATCAGACCGAAGCTTATGGACACGAGAAGTTAATGATGAATTGCTCGTTCACTACTGCAAGGCAATTAGAAGAAGGAAAGAAATTCATGTGACTTCCACAGTTCTCAATATCCGGAGTGTTCTCGGTCGTCCCTTGGGCTTCCTGGCTACTTCGGCTTAGTACTTTTCTCCGGTAACCAAACAGCGCAATAGGCAGTTCCTGTGGTAGTGGTTGGTGGTTAGTGACGGTGGTAGTATTCGCGATGGTTGGCGGATCGCGTTGGGGGAAAACTGAACTGCCCCCATGACAGTACTTCCGTTCCGCAAAGCTCGAGCTAATAACTACCGTTGATTCAAACTCGTCAATAATGCAAGGCCTTATCGCCATTCTCTGGATGCACGCGCCCTGCTCTCATCCGGACCTTCATATTTTATCACACCAATTTTCGTTTTTATTTCGTTTGGGCAACGTTAACGAGCTTTTGCTTTTAGCACTCGAACGACGATTCTCCCCGCCGCCCAATCTACACAGAATAGTTTGTCCATGGTTGAAAATAACGCAGGGGAGATTGTGAAAGAAAAAGTGGCTTTTTGTGTGCAGACGCTTTCGTGGTGTCACGTAATCAAAAAGCCAAGAGAATTAACTCAGTCTTGACGACCGTCTGTCCGCGTTGGCAGGTTGCTACAACGTTTAATAAACTCAATTTTTGAATAATTTCTAAACACGGTGAAAAAAAGTGACCTTATCCCGGCATAATCTGCTGGAACCGGTGTAATCCTTGCGGAAAGTAAATAAGCACGACCCGGTCTTGCCCGTGGAGGTTCCAGACAAGCCCCAGGGACCGAGTAAATTAGCCCAAAAACAACGTCGGAAAAAAGTCTAGTAGTTTCTAATTGAGAGCCACACAAGAGATCGTGTTATATATGCTGGTGCAGATAAAGAACCTCGGCAAGGTTCTCGGAAAGTCAAACTGCAGACCTAGCAACAGCTGGTGGCTTACGAGACGAGGTGCCTCGCGAATATCGCCCCGATTTGTATCTTATGGACGACTTTTTTCATCCTTGAAGAACTTGAGCCGCAATTCGCTGGGTGTATATCGAGTGTACCGTTATAGTGCCAAGTGGGTAATCACACACGGCGTTGGCCGATGCCTCAACGCTTCTCGATAGCTTCTCGCCAGCTTCTCGCCCTTCTCAGGTACTGGAAGTGGGTATCCACGTTCCTATAATTATTTCGAGTCCGTATCTCACACTCCCGTCGCCGCCTTGTTAACGATGCCGCCAGGTAAAAACACCTGCCTAATTATTAATAATTTACTAAACTTGGAACGATTTTTTATTTTTTTTTCACCAATACAATTTTCTACGCCACTGCAGGCCTCATGCTAAAGAGGATAATGTCGGCTATTTCGAATATTTTGTACCAGAAATGTTAATCGCGCTTTAAACTACTCGTTGATCCTCCTATTACAACGAATGTAAAAAGCATGCCCGCAGCTGGCCGACATTCTCATGTACGTGAAATTACAGTAAACCAATCAATTATTCATATCAAAGCGAGATACCGTCATAAAAGACGAGCGGTCACTGAATCCCAGATTCATTACTGAATAAAAATCAGATTGCTACGGGTAAAATGTATAAAAACGTGACCGCATATTTTTCGCGCACTTGTTCTACAGAACGGACCACATAGTGCTAGAAAATTCTAGAATGAAACATCTGCTATGTAAATCAAACACAGATTCAGTTATGAGATGTGGCTTGGCGAATTCCAGTATTGATTGCATCCGCTTCAAGCCGCGCCGTTCTATATTTTATTCAGTTTCGCTTTTATATTTTCTGAACGCACGGATTTCTATGATATTTTGATTTTTGTGAATATGGCGTATCGGCGTATTCCCGCCGATTTGTTCTCGATGCAGAATCATATACTCACGTCCGTCGCTGCACCCTCAACCTACCGCCATGCTGCAGATGACAGAGCTTTTCGTTCATGTCGCAGACACAAGGGTTAATCGTTGTTTCAAAACTTTTCTCTGTTCTGCGTGATGAAAATTTTCCCTCTTTGTTCTTCGTGCATTAACGTTTAGTTGTGCGGAAATGGAACACAGCAGCCAGCATGCCATAAGCGAAAAGCACTTGTTGCACTCATTGTGAGTGCAGTCCTACCATGACTGATCCTCTCTTTCATTCAGAGACTGCATATGCGCGGAAGACTAACTGCATGCGAGATATATTTCGAAATAGAGAACCGAGACACGTGTCAGAGAAAGCAATTTCCCAAAACTTTTCAAACATCGAACCATGACCCGTTTGTGGTTTACAAAAAACGTTGAAAGCTTGTTGAAGTTGAAATAAGATTTTTGGGCCAGAGTACTTCGGTAAATGCGTTTAGAGCGAATATAACTCGGTGCAAAAGTTTTTCTCCATTCTTTTGAAAAACTTTTCACGAGTAAGGTCAAAAGTTTGGAGGCTCTGACCGAGAACAAGTGGTTGTTCGTGGAACGTGTTACGGCAGAGGAAAACTATAAGCAGTGTGTAATCCAACCGTAATGAGCCGCAAATTGCGAAATGGTTCACAGGTCGACTCGCGTTTATCTGCAGAACTGAATGAATGAGACTATTAATAAAATCCGCTGACTGGGGAGAGTTAACGTCAAGGTTTTATGAGTAAGGCGGGTAAAAAGAGGCTCTAAAAATATATTCAACCTTAAGCCCGAGACTTTTACGGAGGATGAAAATACGCCGCAGGATTAAGCTGAGATAAAGGAACAATAAAATCCTCGTCAAAGACGAAGTATTTTCCGGCTACTGCCGTGACCAACGAGTCCTTTCAAAGTAGGATGAGCCCCACGCGGTACCAACGGTTCTCCAATTGTGCAAAACTGACACCTTCTATCGCCAAACTGGTGATAAACTTGGCGCTCATCTTTTTTGCATAATTCATCCGCAAACGAGGCAGCTTACGTAATACGATCCGGGCCAATCTCGCCGCGTATCAGGTTTCCAGTTTTATTGAGAATTAATTTCTGCTACCGTTCTCGAATGGTGGAGCACTTCTGTATCGGGATTACTCTCAATTTATGTCCACATAGATTCCCAGAATGCAAACGCTGGTCGCCAAGTCGGTATATGATATCGCTCAAATGGATTCTCACTAGCTTCGTAATATTTGCATACGGTTGAAACTCGAGGAGGCGTTAAGGTAAGCCGTAACCCCTTGCCTCGTGTAAACCCACCCCTTATACTTGTGCTTACACCCATAGACCCATACTTCATCCCCTTGTCCTCGTAGACTGCTCGAGTCTCAGACTACGTAGATTGTTGGGTGCCTAACAGTCTTGTTACTCGATAGTAATCATGTAAGATGGCGCTGGGGCCCTGTGATTATTAATTAGGGCATAATCATACCGGGATATTCCCGTTTGCTCTCCTAGTTAACTCTGACAAGATAATTTACGATTATTACAGCTACGTTTATTATCCTTGGAGACTAAATTCAATCTGATGCGACGCTCCTACTATCCTGCACGGTCAAGGTGTCCGTCAACGTCCTCACTAGATCTTAAATCAATCGATCACGCATACTTTCGTTGATACCTAATTATTTACATACACATTTTATCGGAATGGACCATCTCTCCTTCAGAGTAACTTCGCTTCTATTCAGATCCCATCTCATGCTCGTGCAGTGTAAAAAGTCAGCTTCTTTCAATGTTTTCTCGTTCTCGATTATCGAACGTGAGTTTGCATTTTATATTTCATAAAGTAAAAAATGATGGTTGATTATTCACTGTGGTGTCAATAATTGCATTAGTTAGAACCTACTGTCTCTGGTTTCGGTAGTCTCATGGAGTATAATCTAAATCCAGAGGTGCGGTTGTTTGTGAAAATTGTCTATGGGAATGGATCCGATTCACACATCCGCAATTACGTCCGTGATCGGATTTTGCCGAGGGTTATCAATATATTCAACTGTAATCAACACTAATGACGATAATTATCTGCGACGAATCTGTTTTAATAACATTAGCCCTGACGCCGATGAACCTCTGCATGTACACCTATCGATTTTTCTATGCCACCGATACATTGTTAAACAGCTGCGATTTTCTAATGCGCAGACGCGAGGATAAAGTAAACTGCAGTGGTTTGCATACATGTGGCAACGGAATTCTGTGACGGGGATGAAACGCTCTGTCTTCTTTTGCGCGACGCACACAGGATTGAGAGATGTCGGGGGATCTCTTATTCGCTTTGTACTGCATCTGAAGTCTAGACACCAACCCATCCACTCCGTAAAGCTTGCAATAATGCGGTGTACAAACAAATGTTCTCCACGAAACACAACATCCTTCACTTCCACGTTCGTCTTTATACGAAGACATCACGCAAGTCCCCGATGAGTGAACGGCGTAGGATTCTTGTGACAAAGTCTACGTCGAGTTTTATTATCTGAGAGTGTGATTGTCAGATAGGTTCTCCCTTCGGGTGATACGGTCGCTTTGAAAGACTATTCTGATACGAGACGGTTACTTCTTCTCAGGGTTCAGGCGGAAGTAACCCAAGGATAATTATTTCCATTGGTATCCCGATCGATGCTTCCTGGCGGCGTTGCTCGGGCAGTTTCAAAGAATTAATATCGTCAGACTTCTGCGCAAGCACCGTCCCTGGCTCTTGTTATATGCGCATACTTGGTGAACCGGATGCCAGCTAGCGACAGTCATTTTCTTTATTATCCCGGGGTATTGCTTCCCTGGCCTGGGGCTACACTCGACGGTATCTATACCCAAGTATCATGGAAAAGGAGTCTGCGATACCGATATATCTATACCACCCTTCAGATACGTAAGATTTCGTTCGTAGAATCTCAAGCGATCTTTCCTTTTCATTTTTATCATTTCCTCTGTTCCCTCGTCTGCTGATGGCACCGACACAGACGCGGCTGTAATGATACGCCGGACGTCGATGGGCAACCAGGGCCCAAGGTGCAAGAACCTTCTTCATTATGCCGTTATTTCTGTACTCCCATTTTCCGTTGATATGACGATCGAAGACTTCACCCTGTGCAAACTGATATACTGTAGTTTCTTGCAAACGATCTGGATGATCCACGTCTTACCGACAAATAAACACTTCAGCTGTATATAGGCACGTTGCTACAGGATCAAAGGTCAAACCCAATGTCTGCTTCTACAGAGCAAATTCGTGATGAATGTCTAAAGCATGCAGCTATGTAGGATAGAATAGCAGACGAGGGGTGTAGATTATTCATCACAGTTGAGAGACATTTAAATGTTCGTTAACAAGCTGCGCAGACATGATAATAATTTTATTCAAGCAACAAGTTCGAATTTGAAATGACCGAGGAGAACACCATCGGGCAGGTTGACCTAATCTCTAAAAATAATACGTTTTAGCCGTTATTCCTTCCCAGATTTGTTCAGACATTTTCCTGCACTCGTTTTTCGACAAGAGTCACATATATTTTCCGACCTATGAAAATCTTTCACATAAAGCAAATTCTATTGATCGTGTGAGAGTGTTGACCAATTTATCAGTTCGTTTAAATATTCCAACGAATTATTTCGACAAATATTTACAATAAATGTAATCGTGCCAATAATAATTTCCGTCCGTTACGGCATGTGATATGTTGATTTTGTTGGGTAATGATTAACACAGGTCGGTAAACTCAGCAGCGAAGGTGGCAATTAAGCTTATATAATGTCGTTTTCAGAAGGGTATTAAATGATGCAATAAAAAAGTTGTCAAGTACCCGTCTGTCTACGGTTTTAGTTTTTATGTCGCCTCTGATATCTATGTGTTTATTCACACGATCATTCGGCCCTGTAATAATTACTGTTTGCGAACTACGCATTTATCGGATGTACTCGTACCTGCGTACAAATTAGCAGCAGACCACTCAGGTATCGGGGCGTAGGTGCAGCCATGTAGATGTTTATTGGGTTCACTTCAGGGAGACCTGCCCTGTCGAGTTGTATAGCACGAAGGGTTATGGTTTTCAAAGTACTTGATCAATTAGTGACGGTATTTAATTGGCCGCGCGGGCGTTGATGAATGGAGGGCCGCACCCTTCTCCTACTATCTCGTTCCACCATTCTCTTAATATCTCGTTCTACCTGTATCCTCATTTTGCCTTCGGCAGCTCCTACATCCCACACTCGCAAAATAACTGACGTAAGATATATTGCCCCGCGACTCGCGAAGTCTTGCGCTAATGACGTGTCGAACAAGATACTCGGTAACTACTCATATAGTACGTTAATTCATTTAATTACCCTCCTTTGGTTACAGTTCAAAAGAACCGCCGTTTGCGGAAGTAGATACGTAATTCCTCTAAAAATCCTGAGTCAGACTCCTTGCAATCGAGAATCCTGAGGGGACAGAGAGTTATTCATAATTAGCAGGGGATCGAGTTAATTACGGATCCAGATCCATTATCCTAATAAACCGCGCCCCCGAATAAATACAGGACACAATCCACCATCAGGGTAAGCAGACTGACGCAGGGAGGTCTCAGCGCGCCCTGAGACACGGATGAATTAACGAACGAATCGAGGGAGGAATTCGATGAGTGGCAGCATGAACTTTCAGCGATAAACTATTCAGCCTTGCATCATAGTCGCGTGTGTCTCTGGGCTATTAATTAATTAATTAGTACCGACAATTACGACCGTCTTGTCTAACGCTCAATGCGCGTTAATTTTCTCTCGTAATTATTCTGCTCATGATTGTCAGCCCCCGACCTCGTCCTCAGCCTGTAGCTGTAGCTGTAGCTGCAGGGTGAACAAGGTTCTGCAGCTCTCGCTAACAGGCTGGACTATTCTAATTGATTGTAATTTGCAATTTGAAACACGTTTGCCAACCCATCATGCACGGAGACAAACATTTCGTGGATTGGAAACTATGATCGTTGACCTCTATCGTTTTTTTTATCGATTATTATCTGCTCGATTATAATTGGACAGATGATAAGTGGGAGCTAAACAGCTATATAGTGTCAGAGATCGTTAGGATGGGGATTAATCGATAACTATCTACGGCTGCCTACCTGTTATACCGGTAGCCGCGGCGAGTGGGAAATCTTTGATTTCTGATGGGGAAGGACAAGAGAGTCAAAACCCGAAATCGATCCGTATCTCGTCGCGTTTTTACCGGTCTCTAACGAGGTACCGATTCTTAGCCATCCTTCGACAAATTTATGGCAATTTGGTCCATGGGCCGACCACAATTTACGATCGATTGCCGAGGGGTTGCAGGTCCGCTGGCCTCGCACACGTTACAGCGTTTGAAATCCGGGTGCTTCGTTTTCAAACTAACAAGGGTATAAAAGTCAAAGTCTAATTTATATAAACCATTCCGGCAACCTTCGTTTAATGAGTTAATCTTGGAATCTTGAAGGTTTGACTTTTCGGCCCTGCGATGCCGATAGAATATCCATTTGGCTCTTTAACGTCCCGTATTTATTCATATATTGTGTCCGTTCGATGTTTAAAACGAATACTTTCATTTACAGCACCACATAAAGTCGCGGCTCGCCTTTACTCTTCACTATTTCTCTCTCTCTCTCTCCATCTCACCTTTCGTATATGTAATAAATTTTCATTCTCATTTATTACACAACAACGCAAAAGCTTTTCGTAATTACCTTTACACCCCAGTCTTCTCCGATAATACCTCTAAGGCCCTCGGTTGAATTCGTTCGCATTACCCATTCCCGCGCCGGCTCAGGACTATGTATACCTATATACCTACTTACTTAAAATTACTTTGGAAAAGCCAACTTTCTAGAATTATCTATCAATATTTACATCCATGAATTTGAATCGTCTTATAAAATATTTATTATTCATCTCCATCGTTGGGCTAGGCCCGCCCATTGTAACGGGATCTACTTCATTTCCTCTAAAGATATTACACCAGTTCCCTCGAGCTCTTCGCCCGTTATAGATGTACATGATCTCTAGGAGTCTCTGAATAATAGAGATCCTATATATTCGAGCACCAAATGCAGCGTCGTCATTATTTTTTGCAATATCGTCTCACAAGGAGGAGAATCAACGACATCGAATACAGTACAATCGTACGCGATCCAATCTAAATCGCGATCTCGGCTGAAATTCTAAAACTCCTTTGACGGGAATTCCCGCGGTTCAATCAAACGGAAAATCGTAGCTTCTGATATTAGGTGTACAGCCTTGCAACCCTTGTCCAAGACGACTCTGTCCTCGGTGCCCTTGAGCCGCGTCAAAGTCCCAGATGCCATTCCGTACGTGCCGAAGACGCGGAGGACCTGGGAGGACGCCGAGGACGGTCGAATCCTTCAAGCAACGGTTCGCCGCGGGCAGGGACGAACTCGGGTTGGCGAAGACGAGTCTGCGGACGACGCGCCCCAACGAAACTCACCGGCTGACCGTGCGGCTGCGGTCAACTTTCTCATTAATTTTACCCCGTGTTCTAAACAACTTGAAACCAGAGTCGCCGCGTATCCCCGGGGACTGGACGTCGCCGTCAGACCGACCAAGTTGACGGTGCTTTTGATGGGCGAACCGCCCTCGCACCAGCTAACCACAAAAAAAACTTATTACTGATGAGCTCAAACTTTCCGACACCCGATGATCCCCGGTGTTTCTTTCGCATTATAAATCTTGCCTCGGCACTCGAAGTTGTGCAAATCCGATGTAGCGAGGGTTCGCCGTGGCAATTCTAGGTTAACCCGGTACGATGATCTGAATGTCGGGGTAAATGGCGCTTGCAAAACCAGTTTAACCGTAATTTTCCCATTATCTAAATAACAGCGAACACGGAATTGTCCGAGGTAATCGGCCTCCGGCGGCTGTGAATAGCGCGAACCTTCGTCATACGTCATATCAGGGAAAACAGTATAACTATACGCGTCATTTGTAAAACGCTGCAGACATCAGGAATACGTCGGACGATATTAAACAAAAACTCAGTTTATATACAGCGTATAAACCACGTCTGACATACGGTGTATCGTATCATATTAACTCACTCAATGCTCGTTGTATCATACAGAGGCGACCGGCTTAACCGAGGTTCTTGCACACCTTACCCTTCGGCAGAGATAAAAAAGTTCCCAGACAGAGATAGAGAAGGTCCTCCGGAAAACCATTCAAAATGAGAAAGGCAGGCATTAATTTGGGTCAAAGGTCGGAGGCACCTCCCCAAAACGTGAAACCAGCTGTATTACATGTCCGAACGCGTGAACCGCACGCGCATGATGACTGTGTCCAGTTTCTGAATAAATTATATTCTCCTCCGTTTCCAGTTATAATAGGCGTTAAATGTTCATTCGCCCCATGATTATATATTCCAATCCCTTAGGGCGTAAGAAGTTACCGATCCCGCTTAATTTTGCTCAGTTATCTCGACCCGCTTCGCATAACAAAATTACGCGCGCATATTCATAATTCGCATACGAATAAGTTTCACATTTTGTACAAATTTCAGAAAGACTCGCGTATTTGAAACCAAGGCAATGCATCACAGCCACGCTGATACGTAGGTTAATTTTTCGCACGCGCGACTACTAATTACGATCTAATTACTGCTAGTTCAAATACTCCCTTTGCCGGAGCGGAATTTCAGTGTGTAGACCCTGAAAACATCACCTCCCCCGTTTCTCGTATCCGTAATAGCGTTCTTGATACCGTCGATCACTAACCTCTACCAGGGCCAATTAGCGAATTGAAATCTGGAAGCCACGCGATCAACTATGTTTACCGATACTTTACTCGTTGCGAACGTTGATTCGAATTACACCTCGGATCGTACAGCCGACTGACAGGTGCCGAACAAAACGGGGCAAATTTGAAAATACCGAGTCTTAGTGGGGTGCGAGAAGGCGTCGAGATGTAAGGGATGGCTAGACAATAACTCTAACGCCGAGTAGGGCGTGTTCGAGGCCGTAATTTCCTAGATAATACAACACCAGTATCGTCGGACGTTCGCGCGTAGCTGGTTTGCCACAGCAGTGGGCGCCGCTTGCTGAGCCTCGGGCCCCTCGGGCTCTCAAAGAGTCCCGCGACGCTCTGGCCCAGCGGGTAAAAAAGCCCCGAGGGCGCCGGGGTAGGGAGATGAAGGGAAGACAAGAGGATGGCCGATGGGCCCGAAGGCTCCGATGGCTCCGAAGGCTTGTTAGCGCGCTACGGAGTTTGTGATCTGCGGCACAGCCGCCACGCCATCGCCCTGGCTTCTCGGTCGTTTCAGCCTCGTTGCGGCCTCCTGGTGTAAGTGCCTTATTAACTTCTCGCTGGAACATCAACTTCTGCTGGTATCACGTCTGTGCGAGAAATACGTTTTCGTTAAATTCTCGTTCGTCCCGAGATGGTCGATGGAACATTTAAGAGGAACCAGCCCATCCCGTCTCGATGAGGACACTTGAACAAAATTGTTCGAGTTTTTAGATCGACAACTTTACATAATCGAAATCCAGGCCAAAACAAGACTTGCGTTACTCGATCAGATCCACTTAATCCAGTTACAAGTTTGAATTCCTGGAGGGTATCGGGTCGTTGCGGCAAGGATGCTAATGGAAATGAGTGTATGATATCGATGGCCTGGACGAGATTTCTGAATCTCTGATGGGCACGTTGTTCCTGCGATCGTAAGGCGGTGGTACTGGTTTTCTTGGAACGTGGTACTTTCAGCCAATCATAAAACTCCTCAGCCGACGATAGGTACGTGCAAGAAGTTCGTGTACATAGCATTTATGATTTTTGCAGACGAGGCGTTCCTTCGCTCCTTATGAAAATTTTCCCTCGACTATTGCCGCGACTGGTTCGCGCGTCTGGCTCCCGAGGTGTAAATAAACGGGATCTGAGATTACACTTGATTACAGGGAGCCCGGTGCTCCGACCATCCGTCCGTCCGCGCATCTGACCATCATTCGTATTTCTTTTTCCACTTCCACCTCCTTCGGGTTCAACTCAACATCGAAACGCCACTGCATCGAGGACCACGATGAATGGCGATAATTCGCTGTCAATTTCCTACGTATCAAGACCAACCTTGTCAACGAAATTTGCCGTGGGAACGCACGCAGCGCCTGGGAAATTGCAACCGGACATACATCAGCGCGTGATATCGATCTAGCGGGGAGTCGGTTTGAATAGAGAAGGGTGCTAGTTGCCGGACTGAAAAGGATCTATTTGTTCTTTTGTGTGAAGATTGATAAAGATCCGTCGCCCCGAGACACGTGGAACATGAAAATTAAGGCGAATATAAAAAAGTGAAAGAGGAGATAAACGTCCGTCACGAGTTTAATCACCTAAATCACGCCATCAAGTACACAGGCTGGTGTTGACCGCTCGGTGTTTCTTTGAGGAAACCCGCTCACGGATATAAAAATAAAAACGAACAGAAGGAGTTGAGGTGCAGTTGAAGCAGAGAAAAAAGAAGAATACAACAACGATCGTTCTGCTAAGCAAATCCTGTTTCACGCCTGGTGCAATTTCTGCAATTTTCGCGGCCCCTGCAATCAATTCAAACCATCATAACACGCGGTTCTACATCCAGCCAATTCAAACCCAAAATTCAGCTCCTCTTGGGATCGGGTAACAATTTGCAAGCTTCGATCAATATTTGTCAGATTTGATCTTCACATTTTATACACTCTGGCCGGAAGCTCTTGTGCAAGATCGTCAAAGGCTGCGATTAGATTTGCAATGTGAAAGGTGTACCACAGTGGCGGGCCATTAAAGGCTGCAGCCTTATTATCGTAGAGTTCATTTTTCTCGAGAGAATTGTGCTTCATCTTTTTTCTTCACACTTTTTATTTGAGCTTCTCTCTCGGTAGCAGAATGTCTGTGCCCCGAAGCAATCACGGGCAACTTACCGAGAGAGTCACGAATCCCCGCCGAGGGCTAACACTCGAGAAGAGGAGTGCCTCGCAATTGCGAACATCCAAGTGTGAGTTTGGACGTGAGGACATTAGGTGCGTGAATGTCAGTGAAATAATGTTCGACGTTACATTCGCATCCTTTGCACTGCCTTCTGGTTTAAAGTCCCTTAGTGCACTGCGGCCTCAAGGATCACGAACCTCACTGCACACTTTGCGCCAAGAAGAACCGCGAACTCGTCAGACCGCCTGCTGTTGTACAGCTATAATTCTCTGTTAATTGAAGACAGAACCGCGCAGAAGCGACGTCCGGCTTCGGGATCGTCGAATATAAACACGATGGAATCAGGTAGCTTCAACTTCTTGCGCTTGGCCAGATTTCGCTTTTCTTTCTCCAATGTGAAAACTGAACTACATATACGACGTATGTAGTAACTTGTCAGGGCGGCTAGAACCGGAGAGCAGATTACCTGGGCCGACCTTTTACGATCATCTACACGGTTCTTGCCCATGAACCCTCCGCCTTCATCACGATGCAACCTTTGGTCTTGATGCGCTCACGGAGCTAATAGACTGAGCTGCCCCAGCCTTTGGGTGGTGGATGACGTAACTAATTTGTATTTACCATAAGAAAGCAAAAAGTAAAGTCTTATTAAGAATTTCCACGCAGCGGGAGTAGTTAGGGTGAGTGCGGTTAACCTGCACGAGCTGGAATAAATTTTCCTTGGTTCCCAGTTTTTCAGTTTACAGCTTTCCACAACGCTCGCTTCATTTTTTTGCTGTGCGTCTATACACACATTTTTTTTCTTTTTTCTCAACCGTAATATACTACAAACATGGGTGTATAAGAAATTTGAACCACGGTTCACAGTTGATCCGATGGTAATTTCGCCAACGCTATTCGGAATATAAAACACCAGCGTCGCTATAGTTTTGAGTTTATTGCCAATTTGTTCACCTACTGAGACTGAATTTTTTGACAGTATATAGTCTGCTCAACGCTCCCGGGGTATCCGATATTTTTGCCAGTAAAGCTATGCTCATGAATGGGATAAACTTTCCACGTTTTCTTTTTATAAAACGTGGTTTAATCTTCAAGCCCTGAATAAGAAGCCTCCAACATTTATGTGATCTCTGGTTATCCCATGCGAAAAGTTACCCCGTCAATGACGAACATTCGAGCGGATGATTTACCATGAAAGAAATGGTATAATTTGGTAGCGTATCTTACTGGTCTCTCGAGAGTATCTTATCTCGGGGGTTCCCTTAAACGAAATGCTAAGTAGTTAGCTTAATTAGTCAATCGCTCTGGATTTCTGTGATTACTCGTAAAAAGTGGTCGTAACGGGAGCAAAGAGAGAAAGAGGATAAGGATGAGGAAAATGCAAAGGAACCTGAATAAAAACGAGCGAAAAGAAGAGAGAAACTCCCAAGCGCCGAACTTTCATCTCGAATGGATACGAAAGCATCGTTGTGATTCATAAGTAAAACATTATCTTTCTGAGGGCCGGTCACATGGTAACGACCGGACCCATCGGACCAGCGCATCGGCAGCAGCGTTTAGCGATGCAATGCATCATGAGACGGTAATGACGCCCATGAATATGTATACCTGCAAGCGGAGTGAAACGAGGTATACGGCGGCATGGACGTCGGCGTCCGGAGAGAACCTCCAACGTAAAAAGAGAACGTTCTACCATACGCTACACATGTAACGCGAGTCAATATAGTGTCTTCGAAAGAGGGAAGCAGCGAACTTTGCAAAGTTGTGAAACAGGTAAGCTGCGCTAATGAGCCGAGCTATGAGTATGTAGTTAAGTAAGTGCATCGCACCGGTCGCTTCATACAGGAATTTGTTATGCCTGCAGTCACGAGCTCTGCCCGCGAATGGTGGTAAGATCGCAGGTCACAAATTTTTGCTGACTGACTCGACTTTCTTTCTCATCCGAAACTCGTTTGTATTATGTAATGTGATGCGTCGTATCGACGGAGCTCAAGCTACTGTGCAGGAAAGTTTTGGCGCATTAGTTTTCGGATTGGTTTAGAATCTGGTGGTGCGCCCGTGTTGGTAACCCAGAGGGAGTAGCAGATTTCAGTTATCCGTGAAACGTGGAACGTGGAAGCCAAGCTAACGAGAACTTTGAGCGGAACCGGAAGCCACTAAACAGCTAGAAACTCTAGAATTAATGCTGTTGATAGGAGTTCGAAGACAGGTTACGCAACGTAATTCTTAAACCTTTGGATCTTGCGTGGAGAGAACAGGGTTGTGGCGAGGTAATTTACGTCGAATTTAACCGGCTTCACTCACTTTCACTCGCAAAGTGAAATACTTGACAAAACTCATTAACTTATACCCGCGGAAATTGCGATTAGAAAATTAAAGGGTTTCACTTGGAATTGAATAACGTCAAAACTTATGCAGTGTTAATATTTATTCTGTTCGAAGTCCTTCGCCATCTTATCCCATATATACGTATTCAAAACAAAGCTTCACCTCTTGGAACCAATTGACTCAGATTTTAGCTATACATTTATTCCCGGAGGAAAATTATCGACGGATTAACTCCTGATCTTTCACAGAGCGTAGATATCAACTTGGACATCCAATCCTGCGCCCAATTCACCAATAGCAGAAACCACGATATGGTCGGTTCCAATGCCGCCACTGACTACGGTGATGGTCGAGTCGGTCCCTGGGGCATTCTTTGCTGATACTGCAGTAATTATGCCCCCAGCGTTGAATCCTGACTTGGCAACCATAGATTTTCCGGGAACAACAGGCTGCAAGTTACAAAAAGTGAGTTTGAGTAATTAGCGCTTTATAATTCAGGACGCTCGTCTAACGAGGTTCGAGGAGCAACCAATTGGGAGAGATCAAATACAGAAAATACTATTTGCCAAGGTCTTTCGGTATGGTGGAGAGAAGTAGCTCTCCGTTTCCAATCCTGTTGTGGAAGGATAAAAAAAATTCAAAGCACAGACTCTGCAAAGAAATGCAAGCCGGTATACCGTGTTACAGCGAGCAATTCGCTTCCCATTTATCGTACGGCGAAAAAGACATAGTTCCTCATTAAAAGAGGTAATGACAAGTATTTCTTACTCTGAGCAAATTTCTAGAAGCCACAAGCACGTCCCCATCCTGTCGCTCTCCAAGATTAAGATCATTGGCCGTGGCGTAGGCGGCCAGGCAGAATCCCACGACGGCTAGTAGAACGAATTTCTGCATATTGAACGTTGAAAGAATCTCTTTAGCTTCTAACTCGAAGTTACAATGGTAATCAAGCTGATGTGACTGATGACCGAGCATGGAATCGGGCTCTTTAAATACCATTTCGCTATCAGTAACCGTGGTCGTATCTCGTCCAAGTAGTTCAAACACGTCCTCATCCACCACAAATGTCAATAAGTTACGTAAGTACCTCCACAAGATTGGCGAACCTTGAATGTAAAGCTTCCACACTTTGGGTATAGACAAGACAATAGATTTAACCGAACATATTGGCGCTGGATTCGTCAGATATCATTATCAGTGGATTTCGACTTATTTCGCCAAATGGAAGTCACGCGACTCTTGATCTGAATATTACTGGTGATTAATGAGAGCGAATTATTTGTCACCATTATCATCATTGTATTTTGTGTGAAATTAAACGGAAATTCTCAATGAGTAATCGTTTACTCAACCTTTTTACATCAGATTTTGTTGACGCTCGACAATCGGATTGCAATCAAGATATCCGATGCTATGAGATGTTTGTGTCACTGATCATCAGTCCGATATTTTTCATAAATTGGAGAACAGTGTTGTTTCTTATACTCATACTTTACCAATAAGCTTTTACGCAAGGATTGCAAACCAATTAAATCAATGTCATTTCATAAAATACTATTGTAAATTTCGTGAAATTGTCTATTACGTAAAAGACCATTTGGAAATTTGGAGGATCCTAATCACGCACGCAGCTTTATCGTTATATTCTTATCTGTTATCGTCATCTGGCAGAGGTGGGTGAGTATCTATATGATCCGCAGGGGGTCTGTTGTGAATCGGCAATTATTTGCTCTTAGCATTTACCGTATCTCGAGATTGCTTGCACAACACTTGACATGTTTACTGCTGGAAAGTTACCACGTTATTTGACCAAAAAAAAAAACTCCATTCGCTTGACGACTGTAGGAAGTTTTTTTTAAATCGAGCTAATCGTATTGTCGGAAATGTGCCAAGGTAAGAAAAACAATTGTTATCGTGAATGATTACCCAGAATTATTTTGGTGACCTCGCAACAAATCTTTTCCGATCTTTTTCAAGTCTTATTCTTGAAGAAATCATTTCGCAGCAAAAACAATGGGTTTCCTTTGTACATCGTACATCCGTCGATCACGTTTGAATTCGGAGGAAGATATTTGTAATCTACATTCCACGTGTATCGGATTCGTCATTTGAAATTCCTTCCCGATTCCCGGAACGGTTCAACCAAAGTATTGACCCTTATCGACATACCCAACGATACTTCATTCGTGAAGAGACATGGCATCAAACCCAAGAAAAACCCTTGTCATTTCTTCGCAAATTTTGTTTTTGCTATATCAAAACCTGATGTATGAGGTATCGAAAAAAGAGAGAAGAATGAGAGGGAGTCATAACGTCTGCAAATGTGTGTAACCGGACGTGCAAAAGTGGACGCGACAATTCTCCCGCCCGTCTATCGATCAATGGGAGTTTAAAACACCCCCCAAGCAGCACAGTGACATCAAAGGAATGCCTCATTCAATATCAGTCGGTTGCGACATCTTTCACGCGCCGATAGCAGACACACCCAACCTTCAGGGAACGTTAACTAAAGGAGTGACGGGTCAAAGTACGATTCGAGATCAATTTCACCCTTCGTTTGTGACTCTGCGATCGACTCGACCCCTGGGGTATTGTATTTTTTTTATTTTTATTTTTTTATCAAATTTCGAACCAAGTTTCGGATGTCACTTTGCGATTCGCTTGACGTCATGACAGACTACCGCGAATTGCTCCGTCAAGGCGTAACCTGAACTGTTTCATTGCCTATGTTTTTCCGTCAATGGAAGCTTTCATAAAGACTTGAAACCCTTGGGAAACTTGAGTCGCACGAAGACAATACGCGATTAAAGTCACCCTCTCGTTTCTGTTCTATGGTGTACGAATCTCGTGGATGCAATGATGGGTACACAATGGTTGAAAGGCCGCAATTATAACTACATTACTAAATTATGTCGCGACCTTTATCTCCAGCGCTCATCGCCCTCCGACCCTTTTACTTTATCACCCTTCTACCCTCCCGTTTCCTCAAACTCTCCCTTCGTCGCGTCGCAAACACCGCGGCACTCGCTTTCGCCACTTGAACCTCTGAATGCAAGATTTTTTTGCTTGGTAGATACCCGCCTGCTTTGTTGACTTTTACAAATTATTATCTAGACGGAAGTTGAAGGATGGCAGAAATGTTTTCTCTGACAATATTTACTTTCCAAAAAGGGTTTCACCCCGTCCCGTCAAATTTCATGGAAGAAAAATCAAATTCCACCCCCTATTTGAACGATCCACGGAAATTAACTCGACGGCCATTAAACTTTACTTTATTTTAAATTTTCTTCGACGTAAACACGAACTTCACGGTCCTCGCTGGTTATAACTAAATGAATCAAGGAAATTTATTGTCTCACGAAATTGGGACGGCGTTTTGGTTGACAACGAAAACTATAAGGCCAACCCTTCTCTGGTCGTTCATTCTCGCTTAGGGTTATGCATACAAAGTGCTTCACGCGGAGTTTTGTCTAAATCGTCTCTGGTTACACCGATTCGAATCGATTCCGTTATAAAAAATTCATACGACGTGATCATTACATGGGTTTTCTTATCCCCCGCGAGCACGCGTTCGCGTTTGAAGTCGAATCAGGTCTAGCCGAGCCAATTTTATACGGATCACGAGGAATTTATTTCAAATCAGCGAAGCCAATATTGGCAGATAAACTGCCCGAATATTCTGTCAAATTTTATCATCGTTTTGAAATCGCTAGCGGAATTTCTTTCCGGGGGGAACTCCACCCGTTGTGGACTCGGAGTTAACAGCTGCTTTATGATCCGCGAAATTATGAGCCAGGATGCATGATTTTACGATGCTATAACTCCCGGACCATTTAACATGCAAGCCATATTTTCAGCTGAAACTTATACCTGGATCGTGAAAAAAAAAAAAAAATTGGCAAAAATTCCATCGGTGAAGGTGGGCTACAGTCCTCGCATGTACATCAATCCCGAATCAGTCATCGATCGCCCTGATTAAGCTCGGTCGGCTAATACCAACTTGGCCAGACTACGTACAGAGAGCGCCATTTCCCGGTGTCGCTCGTACCTTTTCATGCTGTGAAACTACATGTGGGTATCTCTTGATCAACGAGGTTCCTGGCCTCGCGATGACAAAGCGCAGGTCTCCACTCAGGGTGCTAATTTAATTTGCATTTCTTTTATCGTCACGTTTATCTGCTCTCCTCGGTTCTCCTCGTAGCTATACTCCCATTCTAAATCACTTCTGTCCTCTTTCACTCACGCTCAGACTCTCGTTCCGGTTCCAGTGTCTTTTTTCACACGTGACGGGAGAGAAAAGCTCTCCGCGCATATTTACATCGCGTACGCGGAGATGGATAAAAGCTTGGCGGCAAGCGCCCTGTGATACTCGTGGGAGTCTGAACTGATTACCCCACAATGGAAACAGATGCCGCAGCGCGGATGCACGCTCAGCCTGTTTGACAATCCATCGCTCTGCGAGAAGTTGAATCGATAGATTCTCTTCACTCGAGTATCCGGGTGTACATGCGATGCAAAATAATCAAGAGAAAGTTACAATTCACTCTGGAGTCTGAAGTAAGACGAAGAGGGAATAGAAATGGTTTCGAGTTTGTTGCTTTTCCGCCCATTTCATACCCCTCTGACTTCAGATACACACACGTGTTCCGGTAAAGTTTGCGAATATTGGTGAAGAGACAACAAGGTGTAGACTTAGAGGGATGCAGACACGAAGGAGCTTTGTTTCTTGACGCTTGGGTAACCTCCGATCCGGCACCGGAAATTAACAGCTCGTCTCTATACCGCCACATCCTACGTACAGAATGTTTCGCACAGAAACTAATTCAGAATTTATCCACAGCAGCACAGTGAAAAAAAAAACCTGTAGCCTCGTGTTCATCCTACATTCAAACATTTTTCATTATTTTTAGGGAGGTTTGAATGATGGACGAATGAATGAATCTGAAGGTGTAATGTTACATTGGTTTACCCTCGTCTTTTTCCACTTTTCAATAAAGGATAAAAATTGATCAGATGTCTCACCCCCAAATGAAACCGTCTGACCAGTTCCATGGAGCACGTGCAGCATCCCTGGGGTGTGTCTCTGCCCTATTCCGCGTCCATTGGTCTGGCCTCTGATCGTTCGAGTGTTACGAGCAAGCCACGTGACATTGTTCACCCAGTTCTATCACTCGGTTGGCTTGTCGCATTTCGCGATCAACTATTTACCTCGGGGTGGCCGCAGACGTTGTACTTTCTGACGCCAAATAGAGGCTACACTGAAAATTGAGGACTTAGAATTTTCAGTGTGGTCTCCCCCTCGGTATTTCTCAATATTGATGATTCTGGCTTCAAATCGCTTTAAACCTCTAGATAAGCTCGCCTTTCATTATTTTTGAGCGTTACAAGCTCACGGCAAACTTTCGTACTCCCAAAGAACCGCGAAGGAACAGCCAAGATGAAATCCTCTTAACTTTTTAAAAATTCAAACCGTTTGCATCTCTACTTCGCCTGAACCGTAAAAATCTGTGAATAAAGCTTCTAGTCTCGTTGCATAAGTAAAATTCCGTATACCGCTCACTTACACTTCACTTCTCTATCTTTGATCTCGTCAGCCGTTCCAGCGCAAGTAGGACAAAAATGAGAAAAAAAAAATTGTCAGAATTTCCCTTTTTATTTATTCAGGGGTAAAACGTGTTCGTTAAAACGTACATCTCTGCAGTGGCTTTTTGATATACCTGATACTACGGTATTTCTCTTTTTATGCCGTAAATGCATGAGGGGAGATGCTGACGGATCACCGCGCTGTCTATCCACCACCCTTAGCTGCACGTGGTTACTTGTGAGGGGTGCATCCTTATGCCTCTTTGGATTCTAGGGCCTGTGCCAAATCCTTTTATTAAATTACGCGAAATGTGAATTACGATGGGCATTTCTATGGGACTCTGGGGCAAAGAACTGGGAAAAGAACGATTCCTAGGGGACAAATATTGCATTCTACGTGCTATCCGAACGATATTCCGAATGACACAAAATATATTTTACGCTTCCAGGAGCAACCCCAAGAAAAACTTGAAAAAAAAAAATTCGTAATTTTTAGATCGTTCCGTTTGAATTTTTCTTACGTCACGAATGTGCGTTTCGTGCCCGGAGAAAGAGATGGACGTCGGCTTGAAGTTGAAGCAAGTATGTCGTCGTTAAGGATTGCAAGGTTTTGTTGCAAAATTTTTAGCATTAATCAGAGCAAACTTTTCCCGCACATGACCCCGCGTCGAGCTTAAAACGAAGGAAACGCAAGCGTATAAAAACTACATAATTTTCTTGGTTAATTTTTAAAGTGGCACTTACCGAGTTGGGTGTGCAGGTACGATGTAGCTGCCAGGTCGTAGCTGCTTCGCCTGCCAATTGCCTCCTCTTTAATAACGTTGTAAAAACCCTCTCAGGCTTGCAGGGGCTCTCAGAAATTATAATTCCTTCCCTTACTTCCCTTCCTGTGATCATCTACTTACTTTACTGTTACTTTTACCGATACACACGTGAAAGCGCGAACATGCTATTTTTTTTCACATCTCTCGGTCTTGCCACACTCCACTCATGATGGAAGTAATAAGATCGGTTATTTAGTTAGTAGGTTCAGTTTCTCTTACAGTCTGATATTTTATTCCAATTAATTCTACGTTCAGATCCAGACAGCAAACAAGGATCAACGAATCCGTTTGTTGTGTCTAAAATAGGTAGAAAAGCGATACAGCAGTTTGTGAAACAACAACCAAGGTACACAAGGTAGAGAAGGGTTGGTATCATACATATTCAAAGCCTGACGTAATGAATAACGACTCTAGAATTACAAATCGATCCAGTATACTAGAAGCCATTTAACTTTGTATGTACGTTCCGGAATCACCGTACGTTTTGGTACCAAGGACTTCTGATCTGAACGTGAAGTATTTCGCATCAACGAACCGGAAGCTGTGGTTGGCCCCGTGGCTTTGGCTAGGAGAACTCGACGCCAGTGAGTACTGATTGGAGAACGACGCTTGTGGGGTTTAGACGTAGTGAAACAGCCCTAACATTGCGCGGTTTTCAGATATATGCAACTCGATCCAATATAGAGATAACTCGTTCTAAAGTTGGCCCGGTCTCTGCTGGACCACCGAGGGATACTGTGGGTAGAGAATGGCTATCGGGTCGTTTGGGATTACAACGAAACTAAATTTATTCCCCCATATCTGAACGGAAATCGCACCTGTGCAATTGTCTCTCGATCTGCAACGAGAAAAAATATACCCATTAGTTCGCTGGAAAAAGTGGGTTGAACTAGGAAACTTTTGAGGGCTGTGAGGTTGAGGAACGAACGGTAATGAAAATAACATAGCAAAGCGAGTAATTAAGTGAGAGAACATGAAAGGGTTTTGTTGAATAAATGAGAACGCGAGTGGCTGAACTTTGCTCTTGGCTGAAAGAAACGACTCGGAAGTCCCGAGTTTCACGAGGCTCGAATTCACGAAGGAAAGGTAGAGACGGTGGAAGACCGAGGGATAGGAGACTTTAGTCCTCCCCAATTAAAAGTAAGACGCGCCCTTCCGGGTCTGTGTACTTGTGCATGTACTAAATTACCGGAAATAACGTCAGGTACCTAAAACTTCCCTATTTGACGTATATTTTCGCCTCCCTGGACCGGCGCTAATGATCTTGGTACTCTCGCGTCCTGATATCGGTTTTCCGCCTATTCTGTCACGTCTAACGTTTCCGAGTTTAGTCAGAAGGAGTCACAATCGGAGAAATAACCAGCTGCAAAGTAACTTTCAAGCGCACATTTACAGCACCTCCTCTCTCTTTCATGAACGATTTCACACCCAACTCATCATGTTACAACAATGCAGTCAGATCCTTCACTCGAGCACACGTACACCAGTCATTTTTATCCAGCTGACGGCTCGTGCATGACTAAAGATATAGGTGGCAGTACGGTTAAACTGCAAGGGACACAATGGAAATAGTAAATGAAATTTCGAGGGAAGCATTCGATAAGCTAATACGGGAAGGGTCGCATGTTCTTACGCATGCCAATTTTAGGGCCAAAGTTCTCATCTCTGGATGAGTGGCCCTTTTGAGCTGTACATCCGATCCGTTATACCTCAGCCCCTTTATGTACCCGCAGTATTTTTCGATATTCGAAAGAAAATTCATGAATCTGTTCAAATCGCCCCAATTGTTCGAACCAATGTGGTTATTGTTTCGATCAGAGGAGCAATACTCGTCCTTGTCAATTTTAACCCGCTTACCTACTCGGAAAGCCTTCCTTTGTAACCATCAATTATTGACGATTTACCAGGACTGTGATATCTTGTAGCTGTAATGACTTATCACACTAATTGATAGGAAATCATCATTACGGGAACATGAAACGTCTAATTAATACACACAAACGTAATCCCGTGTATGGAAACTCAATATGGCCTCCAATTAATGTCTTCAATATTCCGTTGAATGTGAAATTGAATTCGCCTGTTGACACAACAACTAACAATGGTCTGCAAAATGGTCCGTCAGCTGATGGTGACAAGCGTGTTGCAGGAGCAGAGCATATCGTAAAATCTCCAGAATCGTCAATCAATTGAGTCGTCGGGGCGCACGCAACTACACAAAGGGCCGTCGATCGTGATGTTAAATAATCAACCCCCTTCCTCCTGCGCCGGTCTTTTATTCGGAACACCGATTAACTTGTTCCAACTGACAATGAATATGGTACCCATCTCTCTATCCACGGTTCTATTGTGCTCACGATTTAGACGGCGACATATCAGTCGGTGTGTTACCCCTTCTCTTCACCCATTGCAGGATTTAAAGTTCTGTGTTTGCTGAAGCGTGACCTCGTGGCATGTACCACCATTTCGAACAAAAGAGGGTATTTTTGCCTGTATATTTCATCCGAATGCGTAGAATAATAGTGAAATACGCTGAAAGAATTTATCGACATTTATATTCCTGGGATAGTGTTCAGAAAAAATCTGTTTCTGCGACATTATCAAGCCTAGAATCAAGGTTCATATACTTCAAGGACAAGGGCCACATGCAGAAGCAGCTGGACCATAAATATCCCAGTCATAATTGGGTATAATTTGATTATGAAAACAAGTAAATAGTTCACAGCTGTCAGTTTCGTTCGTACAATTAAAAGTGCTGAATGTACTAATCGTCGTATATGATAATGAACATAATTGTGCAGCAAATAACAGTGACACAGTCAAACGGACAATACAATAGTCTTAAGCCTGTGCGTTCAGAGTGAGTCTACGACACATGCAATACTTTCCGACATAGTTCATGCACAAATTGTCTCTATTCATAGTTAGCAAATATGAAGGTATGCTCGATGGGGCGAGGGGGCTTAGTGCTGTGCAGTGTTCAAAGAACATAACAAATCGGCGTATATTGAATACGTGGTCAGAAAAAACGAACCATGACGTAGTTGGGATTGAATAAAGAACGAAATTGCATACAGAATTCAACTTTCCTCCAGCTGTTCGTGTACAGCTTCAGGTTTCCCCAATTAGCCTAAATTGATTGAGGTGCTAAGGTAGTACATGCAGACTTTTCCGAAAAATCATTAACGTCCCGTCGACGAAAACAAATCCGAGAAAATGCAAACGCTTCGTTTTTAATTAACTCAATCGATGGCAAAGTGTCCTGCCAGAAGACACGTGATGGTGGCACTGCTCCTGACGGGAGCAGGACAATCCTCAATTTACCCGCGGTAAATTAGCCAATCCGATGCAAAATTATTCAGTTTCACAACTTGGTTAATTTGTTTCAAGCAGCGCCACGTTCGGCAAGGCGATTTGATAACACGTTCGGAGCAGGAATATGGAAATAAATTTGGTTGTTTAATAATACGAACTAATTGCGGAGCAAAATGCAAAAAGCACAGACTTGGCTTGGCTGCGTTTTCACTACCTCGTACCGACTGATCCATCCTGCAGGATTTCTAAACGAACCTCCTCTCGTCGTGGAAATTAATTCCGACAATCCTGGCAGCAAATAATCAATAGAGTTGAATCAACTTTGCAAAGTCGCGTACCTACGGCTCCAACTAATCAGAAAACAATTTCGAAGCAACGCTTCGGAAGTCGTGGACGATAACAATACTGTTGACATTGGATCAATTATTGAATCGTATCACCTGAACACTGACAAGGTTATTTTGGACTATGGAAACAACCCTGTCGACCCGTAGGCCTGATACTCTCCTTGTGGGAGTCGAGTTTTCACCGCTCCGAACAAATTTGAACAATTTTTAACACAGTCCACATTTGCAAGATTCGTATCGATCGAGTTAGCCCATAGTTACGAACGCTGAATAATCACGGTATATTCATGCACTGGCCAGGGGTGCAACCCGTGAATCTGTAATTAAATTACTATTTCATTTATCGACAAACAGAACACGGACAGCTGGGTACACGGGCGGAGCGTAGGTGCATCGATTCCTGCACACATATGGCCACATGGGTGCATATAATGAGGCATTTACTTCATGTATAAAGACCACTACTACCACCAGTGGGTACACCACTTGTCAGAAAATATAATCAACTTTCGATAGTTTGAAGCAAGGTTTTACTAAAATTACTGGTAATTTTTTATCGTGGTTATGTCCAGTCGTTTAGAACTTTCTCAACCATTTTATACGCTACTTTCAAAACGTACAGCACTATAGGTAGTTCATTAGATTGGCGATATCAATAATTATCATGAAACCGTATCAACGACCGTGATATCCCTCGTGACGACCCTTTGCCAATTAGCACCTGACCTGTAACCCAGCGAGCGAACCCTATTTCCGGTGGACCATAGCTCATTAGTGTCAAGACTATAATAAGGTCCTTTAGCGATCATTAAAGACCTTATTGACGCAATGAAAATTAAACGTAATGAATTTTACGCCGAAATCCGTGAACCAAGTCGAGATTTCGCGGATAAATCTAGTCTCGAGTGCACATACCGATCACGGTTGACTATCGCGGTTGAAGATCGTTACGGTGGGATGCCCACCGCGTGTGACGTTGGCGTATGGGTAGAGTAGTATTCCGGTCCCCGAGGAACACACGCGGTGTAAAAACGCTCGGGAAACGCAGGCATACAAGCCCCCTGGCTGGGGTCATGTAGCCGTACAACTATCTATCTTGTTCGTCTTTGGATGAATGGCGAGCTCTACGGATGATGGATTGCCACGTGCTGCGAACGTTCCTTGACACCCGCATCCAGGGATCCTCTGCGCAATCCTTACTCCGGACCCCTCGACGGCCATCTTCTTCATCCCGAAACCTCTGACAGTATTTCGATCCCCAAATGCCAGATTAGGACTCTGCGATCTAATTGGATCCTGGAATCATATCATTATCATACCACGCCGTTCGTTACCATCGTGGGTTACCATGGTCACCGGCAGCGCCGATACTGATTAACAATGTGGTTCGAATGCCCCAAACTATTGGTTGGATCCACAAACGACAATAATTCAGACTTTGACGATGGGATCAAAGGAGCGGTCATCGGTGATCTGACCCTGCCGCGCCTGGGGTGACCTCGACTGATTACGGCGGACCACCAGACCCGCGGGGTGTGTATGATCAATCGAAATTATTTTTACGCTTTCTCCTACGAGGGTGTGCGATCGGGATCTGGGTGTATCACGTTATTCTTGAAGATTTTTTTATTTCGCTTTTCAGAGCAGAGTGTGAATCGTTATTTGTTATTTTCATACGTACGTTCATTATTTGTTTAGTATTCATGAGAACCACGACGAGGTCTCGTCTCTTCGCTAATTTGAAGTTTTTTTAACTTCGTGGCACTGGCACTTTCATTTAGCCAGAAATTCTCCAGGGCCTCCGTGGACCCAAGTTATACTTGCTTGGTATGCATTCTATTCCAGCCGCAAGCGACTTCATCAACCTTCACCAACTGCATACGAGTGAGCAACGAGAAAATTCTCCGACAGAAAATAGTGGTACGAATTTGAACCGGACCACAGCTTCACTTCCACCCATAAAAGACTTTCACACCTGAAAATTCATCGTAGTACACGAAAAAAATTCATTTATTTTCTCAAAGTATCAGATTTTACCCTGCGGCGGTAATATACTTAGCGGAAAGTAGAGGAGAGCATTTTGGTACCCGGGTAGAACACAGTTGGTTTCAAGTTCCAGATAGAGCTCAGCTTGAGTCGTTAGCCCCACGGCGAGGAGCCAGGAAGTGTGTCACCCTTGTGCGTCGGAAGGATACCGTGCGTGAAACGGCCGTGGAAACCCCGGTGTGATTCCGGCGGTGTCACACCAGGGGGCATCTCTGACGGTCTGACCCACTGTTACTTCCTGCCGCGATCTTACCCAGCTCTGTACTCGAAGTGAAAAGCAATTACTAGAGTCGGCGAAAAACGTCGATTATCACAGAAAACTCAAACTTACCCGGGTGGATTCGATATCCCTACGAACCAGTTGCGTTTTACGAGTTCCTCGCAGCTGTGTCTGGGTCGGTCGGAAAACTGGCAAACTTTCAAAAAATGTTCGCGCAGTATGAATTTTTGACCAGTACTGCAGCAGCTGAGTAGGACGACTAAAATTTACTAGGAAATAAATTAGTAGAGGCACGTTCAGATCTCCCGGGGGAGCTGACGCAAGACATCGAGTCTTCAAAGGCGTTAGGTGTTCGCAAGTGTTGTAACGGTGATAGGTTTCGCGCGTGTCTCGTAGAAAACCTTTGGATAGGTATAAGAGTAGGAAAACGTGCCTGCAATATCCTTAGGTATCATCGCTTTCAACTTCTTTTCAAAGAACGCTCAAAGCGAATGCCTTTTTCCCTCTTCCTCCTCCCTTGCACGCTCCGAATCTCCGCACCTTTGAAAAAGTTTTTTCCTCGATATTGCCTATGACTCGGATCTCAATGCATACGTGAATCTATCGCATGTATTTTTCACGGGCTAATTCACACTCATCTCTGCATTCCTTTCTCCTTCACTTGATGAATACCAGAGTCTGGAAAATCGTATTTCGATTCCGTCTCTGCATCTGTTTCCTGGCATGACTTGAAAAATTCCCGCGGATCTCGGGAAAACCGAAAAAAGTTGGTATATTGGGTGAGAGTGCGCGGTGGTACGCATTTGACCGGCAACATTCGACTGCTGCCACGGGGCAGTTTATGCTTTCAGGAGGCACCCGGATTCAGAATGACGTCCGTGGCTACAAGCTGAGCTGGATATAAAGGAGCCCAGGCACGTAGGGGCGGTTTGCCGGCCACCTCGTCATGTGAGGGATGTCCGGCAGCCCCACCTCGTCCTGTGTGTTCAGCTCCTTGCGACCAAACTGCCCTCGGCATACTGATTCTGTAGCGGGTAGTATCGACACTATCTCCAGGAATCGCGCATCATTCCACCACTATATACATTGCGAAATTTATACCAGACCTCAAAGAATATATCTTCCGCTACGTTTAGTGGCGCTCCAGCGGTTCATCTTTCGATAAACTTGTCGCCTGTCCCCCTTCGTCATTTACATTGCAACCAGACCGACGTCGCAGGGCTACCTCAGATATCAGAATGATAAGGGTAGAACGTGGTGGAGGCAGGCGCAATCGACCCAGAGTGACACTTTGAGGCCGAATCTTGAGACCCTGGCTAACCTTAAGCCGAAGAAATGTTTTTCTGGTGGACATGAGCTTCGCGAGATGCAATCGCGTTGAAAAAAAACCGATCTATGCAAGATTTACAAGACGCTAGGCCAAAGCTAAGGCTGAGATAGTATATTATGTAACAAGGGAGTCAAATGTAAAACACGTGTGTGCTCAGAAAATAGGAGGGCTGGCGAAGCCAAGCCCTCCTGTTTTTTTAGCATACAAGGGTTTTACATTCAACTCCCGTGTTGCATACAATATTTTTCGTTGCATGTGGACGTAAATGCAGTTTTAAGAAACCTCCCATGGTCGTAAAATTGCATTTTACACCCACTGCAACGAAAAAATAATTTTCGTCAGATCATTTCAATCAGGCAACAGTGGAACAGAACTCCAACTTGGATTTACGACCGACTTTTATATTACTTTGGACATGAACGGTATTTCGTTAAACGTAATCGATTTGCGTAATAAAAGTGCAGCTGGCATTGACGGATCAACAATTATTCACCCGCTGTGCCGTAACCACCTGTGGGCTGACTGGTCTGATTCAAAGGTATCGATAATTATAGAATAAAAATTGCGATATACACATGGCGAGTTGTCTAACCATTCACCCAATTATATTCCGTAGACGAATAAGTAGGTCATTCCTATTCTGTATGCGACGAACCTCCAACTTGGCATGCAGTGATTCACGTCGTACATGGTCCAACTTGTCATGAAATGTGAGATTATTTGAACCATCAACGTAATCCATCTATCGAATGTCAAGTAGGGACGAAAACCTGGAGCTACAATCTCTGTGAATAATCAAATGTTTGAGATACGCATACAAAACTTTCGCGATGTATCACTTAATCAGTTATTTGACTGGATACTGTATGTGCGTGGGTCTTCAAACTTGCGCAACACAATGCGACAAATTGTACTGTTACTACCGTACTAACGTTGCACTTGCTTGGCCATTGAAGTGTTCTTCAGATCCGGTACAAATTCTCATTCTCATTTCAGCCGGGATTGTAAGCCTGCTTGGATTCGGTGAACAATAAATTAGATCCAGCGTTTAAACCGGTAATGAAAATTCACTGGTTTAGGTGGCGTAGACATACCTGACGATAAGATTAAAACTCCTAACGCGAATTAACGACTTGGTCTACAATCACGGAAGAGCGCGGCATCGCGGCAAGAGCTGAATTTGAAGACGTGCCGAAACTCCAATTCTAACAATCGCGAATCGCCGAGTTCTTTCATAACGTCCGCGAACGCAAACCACCGTCGATCGTTTTCCCATTTATTTTTCTCTGATACGATCCTGTCTCACGGCAAATAGCCGATTGATTTCACGTTACGACGAATCGCCGTGTACTACTATTACGCTACGCAAACTAATTCCATTGTTTATACCGATTAATGAACAACAACACACTACATGCAGTTCGATAATCGGTTTCCACGACTAGAAATCGGTCGCACGTCAGTTTGAATCGAATCGTCGACAGTATCGGCTTCTAGTGCACTGAATAACCAAACAGGATTTATCGAGGCAAGTTCTACATCGATTGTTTCGTGATCAATTTAATTCAAAACGCTCTAATCGTCAGCGTACCGTAATTCTGTAATTCCAGAATTGAAAAGTTAAACTGTTGGGCTGCAATGTCAAAAATTGATAGCAATTTCTCTGAGTTTTCGTAGGATTTCCGCTAAACAGCGTTTGAAATATCGTTCTAATTCTGAAGAGATTGATTTTATTGTGATTGGTAAAGAACGGCCGTATGCACAAGCCGTTAAATCGTACCACAATTCCGCGACAGATTGTGTACCCCGGCGAGGCTTATAGTGATCGAGGATTATATTATCGTCAGAAGTGCGTTGGTGTATACCTTACAGCTTAGGTGTGAAACTGAACCTCGTCATACTATCACATATACGTCTCTGCAGATTACACATCTGTAATCGTTGAATACACGTGAACTACTGGCAATATTCCATTCCATTCAACTAATTGAACGTCTCTTCACAGAAACCAACTCCGAAATGGTTCTGCACTGGTTTATTCTGGCGGGGATCCTATTGGCTGTGAATGCAGGACCCGTGAGTTTTAATCTTGTCAAAATGTTACTTTATCTCATATATATGTCACAGCATGCGATTGACGCAAGCCCGTCGCTATGAAGACGTTGCTGTTTTTGTCGAACTCTTTTTCAGCATCGGCAAAGTTAAAGAACATGATTTTCTCGATGTTCATGCCGCGGCATTAGAGACGCCCAAGCCTCTGATTCTACTTGAGAACTCGTTCTCTCTTGCAGCTTATGAAGAAACTGTCTTTTGACGGGTGTAAGGAAGACAGCTGGCGCGTCACAGACATTTCCCTAGAGCCCGACGGTGACAAAATACACGTCGTCGCAGACGTAGGTTACGACGAGGTAAAGTTGCGTCAGTCTAGAAACCAGTTTCATTTTTCAACTGACAAAAAAACAACACATGACTTGATAATAATAACGTCGTCATCTTTTCAATCTAACAGAAAATATCCAACAAATTGCATCAAATCAAACTTACACTCCTCGGCTGCGACAAAGACTTCAAATGCACCAACCACACCAACGTCGTAGTCAATGACATCGACTGTCTCAATAAAAATGGTACAGAACTTGACCGGGAAGCCTGTGACGTAGCAAAGGTATACTTTCCGACAGACTTTTCTCTACCGTTGAAATCGTCGGATAATTTTATTGACAACGTTTCAGACACTGGCAGAATGGGAACTGGAAACTGGAGAGATATCAAAAAAATCTAAAAACAAAAGTACCAAGTCTGACTCGGACGGCATGTGCGTTCACTATGACACGAAACAGATCGACGTAAATGCCGCAGGCGGATCGAACGTCTACCAAACCGATCAAGTCAATAATTAGTTGTATGGCATCGTTCTCGTTGATCTTCTACACTCTGCTTTCAGCACCTGTAATAAATTTCCTGATACTTCAAGAAGCATATTGGTCAATTCTCTAGCCAATTTCGCAGTAGCGACAGCTTATGAATTTTTGTCACACTTCTGGTGAAATATTTGAGGGCATAACTAATTGCTGGACCCCGTTGCGCTCACCTGCGGCTGGTAAGTTTTGCAACTGGCATTTGAGCAAGAAGATGTGAGCTTCTTACCACGGGACCCCAAGCCAATTCGCAAGAACTTTAGGAGTCTTGATTATAACCAAGAAGAGAAGCGGATGCGCGAACCGCGGACAGTACAGTCTCGAGAAGCAGCCGATAAATTATATGTTTTGCGGCCTTAGTGTGTACCCAGCTCTGCGGCTCTTGATGGCCAATCTTTTTGTCCAGGGCGTGTATAAATTCCGTTTCAGGACCTCTGATATCTCCATTTGGAAATTGTTTTTCATTCCACTCGTTTTTTTTTTTCCACAACATGCGCCGCAGGTGGGTAGGTATACGACTCGCGGAACAAAACGGAGGCGACATCTTTTATTCTAGAGAGAGATAAAAATCGTGGTATAATGACAATGAATTGCAATTACGGCCGACAGTTTAAATCCCGTTTGTGGTACGTTCAGCTTAACGCGATTTGTTATTAAAGTCGCTAGCTTTAATGCAAATTTTTAACGTCCGTATAACGTCTATTCCACGTTACACTGCAGTCACACCGACAGCGTTATAAACGTGTCATGTACGTATTTCTTTACTTTCGTAATTGGAGAATATTGACAGCTATAACCGTTTTAGGTCACGTACGCCGCACGTATCCCATGATAGTTACACACGCAAAACAAACAACGTGTGACATAAATTTACGATAGCTAATATGCTGCGGTGAAACAGAAGCACATTTCCAATTATCGTGTGTTGAATTTCTGTTTCTTAACTAGATCATTTTTTTTTTACCGAACTGTGTTATTATCTGCATTCGATCAATTTTTGTTGATTCTCACATTGATCGACGTGAAATACTACAACTTTATTGCTCCTGATGTTCGTTAAGTTCAGATTCACTCATTCATCCCACATAATGAAGGTTGATTGCGATAAACCAGTGCAAAACTTTCGTTATTTCAAACTCTAATCTCCGTGATTAAACGGTATTTACTATTCAGGTGCCCACTGGGTCAGACTAACTCACTAGAAACTGTCTCAAATTACTCGCTCTGCCATTACATGATGTTTGAATCCGTTCCACGAGGAAGAATACCCTTATTCAAAGCTCCTGAGGAAACGTACGTAACGTACGTTTACGTAAGAAACTTGAGCATCATGTGAGAGGAAAGGCTGGGTTCCTTCAAGCCGGTACAACGCGTATCCTGATCCTTCTTACTCGACATCGTCTCACATGTGCTTTGTTTGAGGAAATCCAGGTAGACTTTGCACAACGGTGCGGCTTTTGTGCCAGCAACAAATTATTAAACTGACAAACCTGGTAGTTCGTCTCAATCTATACGGTACACTGCATGTCTATACAGCTTCTGATGATCAAGACGTCGATGCGAACCTGAGACTGTTGCGAAGGGTGATGTAAGCCTTTGGTGCAATCTTTGTACAAACGATTTGTAAACCTGGTACCTATACTGAAATGAATGGATTGAATTCCATTTTATTGGTGATCTCAAAAATTTAGAATGGCAAACGGTTATCTATGTTGGGTCGTTAGGTTTTATTTCTCTGCTGGTTTCCTTTTCGATCGTTAAGAATGAACATCTCTGTAACAAGCACCTAGAGTTAAAACAAGAACAAATACGGGACGAAATTCCGAGCCGCGAGTCTCTCGTAATATGTGAGCTGTAGGTATATAGCGAAGCTCGACACGTCGAGTATTTTCCACTGGATTGAGTTTCTTGCCTCGTGTTTTCCAAGTTTATGTATTTTGCGGGAAGATAGCGCCCAGCGAAAGGACGGCAAGGGATGGTCGGTTTTTGTCCACGCCATCGCGCGCCAAGTCCTCTTTATCTGAAGGCAAGTAGCTCGCGGAGTGTCACTGTGCGGTACTGTCATTGGTACGTCGCATCGTAGAATTGAGTCTCTGCCCTTTTTGTCTTAACTTGAATTGGAATCAGGACGGTAGTTTCGACGGAAGGACTCAACGTCGAAACCATAAAAATAATAATAAAACATGGACCCAGAGACTTGACTCGACGAAAGTTGGAAGCTTCTCCGGAAATGTGGCGAATGAATTTCCCCGACAAAACGCAATAAGAACTTACATAGCTGCGTATTAATACAAAAATTGTCGATGAAACGTGAATCAGCCGTTTATTTTATGGACTTTCATGTCTTAATGCTTTTTCCGTTATATCTGTACGTGTAATAACCCAGTTCTCAACGATTCTGTGCGTGATTCAGATGGGAAATAAAGTAATATACTTGAACGATATCCACCGAGACAAAGTGCACGAGGAGACTCTTGGCTCGTTTTGTAAAAAAAAAGTCCAAGTACCATACCGCCATCGCGAAAGTTATTATTTGATAAATGAGCCAAGTTGGACTACTTATTTCGTAACGTATGCGCGCAAGCGCTTCAACAACGTTTCTGCCGCGTCGTGCCCTAGACGAGGAGACAGAGATGGAGATGAAGGAATCGGGATGAAGACGGAGACGGAGATAAAAAAAGGTCCCCGCAAGCACACGTCAACGACAGTCGCACTACCATAGCCAGATACCTAGCTCTACATTCCCGCAAACCGCATTAGTTCTGCTCCGCGTGGCTCGAGTGCAGCGGATAGGGTGAAGGGGGTTCAAGGGGACCAAACCGATACGAGGGTTGCACGACGTCGAGGGTGCATCTCATCGCATTTGTTACTTTATTTGTTGCCTGCCTGCCTGCCTGCCTGCCTGCTTCAAGAAATCTAGTTTCTTCCCCTTGGTGGACACGGAAGTGCCTCCAGCCAGTATTTACAGACCTGTAGGATACCGCCCAGGGTTCCTTCCGTCCCTTTCTTATGACTTTTTCTCTTTCCCCGTGCATTATTCAACATGAAATATATACATTTCTATTTGACATCAGAGTCCGAAGGAAGGCTCCGGAGTTCACTGGACGCTTTCATACCTCGAGCTTTTTCGCTTTTCCTCGATATACACGAGGCCATTGTCTCGGATTGAATTTAATGAAATTTTCAAGAAGAACGAAGAGAAGGAATCTAGTTTCAATTTGTCGAGGAATCTTGGCAGCGAAAACAATGGACCTCGGTTGTCGTATTCGTTACAAAGAGGTAAACTAGGGGTGACGACGGAGGTGATTCGAGACGTTGTTTGCAGCACGAGTTTCAAGTTTCGCATAGCAGTGCGGGAGGAGGAGGTTCTCCGTTTGATGTTCTTCCTTTTACCACCCGACTTATATATTTCTCGAGTGTCGTCGCCACGCTGAAGTCAGTAATGCAGTTTCAATTGCAGAAAAATCATAAAACCGCAGAATTGGAGAGACCGAGATTACAGCTGGTAGCAAACGTCCCAATGAAGATTCATGAAAATGAGATTCTCATTTCAAAGTATGCTCTAGGTAGGATCCTCCAACGGTTATACCTGGGTTTAAAACGGATTGAGGTCGCTTAACGATACCCTCAAAGAGGGAGACACGGACCAACGTTACTGGTATGCGGAAATGGTTACTTGATAACGCTTCCACCACCACCACCATGTTCACCTCACGTACTACCATACTTCTGGGAAGCATTTCAACCGAGTTCAAATCTTGATGGGGAACTGTGTAGACCACATCAAAGGTGTGTCAGTTTTTCTGAAAACTGTGGATATGTACTTGCAAACGTGAATGGGAGACGGTGCGATGGGGCTGAAAGTTAAACTTCGTTTATACAGAAGCTTGTTGACCCGGTTATACTAATCTGAGATTATCAAACAGAGGACCATCGCGTCTACGAGTGCATTGCAGCAGAGGAGAACCGTAATACGAAGCATTGTGCCGTGGCTTGATTCGCGTGGCCGAATCCATTCACATTGGGACCTGGGGAACCCGCGCTGTTCATTTGACAGTTTCAAGCCAGACGGACGGTTTTATCTTTACTCGTGATGCCTTTCCTGTCTGTTGGATTCATCGATTGCCCTTTAAAAATCGGGGAGTAGTTGTATAAAAAAAAAAAAAACACGAACCTTCGGTTTCGAAAATCTTGAGGTTTTTCACATTTCAGAGAAGCTCGACTGAATCCGTCATGCGTCTATTGTCCGTAGAAATATTCATCGGGGCTGTAAAAGTCACAGAAACTATTTTTGCGTTTTCTCTCCTTTTATTTGTAAATTTTTTTCATTACTCTAAAGTGAAATGAAATCGCCTCAGAGTGCTCATCTCCGACGAAGCTCTCATTAACAACCAGAGTTACCAAAAGTCCTGAAATAACCGCCCACCCGCGGTTAGTTGCTCTTCATTATAATTCCTATAAAGGTACAAAAGCGAAATTACAATTTGAATTAGTGACCACTTCGCAAGAACCTACGGGCTCTGTGTAATTGCTTAAACGATAATGGCGCGGTAATGGAGGGTTAAATGAGAAAAAAACCAAAAGTAAATGGAAACGCGTCGAAATAGAAAAGAACAAAAGATGAAAAATAGATCAGAGGTGAATTCGGACGTTACTCAACACCAAATTCAAATGCATACGATGCTCAACACCAGCTGAAGCCAACTCACTGTTCAATTGTACCAACAAAGTGATAATCGTTGATGAAAATGCGCGGCTACCCATTGAGCGGATGCCTTGGCCGCAACTTCGTAGAATTGCTTTACCTCGACCGACGGCATATGGCAACGTTTGATAAGATAGGAAGTAACTATCCTGCAAAGATACTGTTTTTCAAAGGCGAAGGGAGGTACACATACACAGTGCTTGAAATTGAGACCATTGCTGGAACTTTCCACCATTGACGCCCCTGAATAGGAAATGCGTCTAGACGCCTCCACTTCACGCAATGGAAACGCCGCTTGTGCAACGTTTCGTTTTCATCCACCCCAGACTTTACGGCGACACATTGTGTTAAATTTGAAAGATTTCCTCCCTTCGTACCTTTGGGCGAGAGACTAAGCCTGGGGCAAACAAACGCTGGCTCGCGCCATTAAAAGAATGAGAAAAACGTTTCATTAAAATGATTGAAGACAAAGTGATTCTATTTCACAATCTTGCTTCTTTTGAAAATAATATTCTATCCTCGCAGATGGCATTGCAGTTATTGAGGTAATTAACACCTAAAAATACGGAGCTTGCAGACTGTAATAACTATTTTAGGGTACCAGCTCCGTTAGCTGGGGTTTAAAGTTTATTCAACGTTCTGGAATCTACTGAAACGTAACCCTTCACCACTTCTTAATTGAACCCCAACCATTTTCACCTCCGTCAATTAAAAGTGACACTCCAGAAATTAAGTCCCTGTGGTCGGGTTTCAATGATTCATCTCAAAAGTTTCAAACGAACTGGATTTTCCATTGAAGGTGTCAGGTGTTCAACACGCGAGTACGGCCAGAAGTTAGCACCTAACAACTGCATGAGAGCAAGGAAATAAATTGACAGAAAAAAAGAGAGCGTTATAATTGGCCCGCTTAATTCACCCTGGACCCACTTGGGACTGTGTCCCGGGGTGTCACTGCTGAGCAAATCGTTTGCAGTTACGAGCAAGCTGAGGATGTATTGTGAAACAAACTCTAAAGCACTATGCGATGGTGGTATGGGTCACAAAGCATGCCCTACCGACATCGAGCATCGTAGTAACGTGGCATTTAACAGCGGGTGTGAAAGCATTCAAAGTCCCCAATGCCTACATGGCCCTTATATTAGCGGGTGAAATCTGCATGACAATTGGCAGTAACCATTGTGCGGTAAACGCTTGCACTGTACCGGCATACATATGCTAATATTCTCTTACGTTAACGCTCCACACCTTATAATCATAAATTATATTGAAAACGTTTGGGGTACCTACTCCGAATATGAGGGAGCAGAGAGAACTGGGCCGAGCTGACTGCGTAACGGAATCAAATGGGTAAAACGAATCGAATAAATCTCTTTCAAGCTAAGCTGCACCCTTCAGATTTCAGAAGGTCGTCCCTGGTCGATCAGACTCACCGGCAACAACACTTTTTATACCCCGAAATTATTTCACCGGGTCGATTCGTAGTTTGGGGATACAATTGACTTCGATGTCGGTTGTTGGCGATTTCACAGTTTCCTCGTGGCTTCAATGTAAAGATAACATTTTCACAGATATGTATGCAAATACATCAGGGACAGAAGCGTCTCGAGCCTGGAAAGATTTCTGCCTTTGGTTAGTTTGGCAAACTGGTGGTTTAAAAAGTCGTCATCTCGCGAATTATTTTGACACCAGTTCACGAAATTCAGCGAAAAACCGTGTGCTTTTTGCAAAAACTACATTACAACCACTGGACGATTTCACTGAAATGTAGCTCGAGGTTCTCGATTTCCATATTAGTCTAATACCCCCTTCTTTGCTTGAACAAACTTCCTGCTACGAGACTCATCGTACAGTTAAATTACTTCCGTAGACTATGATCAAACTTCAAGTCTTGAACATTATTGAAAATTGTTTTTCGAAAGAAAGGCTGTTGTTGAAAATCTGTTTGCACATTGCCTGAGGCAGTAATATTAAATATCCGGAAAACGAATCTATGCACCAATGGTTCACTTCGGTATTCGAGCATCCTGACTTGTTTGTGGAAGAACAAATATGCTTCGCAAACCAGTGACTGACACGCAACATTTTTTTATACCTGTGTGGTCAAACAAAAGAGAAGAAAGAACGTTGTTAAGCTTTGGATCGTTTTCGTTCTTCCTTTTCCTTCGATTTATTTTCTTCACTCTTCTTTTATATACAGTGGAAAAATACGCAGGCATGCAACCTGCTCGCCATACTGAAGCAATTAAACGCACGAGTAGAGCATAAACGGGCTCGTCTGTTCGAACAAGACAAACGAGTTTAAAAGCTGCGAATGTATTTTATTTCACTTCAGGAACAGGCGCCACGTCTCGTTCTTCAACGAGTATAGCATCGAGTGACGCGCGGTCCATCGAAATAAATTCCAATTTTATGAGGAAAGGAAACAAATCAAAGGATATTATATATTTATGGCAGGCTTGTCACAATGTATCAAACTGATAGATTTATTCGTCTTATCGACGATGCTATTGCCGCTCTTCCCGTACTCTAGACTGGTTGATGCATAGTATACCCTCTGGGAAATATACAAGAGTAAAGCCGAATAGCTTTCGCTACGGCGTTCTTTGTGCTCCGTAATCTTTTCTTCGCGTTCGCACAGGCATACGTATACCATACCCTAGCGCATTCGTTTAACATTAATATTTGATCGATAATGTTATGCAAATGAAATGAAATAGCTGCAGAGCTGCGGCAGCCTCATCATCCTCAGAAATGAACAAAGAGATTCAATCCAGTTGCAGGGATGAGTCGAACTCTTCTGCAAGTCCGCTACTATTTCACGACCGATTGAACACTGACCCGACGGGATCAAAGAGAAACAGAAAATCACAGATATGGTCAGACAGGCCAACTATTTTCACTTCGACACGCGATCATCTCGTTTTCCACAAGAAGAAACTCCTCTGATCTTACTGTGTCGTTTTTCCTACCGTCAGCCCACGTGACGATGGATCAAGGGGGTTTTAGCGTGGGTTTGGAAAGAATCGATTCTTGGGTCTGCTCGATTGGGATGGAAATAACTTGATATGCAATATTTGGCATGTAAACTGTGGGATTTGAGAAATCTGATTCTGTAAAGGTACGAGCGGCCCGAGCCAATCTTAGAAAAATACATAAGCTGTTTGCAAGTAAAGAATCATGATATGGAGGGAATAAAGAGATAGGCTACTGACTCCGAATTAACTTGAACAGACAAAACCTTGGGGCGGTGGTGTAGCTTCAACTGTTACGTTTCCATCTCCGGACGGACGGATCCACGAATCGAATAGTATCAGACGCTATTCAATAATTCATGAACTTTCCTTTTCCGTTTCACTGGTTTTACGGCATTCGAAACATTGTTCGATGATCGAGTAAATAATTCTTGATTTTCTTCTCCAGGCCGTACTGAACGCTACTCAAAGCAAAAAGTCTTTACAGACCAACAGAGATGCTCATACTACATTAATAACGGTCTTTAAGGGCATGCTGGACTCAGATTTCCATATTTAAAAAATAATGAAGCCGGATATGAACGGGGGGGTGTTTAATGGGTTCCTTAGACGATTTGTAATCAAATTGGTAGCTGCATGAACGTGTATCTCACCAAAATCGAGTAAAATAAGGCTTTTTTGTTTCGCGAAGCGTGGGGACCGTCACTTGTTTTCACTGATATCACCGACTACGCATCACAAGGGTGGAAACGAACCATTGAGCGCCCTCAGGAATATAATTCCACTCACATATATCGCAAAACTTGTTCATTTCACTCAACGATGAAGACGAAAAATTGTTTCCAAAAAAGACTGTAATTTTTCTCGGTATAAAGCACCGGCCGCGGCCATGTTGGATCGTTTCGCGTTGCGAGTCGGGCCGAGCAGCGCTTGCCAACCTTCGTCTCGCGGTCCTGCGTTTCACGAACCGCCGTTCCTTGCTCAGCGCTATGACAGCTGAGCGGGAATTCAAACGGAAATAATTCGGAATAATAATAGTTATAACAAATGTAAGGTATGTATAAGTTGTAAAAATTTGTAAATTAGTCTAATTGTAAGTAGTAATGTATTCGATGAAATTATGGAGACGGAAACCATGTAACCCCGAGGGGAACAATAAATAAACATACATAAACATACACTGAGAGAAATTTATAGTTATCGTTACTATTCATGTGAGTTATAAATGGCCTCGAACATTTTTTTATAGTAACCGAAACTATAATATAGTATTCTCAACCATTATTTGGGTTCGATTGAATATTTTTATAATCCTGTCAATCATAAAATCCGTTAACTATATAAATTTCTCTCAGTGTACATAAACATACATAATAATTATAATAATGCATTGTTATTATTATCATTATTATTATTATTATTATTATTATTATTATTATTATTATTATTATTATTATTATTATTATTATTATTATTATTATTATTATTATCATTATAATTACAATTTCCGAAATAATAATCATAACAATTATTATAATAATAATTATTATTATTATCATTGAAAAAAATTTACTCGAAAGTGGTGTGAATGAAAATGAAAACGTATGCGCCATTTTTTTTTTTTTTACTAACACTGAAATCCTGTGAAACGCACAGAATAATCAAAATTCCGATTCTTTTGAGAGATTTTCAAGTTTCAGCATAAAAAAACTAGATAAGGCAGAGGTGTAAAGTCGTATACGCCATTTATTATTCGATTTTTTTATCTTGAAAATGTTGTGAAAATCGGAATTTCAATTTTTTCCGTAATAATAATGATGATGATGATGATGATGATGATGATGATGACGACGATAATGATGATGATGACGATAATAATAATAATAATAATAATAATAACAATTATTATCATAATATTATGATAATAATTATTATTATTATGATAATAACAATATGATAATTATTATTATTATCATTGCAAAAAATTTACTCGAAAGTGGTGAAATTTGTAAATGGAAATGAAAACTATGCGCCATTTCTTTTTCTTTTTCTACAAAAACTCTAAAATCCTGTGAAACGCATAAAAAAGTCTGATTTCAGAGTTCTTTATGTGAAATTTTCAAAATTCAAAATTAAAAAAAAAAAAAAACATTGACAGGGCAACGGTATAAAGTCGTATAGTCGTAGTACGCCATTTTTTTCACAAATACTCTTGTCCTGTGCAACGCATAGAAGAATTGAAATTCCGATTTTCACAACATTTTCAAGATATAAAAAAATAAAAATAAAGGGCGTATACGACTTTACACCTCTGCCTTATCTAGTTTTTTTTATGCTGAAACTTGAAAATCTCTCAAAAGAATCGGAATTTTGATTATTCTGTGCGTTTTACAGGATTTCAGTGTTAGTACAAAAAAAAAAAATGGCGCATACGTTTTCATTTTCATTCCCACCACTTTCGAGTAAATTTTTTTCAATGATAATAATAATAATAATTATTATAATAATTGTAATCTCTTCTTTTTTGACCCCATCCAATTCTTATAGACCAGTTTATTAGGTATCTTGGGTCGAATAAACAACTTCCGTTTACGTTTCAGCCCCTGAAGTGGGCCCTCTTCAGAACTATGACAAAATATTTATTTATCAATTAACTATATACAATGTAGAGCTTATAAGGTATAAAGTATAAATACTTACAAATAACTTTTCTTTCATTCCAACTTAATTTAATTTTAAAAAATAACAATATCCATTCTCTTCAAGATCTAAGACAGAGAAATTATTTTTATCAAACAGACGAACAGGCCATATATTAAACCACCAAACATTATTCTTCTCCCTATGAACTCACATATAAATCTGAAGGTATTAGATATATTCAATAAACTTTATAATATTTACTAAACACGTGGATCGGGTACGTAATCATAGACTCAAATTAGCTAATTTGAGGTTAGAACGTCCCTGGATAATATTATTTAATTTAAACTAAGAAAAAATTCTGGAAACAACCAGATGGCCAATGCCGAAGTTTATCTATCTTTATCTTAAAGGGGTTCCGACACCTGCGTCTAACATAAAGATAGCTTCCAACTCGTTGAACTAATTGAGAAACTTAAAATCCCTAAGGGATATGTATTTATCTCATTGGATGTTATTTCTCTGTTCACCAACGTGCCTAGAATTGACTGTGTCAGCTATATCTAACCGTTGGCATTCTATCGCTGAGTCGTTGAAAGTTCCTAAGGACAGGTTCATTGTAGCGTTGAAACTCTGCTTTGAAGCCGCGTGTTTTAAATTTAATAATAATGCATACTCACAAACCTTCGGCCTTCCCATGGGTTCGCCGCTGTCCCCTATTCTATCTAATTTAGTAATGGATGACCTTGAAATGACTTGCTTGAGACAGTTACCTTTTGTAGTTCCTTTTTACATAAGATATGTTGACGATATCCTGATGGCTGTACCTGAGGATTCATTTAAATTGGTGCTTGACACTTTTAACAGTTTCCACCCTAGACTACAATTCACTATGGAAAGTCAAGTAGATGAAAGAATTAACTTCTTGGATGTCACGATCATTAACAAATCCGATGGAATTATCACAGATTGGTACCATAAACCTACGTGGTCCAGACGTTACCTAAACTTTCACTCACATCACCCGACGCAACAAAAAATCGGCATTATATATGGGCTTGTAGATCGAAGCTTTCTATTGTCTGATCCGTCCTTCCGCTTAAAGAACTTGGAACTAGTAAGAGAAGTGTTGATTGAAAATAACTATCCTCAGAATCTCATTGACACTCATATATTGAAACGGATAAAAACTCTGGAAGAGAGACCTGGAATCCATCCTAGTGGACCTAACTCAAGTTCGAATGGAAACCGTACCAGTAAATTCTGTTTTCCCTATGTTAAAGGGGTCTCTCAGTCGATTGCGCGTACACTAAAACCATTCAATATGGCTTGCGTTTTCAAAAATGTAAATAGTTTGTCTAATCTTTATAACCAATTGAAAGACAAAACCCCCCTGTCACATACCTCTAATGTAGTGTACAGGATACAGTGTGGAGGATGTACTTCATCCTATATCGGACAAACTGGGAGATGGCTAAAAACTAGAATGGATGAACATGACAAAAATGTAAATAGAAAATCTAAAGAGCACACAGCCCTCACCAAACATAAGATTAATATGGACCATCAGTTCCGATTCAATGAAGCCACGGTTTTGACAAAAGAAAAGAATTTACGTAAACGTTTGATCCGGGAAATGTGTCACATAGTGAAAGATAAGACGTGTGTGAATCAACGTAGCGATGTGGACAACCTAGCCACTACTTATTATGGTCTACTCTAACATCTTAAATGAAAATATAATTGGACCCATGATAAGTAGAGATCTAGTTAGTTTGAATTTACCACCTAATTTCTGATTGGCTCGTGACATATAACTATCAACCTATGACTTCGGTTAGCAATGCACGCTTCCTCGTTTCCGGTGTAAAGTCAATATGTGATTTAACTGTTGGTTTATAGAAGTTTTCTAATCGGAATAGGAGTCCTTGAAAATAACGGTTTCATACGACGAATGTGCCATATAATGGCACCCAAAGAGCCAGATAAACTTCGGCATTGGCCATCTGGTTGTTTCCAGAATTTTTTCTTAGTTTAAATTAAATAATATTATCCAGGGACGTTCTAACCTCAAATTAGCTAATTTGAGTCTATGATTACGTACCCGATCCACGTGTTTAGTAAATATTATAAAGTTTATTGAATATATCTAATACCTTCAGATTTATATGTGAGTTCATAGGGAGAAGAATAATAATAATAATAATAATAATATTTGTTTATTTCCACGTGTACAGTTGGAAAACATGGTGCAGTAGTATGTAGAGTTAGTCTAACAGTGAATCATTAGAGAATATGGAAAGATGTAACTTAAAATAGCGGTTTGTTCAATAATATTACGTGACTGGGCCGTGCCACTTACATTGGAGAGTAACAACACATGCGATAACAAAAAAGAGAAACAAAAAGAGGCCCAAGAGCAGGACTTAAAAGTCAAGGACACATGCTGCGAGGGTCATGTAATAATGTTTGGTGGTTTAATATATACCTGTTCGTCTGTTTGATAAAAATAATTTCTCTGTCTTAGATCTTGAAGAGAATGGATATTGTTATTTTTTAAAATTAAATTAAGTTGGAATGAAAGAAAAGTTATTTGTAAGTATTTATACTTTATACCTTATAAGCTCTACATTGTATATAGTTAATTGATAAATAAATATTTTGTCATAGTTCTGAAGAGGGCCCACTTCAGGGGCTGAAACGTAAACGGAAGTTGTTTATTCGACCCAAGATACCTAATAAACTGGTCTATAAGAATTGGATGGGGTCAAAAAAGAAGAGATTACAATTAATTATTATCATTGAAAATTTACTCGAAAGTGGTGGGAATGAAAATGAAAACGTATGCGCCATTTTTTTTTCTACAACACTGAAATCCTGTGAAACGCACAGAATAATCAAAATTCCGATTCTTTGAGAGATTTCAAGTTTCAGCATAAAAACTAGATAAGGCAGAGTGTAAAGTCGTATACGCCCTTATTTTATTTTTTTATCTTGAAAATGTTGTGAAAATCGGAATTTCAATTCTTCTATGCGTTGCACAGGACAAGAGTATTTGTGAAAAAATGGCGTACTACGACTATACGACTTATACCGTTGCCCTGTCAATGTTTTTTTTTTTTTTTTTGAATTTTGAAAATTTCACATAAAGAACTCTGAAATCAGACTTTATGCGTTTCACAGATTTTAGAGTTTTTGTAGAAAAAGAAAAAAATGGCGCATAGTTTTCATTTCCATTTACAAATTTCACCACTTTCGAGTAAATTTTTTGCAATGATAATAATAATAATTATCATATTGTTATTATCATAATAATAATTATTATCATAATATTATGATAATAATTGTTATTATTATTATTATTATTATCGTCATCATCATCATTATCGTCATCATCATCGTCATCATCATCATTATCATCATCATCATCATCATTATTATTACGGAAAAATTGAAATTCCGATTTTCACAACATTTTCAAGATAAAAAAAAATCGAATAATAAATGGCGTATACGACTTTACACCTCTGCCTTATCTAGTTTTTTTATGCTGAAACTTGAAAATCTCTCAAAAGAATCGGAATTTTGATTATTCTGTGCGTTTCACAGGATTTCAGTGTTAGTAAAAAAAAAAAAAATGGCGCATACGTTTTCATTTTCATTCACACCACTTTCGAGTAAATTTTTTTCAATGATAATAATAATAATTATTATTATAATAATTGTTATGATTATTATTTCGGAAATTGTAATTATAATGATAATAATAGTAATAATAATAATAATAATAATAATAATAATAATAATAATAATGATAATAATAACAATGCATTATTATAATTATTATGTATGTTTATTTATGTTTATGTATGTTTATTTATTGTTCCCCTCGGGGTTACATGGTTTCCGTCTCCATAACTTCATCGAATACATTACTACTTACAATTAGACTAATTTACAAATTTTTACAACTTATACATACCTTACATTTGTTATAACTATTATTATTCCGAATTATTTCCGTTTGAATTCCCGCTCAGCTGTCATAGCGCTGAGCAAGGAACGGCGGTTCGTGAAACGCAGGACCGCGAGACGAAGGTTGGCAAGCGCTGCTCGGCCCGACTCGCAACGCGAAACGATCCAACATGGCCGCGGCCGGTGCTTTATACCGAGAAAAATTACAGTCTTTTTTTGGAAACAATTTTTCGTCTTCATCGTTGAGTGAAATGAACAAGTTTTGCGATATATGTGAGTGGAATTATATTCCTGAGGGCGCTCAATGGTTCGTTTCCACCCTTGTGATGCGTAGTCGGTGATATCAGTGAAAACAAGTGACGGTCCCCACGCTTCGCGAAACGAAAAAGCCTTATTTTACTCGATTTTGGTGAGATACACGTTCATGCAGCTACTAATTTGATTACAAATCGTCTAAGGAACCCATTAAACACCCCCCCGTTCATATCCGGCTTCATTATTTTTTAAATATGGAAATCTGAGTCCAGCATGCCCTTAAACTTTCGATGCCTCATTCAATCGATATGAAATATTAATCCGTAGACATGAAAGTCTGCCACACTTTTCTGCTAACAATCATGGTGAAATATTGAACCACCCAAGATAACTGACCAGGCAAATATTATCATGGATTGCAATTCTGGTCCAACTTAGCGATGAATCAATCGCAGAGTGTCAGAGTAATAGGATTGATGGGTATTTCAATACCTGGATGATATAAAAACTCATTGGAAGAGAATAAACCTGTCTTTTTTTCTATGCCATATTTCCATTAATATTATACGAATGTATATACCTTGCGTATATTCAGCACGTAGCTTCGGTTGAATAAATATAACATTTTTTACAGCGTGCCATTCAGGGAATTCTTTTCAGCGAACCACTATGCTTGGATATCCGTTCCATACATATTCCCCCCTGTCCTATATATGACTATGTATAGGAGATAAGCCTCATGGAAATTGTCGGACACAATCCTTTTAGACGTTTTCGGTATGCGAATCATGCAAGACTCGAACCCCCACCTTTCCACCTCAATCTACAACCCCTTTATTCCACCCGAGGGAAGACCGCGCGCAAACCCAAATGGGTTTGCCCCCACCCCGTAGAGGGGAAAAAATAGGAACCGATTTATCAATCGGAGGATCAAAGCTTTGATCATATTTTTCAACGAATCGGAAAATAGTTCGTTAGGACTGCGGTAATCTGATTAAAACTGATCCGAGGATTGGCTGGAAAAATTTTGCCGGATTAAATCCCTCAATTCTGCAGCTCTCTAGAAATAAATCTGATTTCTTTATAGATCCTGCTCTCGTCTATATACGATTCTTTATCAGAAATAGTGCACCGCACTCCCCAGTTCGAGGAATATAAACCGAGATAAGATACAGGAAGATTTAGTATATGTATGCCCTACCCAATTCCCAAATTGTGTGCATCAGCATAAGATTCAATTTTGATACGTATTATCAGTGAATATCAGAGAAATGACGGAATGAAAAGTCAAGATTCCTGCGTAGGGGCCATCAAAAAGCACTTTCGTTTCAGATATAGAAAATCTATGTATATATATGTATATCTGCAGGTTTTACCCGTGGGGCAAGAGTCTTAGGCATTCACATTTTTTTTTATGATTTTTCATTCATTTTGATTTTTTTTTTCAAATAAATTTTGAATTACATTTCTTTCTTTTTTATGTTTTTTTATGCACTGTGTCTTACGTTCACGTTCCCGAAACAATTTAATCCTTTCAGCCTCAGAAATTCTAGGTTTTTTACACTCAAAGTTATTCGCCGTCAATGATATCCAGTTTGTGTTCGCGATATAATTTGGATCGCTCGGCACAGTACTCGAGTCCATTACTCGCGGGATAACGATCGCGGGATAACTGACCATAATACACATCCGGTTCTCTTGTTCATATTAAAACAAAAAACTTTCTAACCTTACATGCCTTCTATATCCGATTCGCGTGACGATAAAAAGCTACATCTGTTGCTCAAAATGTTAAATCTGCCGATCGGACACCCATACCCATCACCTACACTTTCTGAATACCCCAAATTGGAGGCATTTTCAATGCTAATATACGTATGTATTATCTACTCGGATGGAGGTAGAAAATGGCACATCTGCGGCAAGAAGAGGAGGTTCGCTCAGTCGAGGTCCGCCTGGAGGATTGTCCTATGCGTCACTCCGTTCATAATGTATAATTTGGTAGACACCTTTGCAGCCTGCGGGTATTTTACAAGTACGCGTGCTAAAAGTTGCAAGAGCACCGAGCTCGCGCGCCGGGTCTTAAGATAAACTTTCTACTCCTAGCCAGCCTCTTCCGGGGCGTCTCCTCAACGAGCAGGGAAAACGTGAATCCACGTTCAGTAGCCCCAAGTGACGTACAAATTCCATTTCACCTGGGTGGAAGATGAAGATTGGAGCACGAGTAAACGGCGATGACTGTACAGATAGAATTGACCTTTGGCTTCCCAGAACTTACTCCGACTCCTGTTTACTCAACCATGGGTTAGTCTGGTCTAACCAAAACTCGGTTGAATCACGACATTTGCGCGTATCACTAATTAGGTGGTCGAGGTACCTTGCGGAAACGTGATGTGTACATGTACCCACGTCTACCTTCTGAGTTACTAATGTAACCACTGAGTAGAGTGTTAATATTTAATTGCAAGCCTTGCCCCGGAGGAGTTTCCTTCACGGATTTAGACATCCTACTGCCACGAGCTGCTTGCGATACATAAACACCGGATGTGCTTGGAGAGTTTGCTGAGCTTCGGCCTTAAACTAAGAGCCTAGTTTCACAAATTATTCGCAACCTTATCAATCCTAGTCGGTGCCGGTAGCAGCTCTCAGAGAGCGGGATTATAATTCTGAATTTTGAGAGCACGGATCATTAATTATTAGATTCTCTGAGGCAACGGGGATTTCTGGTACGTTTCAGGGCTACTTTCAATTTCTGTTATCTCACTAGCGGAAGTTGGTCGGGTTGGGGGCTATTGATCACCGGGAAATTAGTTAATCAGAGACGTCGTGGTTTAACCTGTTTGCTAGACCGTTATGTAACTACACAGAGAGGAAAGTACGTGGAAATCGATCGCGTCAAAATGTTAATTACCCTAAAGTGAAATGGATTTAATCAGGCGCGACTACGCATCGTAACTGAAATAAATGGGTTCAAGGTTCAAGAAACAAGGTGAGGGCCTCGGATAACCCTTCCGGTGGTGCACCACGCCGCAATCTGTAGCCGCTTTGGAAGTTCAGGCTCAACCCTTCGCATCAATGTGATTTAAAATCCATTAGAAAAAAGCTTTCAGCTTTTCATCGTTCGATATCGTCAAAACGGCCTCCGGCTCTCATAAGGAATTTATCGGTTCGAGAGAGGGGCTGAATCGATGGAATGAAAAACACTATCCAAATTCGATCAACCCCGTTCCACGCATACCGTCTCAAATATCAAACCCCGACCTGACCATCAATAGCCATTTATAGACGCCGGAATCGCGTTTCAGTGGCGGTGAAAATAAATTGACCGGATGCGGAACTTGTACGCACCGTCGATATGTGGAACCTCTCGAAAGTATTCCGTAATGCTTACAGTTTTTCGCGGAAAAGCGTATTTCCACTTCAGGCAAAAATGCACGCAGCAAGTCTTGGATACCGACACACTCATCCGGGTACAAAGGGCTGAACATGCAAGGGCGTAAGGGCTGGTCGACATTTTCCTTTCGCAGTCTCGTTGTTCGACCGAATTGAGGTTTTTTCAATCACAACCTATGCGGGCTCTCTCAAACTTTCCAGCCATCTTGAACCAGACCAGCAGTTCAATGGTTGGGATTAATTGACGAAAGAAACGAAGAGCAACGATTGAAGCTCTCTTGGGCTACTTTTTCGTTATTTCGCGGCAATCCACTTCACCTGGAGTTGCAGTTATAACGAGATAGATAGATATATGAATCGACGTTCTTATTTCAGTTGTTGGCGAAAAGACACGTGTTCGTTTGGTTTATGGCGACGCCACTGCGAGACGCCCGAGGCAGCCCATTAGACGGGCGACAATGCCCTCCCTTTCTCGACTTTTATACGTATTTCCGCCATTACCGCGCATTCTATGTCGCAATAAATTCTTTCTCCGTCACATTAAAATTCTTGAAAGGAATCCTGAATATTCACTCCAGCTCAGACGCGATATTGATACCCCTGCGGAGAACAAAAAGCGGCGTGAAAATATCGCGACGTATAGAAAAAAATTTTGTAAATATTCGTGAAATGAAGAAGATTCGCAGAACTCTGCGTATTTGCCCGTGCGTCAGCAATATTACAAATCAAAGTGGAACGTAATTTTAATTACGTTAAACATGTTCAGGGTTGTCAAACGGGTTGATGTGACGGAATGTTGACAGAGGATCCTGGCCGTCGTGTACCCCTCGGGATGTATCGGGCCAAAGGGGACACCATAAAGGATGGCCGGATAGCTTAGGGGCAAAGGGGAAGCGACTGCTTTCATCTCATAATTAAACCACCCCCTGGTCGACCGACGGGGCAAACGAAAAAGGGAAATGAGGATTGGCGAAAGGGGAATCCCTCGCTTCTCCACCTTCTCGAAACTCTTGTCAATAATTACTAATTTGTACAGTTCGTTCGCATCTCCGTTATTTCAAAACGTTTTTATTTTATCGTATCTAAATTTATCACTGCGACGCGACGTGGGAATTTCATACTTTCGCATACGAACTCTTTTCCAAACCCTGGTTCCGAACGCTAGGTCGAATATTTCATTAATTTCATACTTTCTGCTCAGGATTATACGACATATTTGCACTTTTTTCTCGCTTTTTTCACGTATCAAGCTCATCACATTCATATTCGAATGACCAGGTACCAGATTGAAATTCGTTCTCATGAGCTCCAGAATTATCATATATTTTTACTCATGTAATAACGATCGAGCTCGAAAACGTGATGTCCACGTTCAACTGAATCATTGAACTTTTTTTGCCGAACTTGATCGCGGCAGGATACATGTTATACAGCTTCAGTGTTTGTTTCACGTTCAGTAAACTGTGGATAACTCGAGAGGTGTTCAGTGGTGAGAGACAAATCCCTAGTCAAGAACAATCGAGTGCGGGAATGAGTGGTAGAAACGTAAAAAGAAATTTGAGTGTGGTAGGCGTGAGTGAGCAAGAGAAAATGGAGAGGGATTATGAGCCTTGATCCACGTTCGCAAGTTATCAAAGAACCACGTGTTCTCCGCTTACACTCTCTATTCGAGTACTTTTTTTCAATGCTTCCAAGGCAAATGGAATCTAATCAGTGCAGGTAACTCCGTTGATTATAGGGAAGTAAAATCGCGAGGAATTCAAGAATCAAGTTTAGACGCAGTTTGTGTAGAATCTTCAATATTAATCAACCGTCACGTGAAAATCACGGACATTTGATTAACGAGCAGTCTGGAAAGTTTTTGAATCAAAAAAAAAAATGTTCAATGCGTACATTCGTTCTATTCATTGCGTTTCATTTCATAAATTCAGAAATAACCCCAAACGTTCAAATGCTCATATAGCACTTCTGTATGTCGTTGACTAATGAGAGAAAAACAAGAGTAGAACGTGATTTATAGCCTAATCAACTGGCCCGTGACCAGTGGTAAGATCCTGCTGCCATAGCTCGTGACTCTTCAAGTAAAGATAACGAGCCTTGTTCGGCTACTTTGTTTTCCACACTGTTCAAGGACCGATCGATCAAAAAGAAAGGACGAATGGTCTGAAAAATTGATCGTACGCACCTCCGGCTGTAGAAGATTGTCCATGTTCAATTATGATTTATCGTAGAGCAACCTCGTCACGAATTTGAGACGTGAAGCGTCTCTGAGACATTGAAAACTATAACAAAAAGAGAGGTGAACTGAAATTCCACAAATTAACTCGATGGAGAGCCACGAGGCAAATCTGAAACCAGGAATTTTACCGACGGTGAATCCGGGAATTGAGAAAAATACGGGTAGCAACAAAATTCAGGCAGGTTTGCGCGACCTCCCAAACCACCCTTTACCACCCCATCTTTTTGCGGAAGAAAGCGGGACCTCGTTTACTGGGCAGATATGTCTAGAACTCTACGAGGCAGCCTCTGGCAGTGTTTTCCAGCTTTTGGAAGACTTTTGCCGGTCTGAGGGGGGAGCCTTGATAACGATGCGATTACGTTTTATTCCCCCGATTCAGAGGGTTACGGAATATTGCGGATGGAGCTATGCAGGTCGAATTTTTTTCCATCGCTATCGTTCGAGAATAGCAATACGTTATATTACGTTGTCGGTACGAAAAGGTCGTTTTCATTTTCTCTTTTAATTACGCAATTCGAAGAAAAGCTTCGGCGAGGAATCTCAGGGATAGAATTACGAGTCATGTAAAACAAGAAGGGAATGTTTGATCTTGAGTTGTGAGGTGAGAGAAACGAAGGAAATGGGTACTACCATCGGGAAACCTGATGCTATAATACCTACAACTCCCACAGCACGTGTAAGATGATATTTTTCACGACTCTTTTGATTTGCGATAAGTTATTCGATATCCTCAGTCTTAACTCAAATCAGAGGGTGAAGAAAGGACCAGAAAAAGCCAGAAACCAATGAACGCGAAAATTCTTCCAGGGTGGATAAAAAAGATCACGGGAAATCAGCTGATTAACGCTCTTCTTTATTGCAGTGCTCGCAAAAAAAACTCTGCAAATATAACCGCAAACTCTCTCAAATGAATAAAAAGAAAATTCACGTTGAAAAACCCTCTTGGTATTGGGTTTTCCGACACTACTATCCGCCTACACTGTCTGGCGATCTCATTTGAAGCTTTTTTCCAACGTTTTCACGAACTCCCCCTTGCAGTGAGGTAAGTGAGAGAAATGGATCCAATGCCCTCGTGGATCCCTGGAGGAGCTACAGCGCCGTCACCAAATTTAGAAGGCGTCAGCAAACCGATAACTGATTGATTTCAATTCGTGGTTCAATGTGATATCAACTTCCACCCGGTAGAAACAAGAGCTGCATCTATACCATGATTCTTGCATCACCTGGTCAGGCAGGGCTGGTCAGAAAAAATTGTGGTTGTTGGTCTGTCGCTATCTCATATTAGCACACGATGATATGGTTTGTTTAGGAGAAGTCACGCTCGGTCCACATTTGAGGGTGAGTTTAAACGCGTACGCTAGATGACACAGAGGACACGCGGATCGCAACAATAATGCATACCCTGCAATAAACTACAAATACGAGTGGTTTTGTTTGCGGACATCCTCTAATGCAGATCTGGCGTAACCAGCCGTTCACGCGTTTCGATGGTTGAACTAAAACTTTGTGTTTGCTCGTTTCCCTGTCCATAAAACACGGAAGCGCTGTTTAATTTCGCCTGATGATAACCCATCGGAATCGACATCTCTCCTCAGTTGTATAATACATCTAGATTCTTGCAGCCTCAGAATCCCTGCTGGAAGGGGCGGTCTAGAATCTCTGCAATCGTGAAAGTTTTTCTTCCCGACGTCCCCCATTCCGAACCGTAGTTTTGCCCAAGTGCATTTCATCTTTACGCATCTAGTTCCATAAGAGGAAAAGTGAAATTGCGACCAAGCGAATCGCACGCCCCGCTTTGTAGCAAACAAGAAGATAAATCAGCCAGCTGGGAAAAGTTTGACAACAACAAGTCGATCTTGGCTGTAGGTACATTTGTTCGACTCGCCTATTGGTTGGCTGCTGACAATTGCCACGGCCTAATTGTTTCTTCCTTGACTGAAACCTCCAATCCCGTCGTGATGGGGGAAATTTATTGTTAACCGTTGAAGCCTAATGAGACCGTCACTCACTCGCGCCCTGTTCTATCTACGGAATTGAATGATGAAAGCGTAGGATGAAAGGTGCTCGGTCTCCACGTTTATTTGCCATCCTTCACCTCCGAAAGGACCCACGACGCTCTTGACGTAACGATTGAGAGCATGGAAGGAGAAAAACAAAATTGGAATAAAGAGTACTCGCGAAATGAAGTTTCGCGAGAAGAACCATCCCAAATTTATCTTTCCTTATTTCCTCGCCTAATCTTTCTGTCTATTTATCTTCCTCTTTCTCGGTCTATTCATCTCTTCCGTCTGTTACGCTCGCGTGAACGGAAACCCCGGATAGAAAATCTACAACCAAGCCCTAATCTCGTTTCCTTTCAATTTGCTTCGCTTCTTTCAAATGTTCTCCCCGCTGAAGCCGCTCCGCTTTGTAAGTAGATTAACAAAATCCCTACCGTCAGATATACGGACATACATGGACGTATCGGATACAGGTAGTTCGCACGCTGGTACTAAACCCAGGTTTATGACCCTGGAAACAGTCTATGTCACCAAAGTGCATTAATTAACCCCCTAGGAGTCTAGGACTGTGGGGAATTCACAACGCCATTTCACATTGCTCCATTTATTTTCGTACGTGAGCTTGATTTACGATTTACTAATGTATGACATTCTTACCGTTTCCTCTAACGAAGGTCACCACTATTTGATTCGAAAACCAGCGATAGATCTGCACGTTGATTTCGAACAAAGCTTTGAAATGGAAATATAGCAAAAATTTGAGTAAGTATTCCAATGAAACTGGCAGACGGTAGATCCTTCTCATGTGGGCGGCGTAGAGTTCCATTCATATAGCAGATTACAGCGCCCTAACACAAACCTTTAGCCGAACGACAGCTTAAATCTGTGAGGCACTATTGTTTACACAATTGAGTAGAATGAGTAAAGCGTTTAATGCGTCTATACCCGATATGCTTCATGGAACTGAACCAAATGGACGAAGGATTCAGATTTACATTGGAAGGAAGATACTCGTCGATTCATGATGTAAATTCAAGTCTTTCACATCCATTTCGTATATACATTATACGGATTTTCATGAAATTTCGTGATTGCGATCGCGGTCGATGGAAACCGATATTAACAGATGTACCGATTCGCCTCTATTTAAGCTATGATTTATGACTTTCAGATTTCATCTGAAAATGATGCCAGCAGGTATACGTATCGCGAATACGACAAGCCATATGGGTTGGTTTATCCCTAATTATGATTTCACGCTACATTTATTTGCCCAGTGCGCCACGTCTGCAATGGTCACTCGAGCATTTATCATCCAAACATTGAGAGTATAACGACAAGTGTGTGTTACGGTGAACGATGCGGTCGTTTCTCCCTTAAATGCTCAACTCACCCTTATATGCGACTTGAAAACTCATCTCCCTAACACAAAATGCCTGAGGCTGACACATGCCATCTTTCACGTACACGTCGTAAAGTTGAACATGACACGATTAAAACCTAATCCTACCTCAGGGCTGCTTCGGTAAAATGTCAGTCGCACAGTTTCAACAAGAAGCAATCGGCGAGGAAATGATCAGAATTCGGAGTCTTCCAGGCTTTCGACTTCTACATCTGTGAATCATCTCACGGTCGTTCCAACAAGTGCCATGTTTGGAACATTAGGCCCTGAACTACCCTCTGTTAAAAACCACGACATATTTCGTTGATCATAAAGCAACGCGTCATAAATTGGTTGTGGCTCCGGTCCATTAGCCAAGAAATGAGAGACGGTGTTAATGAGGTGAATCTGTCATCCGAGCCTAGAACAGGCTGGACGGAAGCCAGGCTAGGTCGTTCTAGCTAGGTGGGGGGCCTATAGAGACATAGGAATACAATGACACCCTGAGGTCCGGTACCCTTGTCATTGTGGGTTGACGGGCCAGGTATTATAATCGGTTCCACTTGGTTACTCCGATGCAGTAGTAAGTGGTCACACATGGTTACTTCGACACCCGTCCAGGAAACCCGTCGTGTTCAATGATTCGTGTCTCCAGACATCGACCGCGCTTAATTAGTCATGACGTCCGGTCCAGTCATTACGCGGTTACGTCCGATTATGCCTTTCTTTTAGTCCTCCTCTATCTTTGGGCGTTTGATTAATGCGCTATCAAAAAAAAAAAAAACGTCATGACACAATGGCGATTTTTTTCAGAGACTCTGTTCCATTTGGACAATACAGTTATCCTGCTTCAAATGCAAAACCCGATATTAGGGTAGCTTGTTGAACGCTACCCTCGTGAATGTCAACTTAAAAATCAGATGTTGAGAAAATTTCATCGAGTCTGTGAACTCCTAACGATTCGTACTTCACCTCTCGTTGCATCTCATCGGACGTCTAATTTCGGTTATTCGAGAATTTATCATCGTCAAAATTCAAGCTGAAGAAGTAAGAATTCATACGTAACGATGAGGCGACGGGAGAATTGAATAGACAGTAATCAGCTCGACGCTTAAGTGACTCGTGAATTTCCGGAGGAAAAAAGAAATTCTGGATATGAAAAAAAAACTCGAGTTATGATCCGTTGACAAATGTAACAAAAGTTAAAAATTTGTTTTCACATGAATATACAGACTTTTTCGTATAAGAGCTCTTGATTGCTCGTTGACCCCCATGGTACTTCCGTACGCTACTAAATTCCACACTAACTCGAAAGATATTGAATACAAGCCCAAGAGCACTTTGCTGCGAAAAGCCTGTGCATCGTCGCAAGTTGATTCCGATGAACCGAAGCTTGGCTTCTTTGAATTACCTGAGCTCGTGATTGCCACTTCGTTAAGCCCCTGTTAAACAACACAGAAGTGTTTTAGAAGAACATCCAAAGCGGTCGGATATCGGGTATGCACATCGCATACAGGCGGTAGATTGGTGTGTAATTTTGATCATAATTTAACGCTTTTCTAGTACCTCGAAATGTGTAATGAATCGATCCAACCTCGTTGCGTAGTTATATGCACCCATAGCCAAGAGCTTGTCGCTGCACCGCATAATTACGCCCACATGCCCCAGGCCCCGAGTTACACAAAATGAAAGTCATACTGTAAACAGTGTAAACAAAGGGCGGGCTGGTAACTGCAGCTTCCACTGCTTTCGGCTATGCAGCTAGACAGCTGAGCCTGGCAGAATGGCCTTGTAGTCGCTTAGATAAGGTGGAAAGAACATGAATAATCGGAAGAACACTGGGGATTATGTCCCGGAGTTTAGTACTTATATACGAATATATATGTGGATAGAAAATATTTCATCCCTGTCCGCGCCCGTTGACTATTCCGTGTTTCAAAATTGGTTCCCACTTGGACAATACGGTATAATACGTTCGCAAATAGTAATTCAACCTGACCTTTGGATAGTGGCAAGAACGTTCTACTTGATAGGTATTCCACGATTCGAACGACGGAGTTGGTCCGACCACGAAAATGCACAGACTGGCTGAATTAGAGTAACCTTAGGGGCGCAAGAACAATAGGCGCTAATTAATCAAACCTTTGTTAACAGTAACCAAATTATATTACATAATGCGACGAACCGCTTTTTACCCAATCCCAACCGAGCGCTGACGTAATTATATATAACCGAGCCATAATTCTGCATATAAACGATAGACTTGAAGGCCGTCGTAATAAGCCCCATTTGTTAGAGATCAAACAAAGCCTCAGAAACGAGAAGTCACTCTTGCCTCATAGCGCCAGATCATTTTCAAGTATTCGTGTACTTCGGTACGGATTAGCAATGAATGGAGTCGTAATTACCATCAGGAAAAAGACCGTTCGAAATACGAAAACTGCGAGCTGAACATCGAAATGGTATTTCGAAGTAATTCAGACTTTCCACATTATACCCGGACAGACAAAGGCAGAGCTTCTCTCTCTCTCTCTCTCTCTCTCTCTTCCTTTCTCAATTCATCGTCCTTTTTGGTCCTGGGCAACGAAGGATCGGGTGGATAACGATGAGTCGAGTTAATTTGTTGGCCCAGTGTCCTACACACACATGGCAGAAGTTGTTCGTTCCGCTCGCTTTGCTCACTGCTTCGTCTGCCTCTGGGTCAACATATCCTTTCCAAAGTAGAAACGCCGCCTACTGCAACATCTTTACGATCCATAAATGCATTAATACCTCACTAATAAAATACCAATAAAATACAAGCCTTCCATTCTTTATATGAAAGTCGACGTTTTTTCTGTGTTTTATGAGCGCCATTTATCCCAGTAGCAATTAATTTTGCGCAAAATACGACTACTATACCCTTCGGAGAAATTAACTGCGGTCGATTGTATTTGGTACTTACTGGTCATCTCATATCGCATAATTTCGTTCAGCCAAAGTCACTTCGAGGGACTTATTATTCAACGGTACATTCATGTGAACGACTGTTTCTCTTGACATTTCTCATCATTTTCTGTCGCAGGGAATAGACACACTTCCGATGACAAAGTGCTTTCAATAAAGTCGCCAAACGACCCAATAGTCCCAGTGACTAGCTAGAACCAAGAACCCACGTGAGTGTATTATCCGAAATCTGGTGGACTGGCACAATTGCGTCTCAATAAATTAAACCCGAACCATTTTGCTCTCCGTGGGTTGATACAATCAGGAGAAAATTAGACGATACAGTGAATCTTTTGATAAGTTCTCGACACACATATCGATGGAATAACGGTAAGAGAACGTGAATGGAAGTCTGTAGCCAGTGGCGGAGAAGAAGGGAAGACACCCTAAAACGGGGGTGACAATCACGCCGCAGGTGATGATGGGGGTTGTAGCGTTGTCCGGTAATGGATTACCATCATGGGTGATTCATCATCACCGGTAGCATTCTGTGGTCCCTTCAAACCGCAACTCTGGGGATGTCCACTGTCTTTCCACACAATACTGATCCCCAGTACTCGATTCGGGAAGATCAATCTTCGAAAAACCTTTAAGATTGTCAAAACTTCATGAGTGTAAGTTGGTTCACCTCCATTGACTCTGAACATCCATTCTTGGTGCCCTTGTTCAAATACGTTGGTTATTTCTTTGGTTAGACACATTCCCACTAATTACCTTCCGGAAGCCTTATGTGAACCATAATGTGGATTGAACACAAATATTTCGTGAGTGAGAGCTTGGGTCAGTTGGAACAATCCCTTTCGCGTGAAAGCCCACCACCTGGCCATCCAGCCTCACTGCCTGTACAATCTGCACACAAATTGATAATTAGGCAATATATGTGTTTAATTAATTCAATTACAGTATGAGCCGCTTTACTATCTCTAATATGGGTTGAATCCTTTGAATATCCATTTTCATTTGTTACGCAAATTAATTACTTGATAGTTTTGGGGTCAGAACTTTACTGCCTGAATCGTTACTGTATTATCAGTACAGATGGTGAGATTGTGAAAATTTCGACACATTGTTCGTGAAAAAAAAAATTGACTCCCGCTTGATATACAATATGCTCGATAAACCAAACGAGTCCGCCGCCTCACCACTGATGACAAGTGACAATGTCACCTGATTTGTAGTTCGATCCTTGCGCGAAGTAAAACATGCATATGGTAAATGTTTGACTCCAGTATCACGCGATAAGTGCACATGACAGTTTTCTCGCTCCTACTTTTGCTGTGTTGTCAGGCTCACGTCATGTCGTAGTTGAAAGTAGTGACAGCGTGAAATAATGTCAAACGTACCAAAAGCCGAGCCAAAAGCTGAATCAGGCTTGATTTGGATCTGTGAAATTGCACCTGGCAGACCCCCACCTGAATCTATCTTCCATCTTTAGAGTAGACAACGATCCTCCAACGCTCGTCCACAGAAGTTAACGTCTGAAATATATGAAAATAATAATGCTTTCAACACGCAAAACCATAATTCTATACATGCTTATTTGATGATTTTTACAGAATTGATTATCGGATGCTTAATCAATAAGAAGGCAAAGTACCCAGACAGTACAAGACCAAACAAGATACATGTTGTCTAATAATCGTCATAAAGACGACATCTAGTCGTCAAGAATTCCGCATACGTCGGCTTTACGACGACTATCAGAGATAATTTAGCCTTGTTCAGTTTTGTATTATCTAGATAACTTCGTCTGGGAATTATTAAGTCATTTTTCAGTTCATAATAAAACTCTAGGTCCATAATTTTAAAGCTTGCTAATACGCTTGAAATGGATGTCTTAGATCTCGCCTCTTGTGGAGCGGGCTTGGCTCAGCTAAAGCGATTAAACAGGATATCAACTGCGGGAAAAATCCATCTTTTTGAATAAATACACGTGTCAATTAGAAATGCGAAAATTCATTAATTCCAAAATTTGGCAATTAGTATGCGGTCCAAACCATATCTTTTGAGATGTCCGCTGAGGCAACAAATAAAAGTGCTTTGAAATATTCGCAACTTGTTACTCCGAGTTGCTGGAATCTCAGGAATACCTCATTCTATATTATTATATAGGTAGTAGTCCATGGAAACCGAAGTTTACTCCGGTGACTCGTGTATCGATCAATGCCGTGATTTAATTAAATTAATGTGACACAAAGCATTGCATCACATTCTATTCATGTATAGCTTTGCCATTTACGACTTCACCTGCAAAATTTAAATTTTCACTCCTGGACGATATACAAAAAAAACGGTCGCGAATATACGAATGTATTGGGTACACGTTTAATTGCAATTAATATAATTGACATCACAGAAATTCTCCGAATACATTGATGAGGAAGGACCACTAATGATGGCGCTCTGACCGTTGTCGCTCTTGCACAATCTAAAACACGTGACTGTTTGACACGTGACCCCACTGCCCGGATCATCTTAATCAAAGATAACGACACCATTTTCACGTAACGCTGTTGGCGTAATTGGGAGAGTCGCGAATTACGTGCGTCAACTTGTGTGACTACAGGTTGAAAACTGTGCGTATCTATCTGCTACATTTGTATAGAAAGAAAAAATCATCAGTAAAGTAGCGTGATATCACACACATTACCTTCTGATCCATCGACTGGTATCAGGTAATGAGATTCACGATCACATTACCATTTTATTCTATCAATCTTCCATCAGTCTATCGCTTTCAGAGTTGTACACTAGCCGCAAGAAGTTGTACACTGCTCTTTATTCGCTGTCTCTATGGTGTTCCAAGTAATAATCACTTTTCAACGTGAAAAGGTTCTTCAATCAAAGGATATCAAACTAGATACTCAATAATATTTAATATCTTTCTCAAACTAGCTGGTTGCTGTTTTCACATACCTACATCAAAGAACACTTGCATCCTGGATAAATTCAGGCAAACCAGATAACTGGATATTTCTATCAGTCTGTGACTGAATTTTTCGATAGGAGTGTACGTCTATGTACATTTCACAATAATTGCCAGGGACTCCAGTATTGGGTTACACGATAGATTTTCTGAAACAGTAATGGCTCCTATACTTTTTTGTCAATCATGGTTACGCGTCGAATTACCTGTCCACTTTTTCGTCATTACCTGCTCGAGCGTTACAGAGTTATGACATTAGCGTATAATAGTTTGCATACGCTGGTTTGAAATTCTCTGCAGTTCGTCCAAACAACCAATGCGGAGATGTTCAGTAATATCGAAAGAAAGTTCTTGCTCTGCTTCTTCATCAACTTGAGGCTGACAACCGTTGAAGGACTCTCAATACCCCGTCAAAATGATCAGTTTTTAATACAAAACATCACTCAAATCTGGAAAGTCGTTGACCCGAAGGTGACAACGATCATCCTTCACGATGAAGTTGACGGAAATACTTGTTTCGGCATTTGCAATGACATTGGTTCAAGAGGTCCAATTACAACCGTGACGTTCGACCGTCTGGAGAAATGTTCTATGAATCCAGGACAAAGAATTTCCATAAAACGAATGGTATTATTCATCCATACCGCAAACGAATGTCCAACCACTGGTGAATCGCAGAAGGTAATTGATACACTGCGAACACAATGCTGGTGGTATCAACGTGTTCACCTGTTGTACTTACTGGCGACTACAGGTCTTTGTAACGACGTGAAGTTTATACATCAACAATATTGGGACCTTCATTTCTTGAGAATTTCCGTCATGGCCTACGATGTCCGAAGTACTGGCAGCTTGACCTTACACAAATGCAATCCGTTCACCAGCTCTTGTGAACGTATACAAAATCCCAGCTTGGCCACGCCGTTCACTGATGATTTTGGAAATATGCAGGGATTTACACTGACGCGCTCTGTTATTCACCCAAGCTCCTATGAGCCTGAAATTGCAGATGACGTGACATCATTACACCAAGTCGGACCAAGAGTCGACCTTAAGATAGTGGATTTACTCATCGAAAGATTGAATGCTACTAAACGAACGAAGAATTATTTTCATAAATACGGCGGCTGGACTCGTTCTCCTGATGCCAATGTCTTGACAATGGTGATCCGCGACTTGGCGAACGGAAAATCTGATATTCTTTCACACACATCATTAATTTCACGATCAACAGAGGAAGGTGACTTTAGAGAAAGAACAGTTTTTTCTGAATTCAGCCATCTTTGCGCCCTTGTGCCGATAGACTACCAAGTTACAGTGAATCAGTTGGAAGGGATTTTTGTACTTCTGATGATAATTCCTTGTGTTGGAATTGGTTACGTTGCCTCCATATTGCTTCGTTTGCAGCCTGAAGCTGGTACGCCTCTTCATATCTTCCTTATTTTTGTGGGTGGAGGTTTACCACATCCACCGATGAGATGGCCGTCAAGAGCCCTCCTAATTACTTGGTTGTTATTGTCTATGATTTTGTCCACCGAAATGCAAAATCGCATCATGAGCTCGCTCATGATAAAACCGGCGCCAATACAGATACAAACACTTTCGGAACTGGATGCTAGTCGGCGCATACTTCTTGCTAATCCAAGTTTGGAATACTTGATTTTTAAGGAAGTTTGGGATAATCCGACGATCGAGCATATAAGAGATCGAAGTGAACCGTACCGGAGTATCGAAGCCAACTGCCCAGAACTTATACAGGGATCGTGGAAAACTAACGTAACTTGTCTTTTGGAAACACCAGCAGCACTATGGATCATAAAATCAACTATGCGTGATAATTCACCAGTCTTCGCCATCACCAACGAATGTTTCATCAACCGTTACAAACAATTCCCGGTTTCGCGTGGCTCTCCATACTTGCCATCCATCAACAAATTACTTCTCCGTATGCACGATTTTGGAATAGTGACTAAGTTGATTGAAGATACCTGGCTAGGTGTTGCTTACACCGCAACACAATCGCCAGAAACAATTGACTCAAAATTCTCTGGTATATCATGGGACAGTTTTCGACAAGCCTACTTTTGTATACTTGGGGGTGAATGTGGCGCAGCCGTGATCTTCTGCCTAGAACTTATCGTGCATTATGCCACCAATAACAAGAAAATGTGTACCTGGAGTTCGTTAAGGAGATTTATTGCGATGATGTGTGTGGGCGCTGGTTTCCGAAAATCACGAACAAGCCGTCAGTCAGCCGAATGATCTTTTTGTGGTTCTTCATTGTATAGCTTGCCGCGTACAGTGGTGATTTGGGGATATTCTTCTACCCCTGGATCATTGGCACTATGATTCTGTCCACCCCTTTTAGAATTTCTCTGATCAATTCTATGACAAATGGACACATTCATTCCTACGGATACCTTCGATCTACATACTCTTTGCTATAATAAGATGATGGTTATTTTGAGTCTGTTTCACGATCTCTATGTGAACATGTGTATCTTCGATGTCGAAACAATATAATCAGACTAGTTTTCTGTATGAAGGAAATACGCGACTCAAGCCCTGGAAAATATGATACCCCCTAAAATATACTAAATGTTAGTGTAGGTGAATGGCGTGTGGAGTTTACTGTGTTTAATACATGAATTTGAACCCCTAGTTTACGTATACGATCCCCCTGGTAAATAGCACACTAAAAAAACATCGAGCTCGCAAGCTAAAAAAAATGAGAAGGACCTACCAGCCTAATGTAGCATTCAGTGAATTGCTGAACTTTTCCAATTTTCTCCTCGATTTGCAAATTTTCCATCGTAGCTACAGTCTCTCTCCCCTCCATCTTCCTTATATGTATGCTTGCGGTGAGATAAATTCTGCTAAATAATTGTAAGTTATTATTGAGCACGTAATACCTAAAAATGTTCACAGGAAATGTTTGCATGGAATAAAATTGAAGTTTTATTCAATTGTATTGTACATGTCGGAAATCGTTCCTCATCCACTACCCTTTTCTAGGAAACAATACTTACAAACGAGCAGCTTTATTGTCGCTGCATTAAAATCGAGCGGATAAATCTTTCGGCCTGACGAGGGTACTGCGCGGGCAAACTGACCGCCGAAAATCGCGACGGAGAATCTACGCCATCGATCGGTTCTTCCAGAAACCAGTCGACCCTACAAAGGGCTCACTGAAGATTAACGCAAATCTAAGCCAACATGCCTAAGCCTTAGTTACTTCTCCCGCCCACTAAACAATAGGGGTGCTAATGGGATTCCGTCATCCTAACGGAATCCCCCTACTTCCTTCAAAAACAGGAAACAGAGTGGACCGAAGGCCCCACGGAGAATAACTGAAACTTATCCATCATAGTCGTTACTTCTTTTGATTTTACCAATCTTTCTGGACATTCATTGTTGTATTTCGAGCAGCCATCGGGATCTGACATTCTAGTACAGTTCTTGTTACTCGAAGGACTTCGAAGCCTTTGCAGTTTCTACCAGCCTCGTGAATATCATAAGCAGCCCGGCTTTCATTCATCCGTTGGTAAATTTCATGTCGTGAACATACATCTTCGCTGGAAAATGAACCCACAACTGTGTTGACACTCCGGACAGTATACACCGAGTAAAGTGCACCCTTCAGATTTGCATCTAATTTAAAGACAACCGGTGTTTGCTCGGGGGATGTAAAATATACCGCGTTCGCGTGTCCTGATCGAACGACAGAGATGCAATATCTTCATATCGATAGTCGATCAGCCGGTATCGATTTCTTCATACCAGGCGTCCTAGGCGCCCTGAATGCATCTCGCTGAGACTTCACACTTCCGATTTCTGACTTTACTTGAATTTCTTCATGGACGAGGCACTTTCAACACTAAATCGTGGTGAACACTATTCGGAAGACTTGAATTCTTAAACGAAACGCAGTGTCATCGGGGGGGTTATTGTTAAATCGAATAACACTCACAACGTTCGATAAATTTGTACAAAAGTTAATTTGCACCGTTGACTATAGAATTTGGTTGATGATATTAAAACGTCGTTGAATAATGTATCCCGTTCAATTTTCCGCAATAATAATTTAACGACTCGGTCTGCGGGGCGGTAGCGCGCACCATCAGATTTAAAATACAGTTCAGTTCGACGTCCCTGCGCAAGAAATAGTGTGACGCACGTACACATACGCGAGCAAAGTTATACAGATGAGATTTAACCCCACGTGCGTGTCGCCCTATCCCATGACTTATGTGATCGAATTCCACTCGATATAACCCACGCATGTCGCCAAACCCTTAAAACACCCCGCCGACTTATATCCACGACGCGGGGATTACCCTAAAGCCAATCTTAAAAAGTATGCCATTAGGCAATGGCTAGACTTTCGGGACTCAAAGTCGGATGAAGGGTGCCTTTATGAGATTTTATTTAAACGCGGGAACCCACGCAGAATCACCAAATAGTATTTCTGCGGAATGACAAACGGCAGGGTGATATTTGATATTGTTTCGTTCCGCCTGCAGTTCTGGCTCCAGTCCCGACCCTATCGAACCTGCAATATTTTTATTTGTCTCCGTATCCACCAACCGATACAAATCGCTCGTATAAGAAAATACCCTCCATCGTGATTCATCGCATATTTGTCTCTAGGACTTGGTCGAATCATGCGATGGAGCAAAGCAGCTTAATCGCGATACAAACAGGGTAAATTCAACAAGCTTTCAGACATTTCTGAACCAATTAAAGTGTCCGAATGCTCATTTTTTTATTCTAGCCAACTTCAGATCAACGAGTCGTTAGGAATTCACCCTGTAGACATTTTGTAGTGTGAAGGACGAAGAAGCACATTACTTCAGCAGCGTACTGCGCCACGAGCTGCAAATTTATTTCATCAATTTCTTCGTTCGGACCCGAAACGGCCAGCTAGGGGTGGTTGCAGGTTCCACTAAAAGCCGGTGTAACCAATTCAGAGCAGCGCAGAATGTCCGCAAATTCCGTTTTACCCTCTTCTTGATCCCTTTCCCCCCTATCGTGGTTGGTGAAAGTGCAGGACGTTGCAGCACGAAGGGTGCAGAACGGGTGGAGGGAAGACGGAAAGTGCATGCTACTAATATCGCGTGTCTGGATATAGGGGTGTGTAATTTGTTCGCGTTATACCGTGGGGAAGATTGAGGCTCAGGGGGTGCAAGGCACCGGCTCTAATGAAAAAGTGCACCCTTCGATACCCGAATTCGTATGCGTAACGCAAAGCTGGGGTATTACGGGTCTGGTCTGACCGAAACTCTTACGTTCTGTAAGATAATTAGAAACACGTGGGCTGTGACCATGAATTTCTCACTCACGTCAAATTAGATAAAGAATTTTCTTACCAGAGCGGAAGAAATGGGATTAAAAAATTACTGAGCCAATGTTTGGAGAGAATTTTGAATTTTTGCCAATAAGTTGCTCTGGTTTCTCGAAAATATACCACATTTGGAGCCAGGTTGAAATCAATCTAACTGTTCATATATTGACGGACCGAGATAACGAAAATTGAGTAAACAATACGAAAAGCGAAGAGAAATATCTGCATGATCTCGGCTTTCGGGCAAATAGCCGTTGAAACTTTTTTATCGGTACTCCTGAAAAGAGGGTACGGTAAATATTGGCCGTCTTGAAACTTGCCCACTTTTTACAAAGAAACGAAAAAAAGAAACGAACGCCATTTGTTCATATTTTTTTGTCTATATACCTCGGTAAACATTGAGGAACGTATTTGAGAAGAATTTTCTGAACGCGGTTTACTTATAACTTCTACTTATATTGGAACGATTTAAATATTCATTCCATAGATATAAAATTGTCGAATTTCTCGCGGAGGAAAAAAAATTTCAACGATTTATCGGTTACCCGCTACCGAGAGATTGGGTACTCAATTTCAGTTTCACCCCGCACTCGCGATTACTCGAATAAAAAATGTACGGAGACGGAGCGAATCATTGTAAAAAACAGTCCTAGCGTCGTGGTTTGAATATGTGCAGACGATCAGAGTTCGAGTAAACCCTGGTGTGTGTTTATATCAAGGACACACAACTCGCGCGACATCCAGGATTTGCTAGAGGATACCGAATCCTAGCAATATCCCAGACGCCGTCTGTGCCAGACCTGGCTGGCAGCAAAATCCCTTAAGCATTTCGTGGACACGTGAAGGTCCCGATCAAGTCTTAATCATGATTCAAAAGATTTAGTTATATCCTTAGACCAGACATCGTAAATATTAGAATGAAACTAGGGTACTACTTCGAATTTTCGAATGGCGAGGAAAGTGCTTTCATCTAGTAGTACAAACTCTGACCGATTTAATTGGATTCTATATCGCGGTATCGATCAGGAAAACAAGGAGTTCCGAACCCGTCACGAAATCAATTAACGTTTCGCAGCGACGCGATAAATAATGTCTTTTACTCGACGGCAAACAAACTGTATTTCATAAAATAATTAAAAGCAGCACACCTTGCGCCGTGTTTTAATGTAGATACTGTATTCTACCGTATTGTACAGTTCTTGAGCAATTAAAGCTGCAGACAATATCTTGGGGCAAACTAATTTGCGTAATTATTAAGTTCTCCAGAATTCTAAGCCGGGACTTTAGTATTATTTCTATAAATTGCCTAACTTTTAGGTCATGACTTCAGGTTCCATAACGGGTGGAATATGTACCTGATAAAGTTCAGTTTCAACGACAGGCTGGGGGCTGAGCAATCCTACGGACAAATCTCGTATTCAAGTATGTGTATGATAAATATTAATTATGCACTGGTCAGTTAAAATATTCTTCAGTCAAATTTCTCTACAGAAGAATTAATGTTAGCTGAGTCCAAAGGCTGACACGTAATTATTTTGTATTTGTTCTTTTAACGCTATGGCTCTGAGTCATATGGCAACACTTATTTGACATACGGTCCTAATATCTTGAGATCGAGACGAATTTCCGAGAATATTTTCGCGATCTAATTATCGACAGCAATCGGCAGACCGTAAATATAGTCTAGCAAATGTGGAGACAGATTCTCAGAGCTTATGATTATCTGTTCGGTGAACATGACAGGCCGCAAAGCCCCGTGATGTGATCATAAATTATTTCTTAGTCCCACATTGGAATCAAACACAGTTACGTGAACTGGCTGTCATTTCACTGAACCAAGTTCCAGGTAAAGGCAATTAGCTCCAACAATAGGATACACCGATTATACTCATGTTTGTTGGTGGTTCCGAAAATCAACTAACTCTGTTTATCCTGGCATATGCCAATTTGACCAAAGCAGAAGAGATTAATTCTGTTCGTGTAAATGACAAACTACTGTATTCCCAGTATTCACATTCAGACTGTTCATTAACAGTCTATACCGTTGTAGGTCTATTGTACGTAGACACGCTCATTCGGGTTATAGCTGATTATAATAATCTGAAGCGGGATATTTTTCGGGCAATTAGCACGACTACAGAGTTCATGTACACATGGAATCATGAATCATTGAACATTGTTGAATCCCATCGATTTGAGAAGTTTAGGTCAACGATATGAAATTCGATCGGATGGAATCTGCAGATTCAGTCTACTCGTACAAGTGGTATGAATGGGGGGTTTTCCTCCGACTGAATGTCTATCGTAATCGGTGAACTTGATCAAAAGTAATCCCAGTCTTTGCAAGCTTGGTGTAGATACCAGAGACCCGCGCTGCGAAGGCGAGTTTAAAAAAAGTCGTTTTCGCGAAGAGATGGAGCCGAAGGAGTGCAAATACAGTGGGAAACGTATTAAAAGGAACGAAACCCCGAGACTACTTTCCCAACGGCTATCTTCGCCACTGTACGGTGGTCGTCCGGCTCATTCGTGTGGTATAAAATGGCCTTAAACCAGTTCCAAACGACATATCCAGATCTGGTATTGGATAAGGTAAACTGTAACGTATGGGAGTAGATAAGAGAGCGACGGACGTGTCCGGCGCGAAGCTGCTCTCCCAAATCCGCAAATCACTTCCGCTTCCGCATTTCTTGAGACTCCCTATACAAACGAGACCCGTTCTCCTTCAGGATCGGTGTAAGCTATCTTGTTAACAACGTTGCTCGTTCCAGCCTCTTCAGTGAGTTTGTTCGTTCGCGTCGTGCTGTGCTAGTTGGTCATGTTCGCAACGATTTTATTGGTCTTTGCTCTCTCTTGCGGATCGTACGCTGAAAAAAATGGTAAGAACAGTGATTATCTAAAGAATGCAAGTGGCATTTAGATTCATGGATAGTAAATTCTTCCGCCTCCCAAACCAAGCTGCCTTCGAGATGATTATAGTTGTAAAATTAAGTAGAAGGCATAAAGTCAGTGGCAAATCGACGGTATCAATCAAATTAATAATTTACGAGCCAATAAACCCTACAATTGCGTGAAAAAACGTGGTGAGCAATTTGACCACTTGTACATTTTCATCCGCCAAATACTCGTCATTCATGATCCTATCAAATATGAAACCTGATCTAAAATAAATGTCACGTATCCGACGAAGCTCTTTCGATACTTATTTTGTTTGGATTTATATAACTCAATGTGACTTCAAGTCACAGACTTCTTACCTATGAAATCAATCAAACTACATTTCTGCATTTCCCAGCCATTTTAATTTCTATGCTATTGATCGATTATATTAACTGAGAAAGAAGAGAAAAATTAAGAGTCAGCTGATTGGATTCGGCTTGTCGTTGGATGAATACGTCTAAATGCCAACTTCTGCTGAGAAATTAGGATACCGAAGGATCACAGTTTGCATAGACTTCATGCAACAAAAAAAATTGTATTCATCGACAGTGTCCACGGTGATGTTCGAGCTATCACTACTAGCAGAAAGGCCGACTAGGATAGTCGGCGGTATGAATGCGAAAAAGGGTCTTCACCCGTGGCAAGTATCTGTCCAGTGGGGGGATCCTGATCGCGGCATAGAACAACGTCACATATGTGGAGGCAGTCTCTTGACGGCGGGGTGGGTGCTCACAGCTGGACACTGCAAAACCCTTTCCCCGCGTCGTCCCACGGGACGTTACCTCGTGCTCGCAGGAAAATATAAGCTTGGAACAACCGAGGAAACCGAGCAGAGTCGCCTCGTCGCCAAGACCTACATTTATCCAGGTTACTCGGGGTAACATGACGAAGGCCATGTCTCTGAAGAAATCTTTTTCATCCCTTGTATGCTTTGTATGTTCACGTCCGTTTACAGCACTGTAGCACCCTACGATATCGCCTTAATGAAACTGGAGAAACCCTTCGAGCTCAACCCCTTCGTGGCTACGGTCAATCTCCCGTTTCCGGAATCAATTCCTGAAGGTAATGCCATGCTGACGGGTTGGGGTAGCATCGGTCGTGGCAGGGAACTGGACAGTCCCACGATACTGCAGGAAGCTATTCTCCCAATCCTGGACTACCGCATCTGTAAGCGTGCCCTGGACAAGGCGTTACGTCACGAGGGTCGAAATCCCTTGCATCCCACAAACATTTGCACCGGACCTCTGGACGGGACAAAATCTGCATGTAAGGTAATCTGCCTTGGCATAATCATATTTCCCCTTTTGTGATATCAAGAAAAGTGCCTTTTTTGGTATTCCAGGGAGATTCTGGCGGACCTTTAGTGGGGATGAACGATTTTGGCCAGGCAGAGATTCTGGGCGTTGTATCCTGGGGACTCTTCCCGTGCAGAGGTCGCAACGCGCCCTCGGTCTACACTAGAGTATCAGCCTACATTTCGTGGATTCACAAAGTCATGCTGAATCATTAACCATTGTCCCATTTTATAGAGTAATAAAACCTGTTTTACAAAATCACGCATACTTGCGTGTCGTGGATGGAGTATACTCTTCACATTTTGGAAGGTGCCCGGTTCACTGGTTCATTGTATGATCTGCGAAGACTTTTCTTCGTTATTGAAAGCATTTTATTCACCGTCACAAAGAGGACTGGAAGCGTTAATTGGGATTAAATAGAGAGGACCGTTGAGGGATGCGATGGTCGCCGGAGGAAATCGGGGGTAGAAACGACCGGGCAACTCTGTCTGGAAAGTGGGGTCGGCTCAAAGCACTGCTAATGAGGGGGCTAACGGTCGGCACAGTGCGTGATATATCATTCTGCGACTAACCTTTATACGGGTCAGCGCGCATCGTGGTCAGCAGAGACAGCAGGCCACGTATCAATCAGCTTTTCCGAGGAGCAACGATATTCCTACGTTTCCTCATAACTCAATTACGAATAAACTGGAATACTCTGATTGAAGAGTAGCATGAATCCAGATGAGTAGGATGGAGTAATTCTCTATTTAGGTCAGAAATGTTGAATTTGTGGTGCTTTTCTTGTTCAGGGTCTCCAATTGATGATAGAAAATTGAGGTCCTCGGCGTGCGTATTTGGGGTGCAGACTCCGACGTCAGCGTATGTAGATTAACAAAAATCCTCCGACCGCCCAGACTCTGCTCATTTGTATTCTAATAACACGCGGGTTTATAGGATTATAGCAGGGCCACCATTTCCAATGCAAACACATTAAAGTGCCTTAACCTGGTCTTGGAAGTCGCAAGCCGGGGATGGGAGGACCCTCGTCTTATTTGAATCTTATTTGACGGGCCCTAGCGCTGATAAATTCCATTCCACTAAGTAGTTGCCACGGGGTGACGTGTCGTGTTCGGCTCATTCCTAGCATCCGACATAGCACGGAGGAAACTCTAACGCATGGGAAAATCTACGAAAAAGATGCGTCTCCACGTTTAGCCAGGATTTGTACTGCTCTCACTGTAGATTTCTGGAGATCCTCGTATTACCATATTCTCGATATGAACCGTCTGTAGCTGCCGTGAAAACTAGAAGGAATTTCCGAAGTTGTAATTTTGAAATAACACTTGAAACTCGTAACGCAAACTTGTCGCGAGGATTTTCAGTTATGGAGACGGGACGGTCTTTTCAAGTTTTTCTGAAATATATGCCTCCGTTAACTTCAACTCGTTTCAATGGTCAGACTCAGATGCAATTGAGAGTGAAAAGAAAGCGAGTATATCCCGCGGGGTAGGAAACTTTTAGATTGCAAGATCATGTTGATGCTCCAACTCGAGACAGTTTATACGCTAACCCTCTAATGCCTTCGGAAGTTTTGAACCCTTTATCCGTTCCTTACCCACCACCCACCATCCCAGGATCAATTTCGTTTAAGAAGATGGGGCAATTCTCAACCCTATCCCGAAAATTTCGGCATTACTCGAACACCGCAGGACTTGCGGACTCTGAGCTCACGATCGGATTACCATTTACGAATCGCATATATTGGATCCTCAATCACTGTAACGCGGTGGTTCACTCTCTAAGTGCGTAAATGTGCGGGATACCCGATGAGCCGTAGCCATCGCTGTCCCACGGGAAGCTCGTGTCCCCACGTGCAACCCAAAATCCAAAAATGAATCACGCTTCCGAGGGGTGAACTTTTTTTTATACCGAGAACCCCCCCGCGATCCGCTGTTGAACGCAAATAATTCACCCTCTTTGGAGCCACTAATCGATATACTATTGCAAATTATCGATTTTGTAATGGACCGAATTAAAGTATTAGTAGTAATCATCATAGCTGTGGCAGTTGGCTACCCTTGTACATACTGCAATATCCGTTGTCATGGAGAAGCGCCAAGTTGAACAGAGTCAGGGGTAGCAGACATACAGATCTGATTCATTTTCTGAGATATTCTAGGTGACATAATCAGTGTAGGGTAGACTGCTCTAAGATGGCGCACTTAAGGTTTGTTCAACTATACAATGAAAAATAACAACATTAAAAAGTTATAAATTTTTCTACGAAATCTTTGGTCCTTCGATGACATTATTGCACACTAACTTTATATTAATTTGTCAACTGTCACCGACAGAAAAATCAAATGCATGAAAATTTATTTGCGCACTCTTACAAATACCAGTGTGTAAGAGTGCGCACTCTGATTTGTAAGAGTGCGCACGGTGTTTTACGCAAAAATATCAGACGTATATGGCTCCAGATCACAATACGTATATAGAATACATCTATCGTGCCACCATTGCATACTTGTTACGCACTGTATCCATTCTCTGGTTCTTGGCTCGCTGTATATTTCGTTACACCCTGGACACCGCCACACCTTCATTTTGTTGGGGAATTTTGAGTTTTTGGGTGTTAATATTGTTTTCTTTGCCTTCGATTTTTTGTATGTTTTCATCGAAATTTAGTTCAGTTTTTCTTTTGGGTTTTTTCTTTTTCCACTCTTCAAGCATATGGGTTTTCCGCGCGCACTCTTAGGAGCTACAGGAGTGCGCACTCTTACATGCTAGCAGCATTCATTACAGATAATGAAGTGCCACCCTCCATGTTGTAACAAAATAAGTGACCTACTACATACGCTTAGCTAAATGTATAATAAAGGTTCTATTCATATTATACAGTCGATATTCGCATAATCCTGAACTGGATACAGTTTTCCAAACGTCAAAATATTTTTATGAAATACAAAAAATAGCTAAAACTCAGCTGGTTTCCGTATTTTTCATTCTTTCCCGGTGAAACTTCATGACCCCAACCCTGGCATCTCTAGTGACAGCTAGGAACCGAAGTTGGCTGCAAATCGCAAATGCATTGTCAAATATGACCACTGCGCACTCTTATCTCCCGCGCCATCTTAGAGCAGTCTACCCTAACGAATTTTTTCAGTATCAGCTTCGGAATGGGATCGATAATTTTGTTTCCTAAAACCAATCAGTCAAAGTGATATTTATGCAAAAGATATCTGTTCGATTCTGATCGCATGAATATTATCTCTGCGGCAATATTTTCACTCGAATTACATATTTGAAACGTGTATTGTAAATCCGGGTGACCATCCATCACGTTTCACTCGATATTCGAATTCGAGGTAATCTGATTCGTTCGGGCAATTAGGTGCACCCGATCCTAACCTGACCCAACCTTAATACGGATATGCATCTGTACGAGTCAGAAAAAATAATGGACAAAACAGCAAAGTGACGTGCATTCCCAAATCGGAGGGTTGGCCGTGATTGAAAGCTCTAAAATCGAAGGGTTGAAATTCTCGTGGCACAAATTCACGAGGGATACCAAAAAAATCCGAATAATAGATGTCACTGAGCTGAATGAAAAAGAATAAAGAAATCAGCCTTTCTTTTCGATAAAACTTTCCTCAAGCGACGTGGGATTTCCGGGATTCAAAAAAGCGAAGTAAGGAACGTCAGAAAAAATTCGGATAATAGATTTCAACGAATTCTTTCGAGGATAGTTTTTGTCCAATTTCATACAGATATACAAATTCTGAGGGAGTAGGTCATGCGATAAACAATGTTATTGCTTCGATGGTCGTGTTTGGAAATACTTTCTTCATCGTGAGTTATGCTTATGCACGTACAACGGTATTACAAACGTGTACCGTCGGTATTGTGACGATGCGATGCATTGCACTGCACTGACCTACCCCAACTGGTGTTGTTGCTTTTACGGGTCGTAAGATATTAATGGTATTATTAATGACGACAGTGTGGCGAAGCCGTGCATCAGTGCGGACGGTAAAACGATCGTACTGGGAGACACATGGGCGAAACGAATCGCCCCCATTTATGCTAGAACATGAATGACCCGGAGTCAAACCCCTGCGCAGATACGCGGGGATGAACACGGTCGTAATGGGAACAGAGGCGGAAACAATGAAAGATTCACGCAAGATTTCAACTTTCCGCCACCGCTATTGTGTTGCCGTTATTCCGTCACGGGATTTTGACTTCCGATGATAAAAAATATTCCTGCCCGTGTGGGTGAGGAGCCTGCTTCCAAATTCGATATTCAACAGAGTTCAGTCGAAGACGCGAAAGGAACAGAATAAACAGACGAAACGGGTAATTCTTTCGAATAATTCAGAACTTTTTCATTTTGAGTTCGTCCTTAATGGCTTTGAAATCCGGGATTAACCTGGACTTCAGCTCATCTCTTTTTTCTGTCACAATAATATTTTTCCGATCACAGAACCGCGTGTAAAAAATCCAAAACAGTCCAAATGGTAAATTCTATATCATTCTGCTTTGCGCGCTTTGTTCTATTATTTATCCGTGTGTCCTCGACCTCGGATTACCACCGCGACCAAGGAGCAACGAAGACCGCGGAAAAGTTCCTACCTAAAACCCCCAGCAGCAACGTCTTCATATTTGATGTATAAATCTGCCCAATGACCAACCCAGCCTCGTCTGACCCTGACCACAACCTCATCCAGCTTTTGCTCTATATTTCAGGGAAACACAGGTCAGACGGTAATCTTGTAAAAAAAAATTTATAAACTGGATTGGCCGATCTTCCAGGTTTTCGGTTGGGTTTGGCTTGACTATTTAATCAAAATGCCTTGGGCTACGCTCGAAAGGTGGTGTCGACGGAACACGAAAGTCTACTCGGGTGTCAATCGAAGCAATCCCTTACCCACTGAACAAAGCCAATCGAGTGAATAAAAAACCGGTACAAATTCATGAGCACTTTCATCACTGCGCACGGGGCGTCAGAAAGATTTTTCGAGGCCCTACGAAGCGTCTCGAAGCATTCGTCGAGGAATTTGACATCAAGGCAATACGCTTAAAGGTGGTGAAATTTCGTGTCTGGATTCCAAGCAACTATTCTGCTCCCTTTCCAGCACAGTTTAGATTAACAAAATTATTAACAATTCGTTGTCTCTCGTGCGTGTTCTTGTTAGTGCACGGTTGGTAATGACATCTCTCGAACAAACCGAGAAACACTCCAGAGCCTGTACTATCGTGGAATACATTGGACTGCAGTACAACTCAATGTAAACTATTTCCTGAATTCGAATGCAATTCGAATATTCAATAAATTATTCACGAATCATTATGGAAATTTAATCTAACAGTGGTGCACACAGCCTATTGACTTACACAAAGTGTTTTGAATAGTTACTTGGTCGTACGATCATTGCATCATTGTGCGACTGAATTTAATCGGTTTGACTATAATACTGCTTTATTCATGTGCATACACCATTTTTTTTTTTCATATGATTAACGATGCATATTACGATGATTATTATTACGAAATCCATTCAGTGATTGCTCACTTCTTTTCAATCAATAACTCATCCCGATAATCGAGGGTCATATCATTCGACGATAACAATTTCAATTCTTATTCGGCACTGAATCAGCGCCGACAGCATCACAGGATTAATTAATTTCATTGAACTAATTGAACTAAGGACTAGATTACTCTGCTGATTACTCGTTAATACGAGACAGTGATATGATTACACTTTATTCATTGAAATTATCTCTTTATATATATAAAATCGTCGTTGCTATGGGTGTCCCGTAACTATGGGCGTAACTATGGGCGCTCGTAACCATGGACGGTCAGAATCTAGGCTTGATCTCTGACACTTGTTGATCTCTGTGTGTCAGCATCTGGGTCATGAGTTTCCGGCGTAGTTTTCTGCATCCAGGTTATATTCGCGTTCTATCGCGCCGTTCCGGGTGTCCAGGTATACGGCGCCATAGTTCCTGGTGTCCAGGTCTATCGCGCCATAGTTCTGGATGTCCAGGTCTACCGCGCCATAGTTTTTGGTCTCCAGGTCTATCGCAGGTCTATCGCGCCATAGTTCTGGATGTCCAGGTCTACCGCGCCATAGTTGCGCCATAGTTTTTGGTCTCCAGGTCTATCGCGCCATAGTTCTGGATGTCCAGGTCTACCGCGCCATAGTTTTTGGTCTCCAGGTCTACCGCGCGCCATAGTTCTGGATGTCCAGGTCTACCGCGCCATAGTTTTTGGTCTCCAGGTCTACCGCGCCATAGTTTTTGGTCTCCAGGTCTATCGCGCCATAGTTCTGGATGTCCAGGTCTACCGCGCCATAGTTTTTGGTCTCCAGGTCTATCGCGCCATAGTTCTGGGTGTCCAGGTCTACCGCGCCATAGTTTTTGGTCCCCAGGTCTATCGCGCCATCGTTCTGGATGTCCAGGTCTACCGCGCCATAGTTTTTGGTCTCCAGGTCTATCGCGCCATAGTTCTGGATGTCCAGGTCTGTTCTGGATGTCCAGGTCTTAGATCTGGATGTCCAGGTCTACCGCGCCATAGTTTTTGGTCCCCAGGTCTATCGTGCCATAGTTCTGGATGTCCAGGTCTCAGTACTGGGTGTCCAGGTCTATCCCGCCATAGTTCTGGGGTCCAGGTCTATCGCGCCATAGTTCTGGATGTCCAGGTCTACCGCGCCATAGTTTTTGGTCTCCAGGTCTATCGCGCCATAGTTCTGGGTGTCCAGGTCTACCGCGCCATAGTTTTTGGTCTCCAGGTCTATCGCGCCATCGTTCTGGATGTCCAGGTCTACCGCGCCATAGTTTTTGGTCTCCAGGTCTATCGCGCCATAGTTCTGAATGTCCAGGTCTACCGCGCCAAGTTTTTGGTCTCCAGGTCTATCGCGCCATAGTTCTGGGTGTCCAGGTCTATCGCGCCATAGTTCTGGATGTCCAGGTCTACCGCGCCATAGTTTTTGGTCTCCAGGTCTACCGCGCCATAGTTTTTGGTCTCCAGGTCTATCGCGCCATCGTTCTGGATGTCCAGGTCTACCGCGCCATAGTTTTTGGTCTCCAGGTCTATCGCGCCATAGTTCCGGACGTCCAGGTCTACCGCGCCATAGTTTTCGGTCTCCAGGTCTATCGCGCCCTGGGTGTCCAGGTCTATCGCGCTATAGTTCTGGGTGTCCAGGCCAGGGCATACAGGTCTTTTAACAATAATTCGTCTGTTTTTGCAAGAAGGGTTAGAAATGGTTAGAATAGCCACTGACGGCTAGAAAAAGTTAGGCCAGTCATTCCTAGGAAAAATGAGTGTCCCAAGAAGGGTTAGAAATGGGTAGAACAGCCACTGACGGTTAGAAAAAGTTAGGCCAGCCATTCCTAGGAAAAGTGAGGCGCGGAGCGCCGAACAGCGAGGCGCGAAGCGCCGAGTGCCCGAGGCGCGTAGCGCCGAGCGGGGTTGCCGCGCGAAGCGCGGAGGGGCGGAGCCCCTAGTTATTAAAAAA
>JAEUYN010001848.1:0-13396 GCA_018257835.1 Euura lappo
TTCCTACATTCGACACAAATTCGCTCTTCTCATATTTTCTAAAGTCTAAACTGTATGTATTAGGAATATTGGCGGGAATTAGCCGATTATTTCATCCGAGTCACTTGAGTGATTGGAGTTTTCGGACTCACGGATAATTCCAGAACGTTCGAATGAGAAATGTTATCGATACTGATGATGAATTTACGTGCATGCAAAGTTGGTTAATTAATTAAACCCAGATACATCCATGTTGCGTCGCCCTTTCTGCCCAGACTCTACAGTCAATCCGATAACTTACGTCGTTATAACTTACAGCCAACTTCAGAGTCTTCCTCTTGTGTACATACTGTGCAACGGATCAACGGATTTGAATGAAATCTGGTACCACATAGTTTTTTGGATCGCTGATCACGAATCTGAAGTCAGTGTCGCAAAATTTTCATTTCACGTATTCGATATGCTGCGAAAAGAAAAAAAAAACATTTGGATTTTGATGAAAATTGTTGTTTGAACGTTTTTTGGGTCACTAATGACGAGTCTAAATTTCAATTTAAAGGCTGGCCTAAGGCTTGTTTTTCATTTATTCAAACATAAATTATTCAAAAATAAGATGGAGAGATAAGCTAATACTGCAATGCAAATGCTGTATACTTTCTCGACTGTCTGAACCCTCATTGTTATCACAGTCTTCGATCCAGTACTGAAAATAGAGGATAATGCTTACCGAGTGAAAATCAATTGTCGTATTTTCGTTATCAGTCGCCAACGACGTTCCATTCCATTGTGCATAATTACCACCCACGCGCTGACCTGTGGTTAGAAATTTTCGAAACAGGGTAAGAGAAGCCTGCAGATGCCCCACATCGATACCGCATTGATTATCCGCGACACCGTGTTATACTTGCTGAGGGTTGTGCCCCGATCGTCCCTTTTTATTTCTATTTCTATTTTCCACGCGTGTGTTTCTTTCAGTAGCCGCCTATGTGCCAGACACATCGAGATAACGCTAATTGCCGTTTCTAGTCCCACCACTGTGCTATTATACGATATTCTGACTCGTATCGAAACTCGGATCAGTCGGTTCGAAAAAATCGTTGTTCTATTCCAGCCGATTATTTGTCTCCCTTTGTAGCGTGTAACCTTCAATCAATGTCCTGGGGCTGTTGAAACAAGCCGGAAAAATTCTGGTCAGCAAACAAATTCACTGGCAATCAGAGCAGTTTTAATTGAACCAAAGGCGTACCTACGTTCGTTCAAGCCAGCTAAAATTCCGTATGAAATTCGTCATCTTATGAATCCAACCCGAGTCAAGCATAAACTCAACGCTAAATAATTTTCGTCCACGATTGTTAATCAGATTAAATTTTCACGCGACAGTATAATAGACCAAAAGTTACACGGAATGGAAGTGGAAGTGGGTTTGTGCGGAGTAATGTACCTACCGCCCCACATTTCCTAATCGTTTCACCAAGTTTCCAGCACGAGTTTTCGGGGGTTCCCCTAAAACTCTCGGTTTAACTTACGAAAAAAATCTTCCACAGCTTTAACTAATATTCGCGAGTCTGAATATCGTACGTGCCTGCTTTAAGGAAGTTTGTTTTTGCGATGATCCTTGTAGCCGGAATATTCAGGGCTTCAAAAAGCGCATCGATATTCTGGCAATTTATGAACACGGCCAGATTTGGGGTCAGACGTTGCGAAACCTTAAAGCCCACCCGGCTTTACTGAAGGGGGTTCGCAAGTCTGGAGCCCCATAAAACCGTAACGAATTTCAAAACGCCATGCCATCGAGGTTCGTGTGGTGAAAACAATATAAAAATACGGTTTTGAAGATCGGAATCCCAGCTTTAATTTGAAAAGAAAATCAACATCGTAACTGGAAAATTGTGATCGTTATGGCCACTGAAGTAGCAGACCGCGAAAAGCGGTGTCAAAATTTGCTGCCACGATTCCAATCTAACGATTCGTCCGATCGGCTTGAAATTCATACGATACTTTCATATCATTATGAACTGAGCATTTATGAATCAGATCTTTCGTTAATTCAAATTTGTCAGAGTTATGAATTTTTTACTGGATGATAAAGTTCTACGGGATTTACACTAACGTTTTTATCTGTTCCATAGAAGCTTAGTTCATAATTATACAAAAGTACTGTACAAATTCCAAGTCAATCGTCACAAGTCGTTACAATGTCGATTTTCTTTCAAATTCAAGCTGGAATTTCAATCGTCAAACCCGTATTTTTCATATATTTTCCACTACGCCATCCCTTACGCCATAGTGTTTTAAAATTCGTTAACACTGTGTGAAGCTTTAGACTTGCAAACCCCTTAACACACGGTGTAATATCCGGGATGACAGCCTGCATTTCTCCGTGATAAACTGGTATTTGTATACCATAGAACAAACTGCTTAACTAATCCAATACGGTGTTTACTGATTATCTACGCCGGTGGCTAGATAAGCTTAAGTTTGTTGGGGTTTCGGATTTGCTTTGTGCTCGCGTGTTCAACCAACCTTATCCGCATGTATGTAGAGCTGCATTTGCCGTTGGCAATTGCTTACAGCCCCACTGCAGACATGACCAGGGTGAATCATGGCTCCTTATTTCAGGCTCTCAACGTGGTTTTTGCCCGCTCACATACATCTAAAATTCTAGCCACGAGCTGAACTGTGCGATGTCAAAGTTTATAATTCGTGTGCAGAATCCTACCCGCAGTCACAGTCCGTTAACTATTCAAGGGGAACGAGAGAAAACAGATGAAAAGATCATGGAGCCGGATCCACACTCGGGAGACAAAGGCATTGGCATCCGAGGTGAACGCAATTAGCCAGAACCTCCTGCTTTCGAAAGGCAATTCCTCCCCGAGCTTCGTCCATCTGTAATTATTAAATCAGAATTATTCTGGAAATGAGAGATAGACACTAGGGTGAAAAATATCCCTGCTTCAACTGAATCCTTCTATACTCAGTCTCTCTGAACTGTAATATCAACCTCAGAGTTCAGTGGTTAATTTCCTCTTCAAAAAAATTAAACCCCCGTTTCATCGCAATAATCGTGTTTAGTAGGAATAATTTACATCCGGATTTCGCGATTAAGTACGTCATGTCGGCACGTTTAAGTCACTGAGGATGATCAGGGATTCGGGATTTTCGCCGACAAAAGTGCTCGTTTTTGAGACCATCGCAGTTCTTCGGTAAGCGACAAGCCTGTCTTTTGATCTCGCGCTCTTACCACAGTACATACTTATAATATCGAACACCGCATTATCGAGAGAAAAAGAAGATTCTTTCATGCGATGTGGAATTCTTTGATGGTAGACCCAGTCCCGTTTGAACGAAAAGAAAATATGGATAAGACGTGAAGTACGATCGAACACCCAGGAGCACGTGCAGTATCGACCCTTAAATACACAATAAGGGTGAAATATTGCTTTGCTCGACTCCACTTTGTAGCTCGTTGAACGAAAGTTTCATAGAGGTGAAGAAAAAAGAGAGGAAAAAAATTAGCGTCGCCCTGCTTGGTGGGAGAATCGGATAAAGGAGTCAAGAACGTTTCATGCATCAGATCGAACGCTCATTTTTCCGGAGGCTTCGTATCTCCGCAGTTTATGAAAGCGTTATAAGACAAGTTTTCCGCATCTTATACACTAAATTTAGTTTTTCATTTTCCAGGTATTCGACAAGCATAACCGTGGCTACATCACCGCTTCGGACCTCAGGGCTGTTCTTCAGTGCCTCGGGGAGGACCTGTCCGAGGAAGAAAGTGAGTTTACGACAAATTCCTAGTGACTTTTCAGAGTAAGTTTGCCGAAGACCAATTTCTACTTCTATAGACTTTCCGTGATTGACGATTGACTATAAATGCCGCAGGCTTACGGCGTACTATTTTATTCATGTATGTAAATCGCTCGATTTTTAACACAAAAGCTATACTGTCGCTCAGTAAGTTGTAACTAGTCATACCGATCAATATCTCCCACAGCACATACCTTTGTAAGTACCGCCACGTCAGTGGCGCAGTATTAACCGATAAAATCCGACACTGAATATTGTTCGTGAAATATGGATAACAAAAAAAAAAAAGACGAAACTTTGCCGTTTCGTCCAACGACCAGATCCAATAGGCTCGTTCTAATCCGTATATCTACCCCGGCCTTGACGAGGGATGAAGTAATACGGTTCTTTTCGACCCCTTTTCAACTTTTTGCCACGCGAGCATAAAATGATACTACTTCCTCCACTGGGATAACCGGATTGACATTCGTTCGTTTATGGCATTGCCCAATGGCCATTTTGGAATCATTTTAGCGTTGCCGAGGTTGTACAGAATGGAATGATCTCCAGTTCAACCTCATGTCTTGCGTGATTACTCTGCATTAAACTTATAATTCCGGTTTATGTTTCAGTCGAAGACATGATCAAGGAAGTGGACGTCGACGGAGATGGTCGTATCGACTTTTACGGTAAGGATCAGAGACGGTCCTCCGAACTTATAACCGGAACCGCGAGATCCCCCCTTTTCGCTGAACGATAAAGTTCTGATCCGCGGATATATATCCGATGACACATTGCGTATTCTGCGTGCGGGGAGGATGCAGGCAAGACAAATGGAGCCATTACAGAAGAGTTGGTAGCAGAAAACGAATTTTATCAATTCCCCCATCATCGCGACATAGTGCAATTTCGACCCAAATGTCTGCATATTCACCATCCAGGAAGCTGCAAAGTAAACGAATATGTTCCATGATCAATTTAGATTCATTGATACGCGCATCGAATCGAACCCTTCGGAGGGCGCGACCGCGTATCTTCGCCCTCTTTGCCTCGACCCTTTGCCCCGTTATCCACCGAAATTGGCTAACCGGCCAAATTACTTTCCCCTTGAAGCGACACCGTCATATCGTCAAGCTGCGAATAGGACCGTTTCCTCTAGTCACGTACGTGCTTACCTCCAGAACAAGAACTTCCGGTGTTCGGCTTCCGCGGTTCGGCAAAGTCCCTTCACCATTGACCCTTTTGATCTCGCATGTTCCCTCGAGAAAGATCGTGCACGTAGACGGTGGTAAACAGAGCCTGCTGAAATCGAGATTAGAAACTTCCGGAAATCTGGACGCCAGTGCCGGCAGCTTACCAATTTTCCGTCTATTGTCACGTCACGATTATTTTGTTCTTTATATTTTTAATTCCTATTAGGCCGGATGAGCGACGAGTCAGAATTATCAAAACAGAAATTTCATGAATTTTCAGTTGCCAGGTCAAATTCCGACTGTAATTGTAATTCCACACTACTAGGATATATTCCCTACTGAAAATGTTGATGTGATGAATCTCGTCATTCAACATATGATTTATCTTGTGAATTTGAACAAATGTGTTAAAAATCACATAATGATTCACATAGGCATGACTCATCAGATATAATGTGATTTTTTATATATCTATTCAAAATCATATGACGAATGACGCGATGATTTCGTTCATAATATTATATGATTGATCACATACATATTTTTAGCCGATCATATCGCCATTATTCACGTGCCACTCGACTATGGACAATGACTTTAGTACGAGTGAAGTTTACTCTGTGAATTATTTCCTATGCAAACTCGATGGTCGCGGATGGTCCTGTTTGTCTTCTTTTACCCTTCGGCAAGAGGCCGCGACTTTCGCAGCCCGAATTAGCATAGATAATAAAAGAGCGTGGTGGCATGTGAACGTGTCAGTACCAAATGAATAATTGAGATGGACCGACCTCGACGAAGAACAGCCTCCCATTTAGCTCTTGGACATGTGCGATTAGTTCACTAACGGCAATGCTTTAGAACTCTGAAAAAGAAAAATTGTTCTCCAACGCGGTTCGTTCGTTACTGCCACATATATTATGACCGTGCATGTGCTGAATGGACCAAAATCGCATCATCATTTCTGCACGATTTCTGCATTATTCTTCAATTTTGATAAACATCTCGGTTTTGTTTCGAAGTTATCTTAATTGCATCGTGAAGTCCTGACCGCGATTAATCAACGGGGATGTCGAGGGGTCCCCGCGGGGTGTTGTGCCGAAAATTTGTTTCGTACATTGCGGCGGGTTCAGGTGAACACGATCGGCCCGGATCACAAGAGCCTTGGAGGAAGGACATTGGGATTAGAGGACGCGCACGTTTGCCTTTTACAGCTTCCCTAAGCCCCTAAATTCGTAAAACCCTCGCCAATCTACCTCCCGGCTTCTTATTACTCTTGCTAGACTAGATGTATCACGTTTACGTGTCAATTTGCCGAGCGCAGTTTGACTCTAGGTTCATAAGTTTAGGTATTTTGCATAATGCAGAAGAGAACCGGAGCTTTGCGTCGACCCCGCGATCTTGAAACGCCGTTTCGACAATTACGAAATAAGGATAACTTTGCGATGATTTTCTATGCTTATAATATTCGATGAATTGTTCTCTGCGATTTTTCCAACGTAAAAAAATGATCTTCACGATCTTGTAATTTCAGAATTCGTCCACGCCCTTGGCGAGCCGGGGATTGACGAGGACGAAGAGGACGAGGAAGACGAGCCCCAGTCCCCAGCAGACTAATTCTAATGTATCTTCCGCTTCCATCTTCTTAGATAGAATAAATTAATATGTGCCGTCGATAATGAAGAGCATTCTTTACGCTAACGCAGCCTCGAAGAGGGTCGCGAAGACTTCAATCTGCACTATAATGCTAGGATGAATCAAAATCAGCAACAGTTATCGATGACAACGGAACGAAAGATTACGAATGAATTCACAAGAAGCATTTGAATCACTTGAGGTGGTGATTCGATCCGGAAGACTTCGATTTTGTTCGATCTCAGCTGTTGCAAGATTATATTTTTTATTCGTTTTTTATCTTCTGATTTAAAAAAATTATCATTTATTACGATACTGCAATGTGAGAAAAAAAATTCTGCCGAAGAAGTTGACGAAAGTCCAGCGACCCGAGAGCCGTGGTGTAACTTTACGACGGCAACTGCAATCCCATTTTTGAAGACCAGTCAAAAATGAAGAAATTTGAAAGTCGCGTTTTTTGACTTTTGACTATTCTCAATTATTTTCAGGTAGAAGTGAAAAATGCGACTTACGAAACGATACTTTTTATCATTGTTCTCGCGTGGTATATTTATTTATGTTTGTCTAATTTAATTTTCTACGATGGTTAAAAAATTGACTGGTATTCGAAATTTGGGAAGTATTTTACAAGCAATTAAACGATTTTAAAATTCAAACATATCCTTCTATATCTCGTCTACGTATTCATAAAATTAATTATAAAACAATTCCATGACTCTTATGACGTGAGATTAATTCTACGTTCGATGGGTACTAAATATGATCTACTATCAGAAAAAGAAGTAAAGATCTTGTGAATATCAAACGTTTCAATGATTTGAAAATACAAAAAAACGAAGAATCAAATTTCTATATTAATTATAAATACACTATCATTACCTACCTTGTAAACGTGAAGTGTCGTTTTTCATGCTTGTTCAAATATGAATAAATATCATTAAATTAAATTATAAATATTATACATTTCTATAAAGTTGTTAAAATATATTTAAAGCGTATGAATTAATTAAGAAAGATAAAAATGAATCATCGTACTTATACTTACTACTATTGAACAATTTTTTCAGATTATATTCGTCTATTATTGCTAAACAAAATACTTTTATCAAATCGCGTACCTAAAATATTCTAATTTAAAATATAATTCAAAGAAAACAAACTACAATGCTGTTCTAAATATTTTGAAAAATCTAATAAATCAATCACAAAACGTTGCTCAACCAATCTATTTCACAATCCTTTCAAGCCCACCCTCGTCCTAATTCTATCGTATGTGTAGTACAATATTGAAATTAATAAATCGAATGTATAAACACGTTCCTTTATTAGCACAGAAGCAAACATTCTTTCGTTGAGAAGTACAACAATGATAATTATTTACATATAATAACTGTATAAAATAAAGACGTGAAATCCGGGGATATGATTCTGTACGATCTTACTGCAATTCGCGCTGCGCGATAAAGATACAAACACATTCAGAATTATAATGGCTAGAATGTCTTTTTCGTCAATGATAACGCTCTAGAGACATTTCTCTGTACAAAAGACTGCGACCAAGACAACACACAAATAAACTAAGAATAAAAAGGCCCGATTCAATTTTCAATAACTACTGTTTGCTAATACTGGCATTATACAAACCAGGGTTGTTTTTCTAATACTATCAATACTGTCGGATCGATTTAGAGAAGAGTTTAAGAAATTATGAATGAAGATAATTTGTTGCTATTAAAAAAAAGAATACACAAAACACGACCACCGTCTTCGAGCATCGGCGACATGATTAGAGCTACTCAATTTCTCAAGAGGAAGTTATATTCTGAGGAGGCATGTGTCCGCTCTCTCCGAGGCAACGGAGAGACACTCTTCCGTTGGGGTAAATGCTGATCCAGGTGATACTCGCGTTGTTTAGCGATATGCGTAGCCAAGCCTCTGGCGGGAACTGCAGGGCTCTGTGAATGAAACAATTCATTATTATCATCGTTTATTGTTGCCGAACGTTTCGACTCTGTAAGAATTTGTAAACCCGATTATTCTCACCTGCAGACAAAATATCTTATCACGTTCGCGTGGCAGACTAGAACTGTGTAGGAATCTTGGGCCTGTTTTGGACTCGCGCGGTGAAAATATCTCCTAAAAGCAGCCTCGATCCTCGGTCCGTCTTGGAAGAACTGCTGCAACAAGGACCTCGTTAGATATCTCTTAACTTTTTCAACACACATATCCAAGGTTTCTGGTCAAATCAGGTTCTAAAATCTCATTGAATTTACAGATTTCACGGTCTGCATCAGAGGTACGATTTTTCATACGAGTAGTGAATTTTTAGAATCACGTGTTTGATAAAATTGTTTAAACTTCGATGTGTCTATGAAATTTCAAAGCAATCATCGAAATATTTGCTGAATTCAGAAAAATTATAATTAAAGAGTAATTCTTCAAGATTGCAGACACCCGGACTCTGAAACCGTTTCGAAATCTGTACTATTTTCTTTACCCTTCGTTTTTTTACCCATATAAGGATGAAAAATGGCACAACAGTAGAGATTATTATTTCTGGCTATATGAAGGCCAAAATTGTTTTAAAAATATTCATTGTGCCATAAAAAGCCAGAAGTCGGCTCACAACCTAATTCAAGGTTTTAAATTGGCCAGACGTGCAGCAAAAACATTATTTAAATATTTAAATAAGAAACTGCACAAAAATCTGACTTCTGTCGGTCGGAATGATCCCTAAGAATCCTAGTGACCTTCCAACTGTTCCTGAATCTGAATTCTTGCTATCGGACCAAATCGCATTCTTCCTTCTGGACATCTTACATGTTTTTCCGGCTTCCAGTGTCCAACGGCCGGTTCGGGAGGGATCGGAGCTCCCTCTTCCAGCAGGCTATCGTCCTGGGTGGGTACGTCGGGCAAACTCTTCTCTATAATCTTTGCCGTTTCTTGGGCTCGGCTCATCGTCGATCTGACGATTAACGAGTAAGGGTAGGCTAGCTCGCACAGACGCAGGCCAGTAGATTCAGCCTGTGTTCTACCTGAGACATTACGAAGGTTGAATCAAAGGAATGGTCTCAACAAACACGATTCGGGAATAGAATAAAAGGGAAACCTCGAACACTCACCAAGCTCCGTCAAGACTCTTTCGGAATCCGTCTTTCCGTGGGTTTGATACTGCCCGTGCCGGATGAGGAACAAATGACGCACCGCGGTGACTTTGTTCGAAGCCAATTCTTCGTTGTATCTGTTCTCGTCATTTTCGTTGTTCACCTTGACCGGCTTAACCAAACTCTTCGGATCCCGTCTGCGGAGAGAATACAAACATACTTGAATTAAAAAAAATTTTATCACGCTCAGAGGCAAACGAAAAGATTAGAAATCGACATAAATGAAACGAAATTCGCTGATTTTCGATACACCCAACGAGAAATAAGAAATTATGAACATTTTTGGGTAGCGGACGGACATTTTTTCCTATTTATACCATGCAAAGAAGACTCGGTCGTTGACATCGGAAGACCGAGAGAAATTAACGGAAACTAGAATTCGATTATTTGAAAATGTTCAGAGGCAATGTGGACGAGTGTGTTTTGAGGTTATGGGAAACTAACCTATCCCAATTGTGTTGCCACGGTACGGATGGAGAATAGTTCGAAGTCCAGGAGTTGAGAACGTGGAGAGGCTCACCACCGCCGTAAACATTGTAATAAAGAAGTACGGCGCCGCCGATAGCACCGAGGCCGGAGGCAGCGTATTTTTGAAACTTGGTTAGACCCGGCATTTTTTATGATCGTATCGGACCAATATTTACATACAATTGTCAGACGGATAATTAACACTGACGTTTACTGATCGACGAGAGGTCAAGAGGACCCACGTGGATCCACACTGGGTGATATTAACCTAACGGACACCGAAGATTAGATAAATACAGACATCGGAGATTTAAGACGGGTGGACAGGTTCGACACACCCGCTGTTAGCGACATCTGATCGCGGTTCTGCGCACTGCGCAGAGAAAAGTTAACCGGAAGCCCGGAAATGACAAGGCCTGACCAGACCGTGGCCTGACCATTACGTTACGATTTAAGGTGAAATGAAAGTCACGTGACCTCGATATGATTTACGCTTGGAATTTTCAAACGCTATTTTCTCAGCCAAAACACATTCGATTCATGTGAAATTGATATCAGTAACGTAGAAAAACTTAACAAAGGGCCTGAGAGTCTTTGATTTGCGAATATCGAAAGACATAATCAGAATTTTGTGTAACAATATTGTTCTGTAACCCAAGGAGGTGCTGCCCCTCGTGGAGAGAGGCAGCACTTGCTTGGATTACAGAACAATATTGTTAAAAAAAACTGTTATTACGTCTCGATTTTCGAAAATCCACGATTGGCAAGCCCTTCATTGAGTTTTTCTACGTCACTGATATCAATTTCACATCAATCGAATGTGTTTTGGCTGAGAAAATAGCGTTTGAAAATTCCAAGTGTAAATCATATCGAGGTCACGTGACTTTCATTTCCCCTTAAAATTATGAGTTTTAATCGTTTGTCGGTCGTTAAATTTCTTAAATTTTTGTTCTTGGGCCATGACAAGGAGTCAGGTCGAATTCCGGCTAAACTTGAAGAATTGTATCTTTGGGCCAATTCCAAAAGGTACAGCTGGCTAAGGTGGACCTTCTTCTGGCGCGCTGTACCATTCTGGGCAAGAGTTTCCTTTTCCTAGGACGTGCGCTATGCTACTTCTGCCTACCGGAAGAGGGAAATTTTTACCCAGAAATGGTATAGCGCACCCCCAAAGAAGGTGATTTCATTCCAGAGAAAGATAATCTTTTGACCTAGAGATCGGTGACTTCCGAATTTGTCAACATTGAGAGTCCAGAGGATGCCATCGATCATCGATTTTAATCTCGAGGTCAAAAAAAAAAACAAAAAAAATTGTGAAGGAAATTTGAGAATTGAATTTGTAATCAACAAATCACCGACCAATCTACGGACTAGTCCATCATTCCCCAACAAATGCCTGACTCTAATAACATTTCACACGCCCTATTCAGAAAAAAAGCTGATAGTATACGCGCCAGCTGCTCGCGCCTCGATTGGAATTCGTAACTTTTTTTCACTTTTTTTTTCACATGAGTGAAAAAATCGCGTTTTAGAACGAAATTGTCTGAAGTTTGAATTTTCACGCATATCGACCCTAGCAGATTCATTTACACCACTCTTCCTGGTGCTATTCTGGTGTATTTTTGGCGTGGTGTTATTTTGGTGTGATGTAGGTGGTATTTCAGTGACACACTGCAATCCGTCTAGAATTACCCCAAAATTGCACGGTGTGGTTTTGAATTTTTCACACTACTTTCACAGCAATTTCACACCAACTAATTTTACACTGGTTTTACACCCGACCGATTTTTCACCGATTTTATACTAATTTTTCACCCCACCGATTTCACACCGAGTTTACACCGATTTTACATCCACCCATTTTTAATTTGTATTTTCGGTGTATTTTTGGCGTAACCGAATCCGCTAGGGTATATTCACTCACATGGGTAGCGAATAACTATTTTTTCGTACCGAAATTTTGAAATATCCACCCCTCGACGATACTGCGCGGCATCAGAGGGTCCTACAAGTACGATGTAGGATCGTGGGGCAGATATTCCCTCACATCGGTCGCGAATAACTATTTTTTCGTACCGAAATTTTGAAATATCCACCCCTCGACGATACTGCGCGGCATCAGAGGGTCCTACAAGTACGATGTAGGATCGTGGGGCAGATATTTCCTCACATGGGTCGCGAATACCTATTTTTTCGTACCGAAATTTTGAAATATCCACCCCTCGACGATACTGCGCGGCATCAGAGGGTCCTACAAGTACGGTGTAGGATCGTGGGGCAGATATTCCCTCACATGGGTCGCGAATAACTATTTTTTCGTACCGAAATTTTGAAATATCCACCCCTCGACGATACTGCGCGGCATCAGAGGGTCCTACAAGTACGATGTGGGATCGTGGGGCAGATATTCCCTCACATGGGTCGCTATTCATCATTTTCGTACCGAAATTTTGAAATATCCACCCCTCGACGATACTGCGCGGCATCAGAGGGTCCTACAAGTACGATGTAGGATCGTGGGGCAGATATTCCCTCACATGGGTCGCGAATATCTATTTTTTCGTACCGAAATTTTGAAATATCCACCCCTCGACGATACTGCGCGGCATCAGAGGGTCCTACAAGTACGATGTAGGATCGTGGGTCAGATATTCCCTCACATGGGTCGCGAATAACTATTTTTTCGTACCGAAATTTTGAAATATCCACCCCTCGACGATACTGCGCGCTATCAGAGGGTCCTACAAGTACGATGCAGGATCGTGGGGCAGATATTCCCTCACAGCGGTCGCGAATAACTATTTTTTCGTACCGAAATTTTGAAATATCCACCCCTCGAAGATACTGCGCGGCATCAGAGGGTCCTACAAGTACGATTTAGGATCGTGGGGCAGATATTCCCTCACATGGGTTGCGAATAACTATTTTTTCGTACCGAAATTTTGAAATATCCACCCCTCGACGATACTGCGCGGCATCAGAGGGTCCTACAAGTAGGATGTAGGATCGTGGGGCAAATATTCCGTCACATGGGTCGCGAATAACTATTTTTTCGTACCGAAATTTTGAAATATCCACCCCTCGACGATACTGCGCGGCACCAGAGGGTCCTACAAGTACGATGTAGGATCGTGGGGCAGATATTCCCTCACAGCGGTCGCGAATAACTATTTTTTCGTA
>JAEUYN010001849.1:0-97151 GCA_018257835.1 Euura lappo
ACAGGGAAAAGAATCTGCGACGGTAAAATCTGCAACGCTGACGATGGACCTCTCATACGAGTCTAACAGGATTATTGCGATAGGAAAAAGAATCTTCCATGGAAATACCTGTGGCTGACGCTGACGCTGAAGATTAACCTCTCATGTGAACCTGACAGGAATTGCAATAGGGAAAAGAATCTGCGATGGTGAAATCTGCAACGCTGACGATGAACCTTTCATATGCATCTAACAGGATAATTGCGATAGGGAAAAGAATCTTCAATGCTAATATCTGCGACGCTGACGAGATGAAATCTGCAACGCTGACGATGAACCTTTCATATGAATCTAAGAGGAATATTTCGATTCAAAGAAGAATCTGCGATAGTAATATCTGCGACGCTGAAGATTAACCTCTCATATGAATCTAACAGGGATTGCGATAGGAAAAAGAACCTGCGATTGCAAAATTTGCGACGCTAACGATCAATATCTCATATGAATCTGAAAGAAATCGCGATGCGAAATAGAATCTGCGATGGTAAAATCTGCGACGCTGGAGATTAACCTCTCATATGAATCTGACTTAACCTAACTGATGGCGTGAAATACTGCCAGCTGTCAGGACTAAGTCTGAAGTGGGATGATAGTGAGAACTGTTACGGCTTTTGTCAGGATGGTATTATTCGTCAGAGTTAGAACCGTCAGGGAGAAATATTTCAAAATTTGAATAAAATTATGAAAAAAATTACCTTCTCAGAAATCTAACATGACCTGACCCAACCTGAGCTGACCAATGGCGAAAATACTGCTAGCTGTCAGAACTGAGTCTGAAGTACAGTCTGAAGTCAATTGAGAACTGTCAGACTTCAAAGTTAGCTGAACACAGTAAATAAGAAAATGTGTAAAATAGGGCAATTAAGGTGAAATGAGGCGCGCGCGTTCGCGCGCGCGTGCGATGCTAGTCCAATCTTAAAAGATCCGTGACCGCTCGAACTCGAAAACTCGCACCTATTGTTGACATTTTATTCGCGCGCCGATTGGTCGGTTCGTTTCGAGACTCGAGGTCGCGTCGAGATATCGCTGGTCGTTTCCCGCGCGTCATTTGTACTTTCGTTGACTCGCCTGTCATTATTTTGGATGTCAGTGGCGATCAAGCAAAGGGTTATACGAGGTTTCGTGTTCGGGATGTTCATTCAAAATTGCAGGACGTTCGGATGGATAAGGATTCAATTCGCATCGTGTTATGTTCATGATCTTCGTATTACGGTATTGATTGCTGAAATATATTGGCTTTCTTGATTTTTTAAGTCAACGAAAGAAGTTGGCTCTCGTGTACGACTGACAGATTCGAGGGTTAAAGTGCATTCATTCGTGATTAAGGTTTGATTCTTCATCGAACACGGGAAATAACGGTCGGTTTCGTATCATTATCAAGGCCTGAGACGTTAATTCGTAATCAGATTCTTCAGCACGGAAAAATTAACCCTGTGAAATTAGTAATTTTTCGATTTTTAGGTTCGAATTGAAAACGATTTCTGCATCGTCGTTCGTGGTTCGTGCGAATTACCTCCATAAGTGCCCAGAGGAAGCCAACAAGCAAGTCGTAACAGAAAAATAGTAGGGCTGTGCAAATTTTCGATTTTTTAAATTATTCGTTGCGAATCAAATAGTAAAATTCAATTTGAAGATCGAATGAAATTATTCGAAACTTTCAGTGATTAGAGGAGTTCGCATATTCGAATAATTTGATTCTACTGAAGAATAATTCAAAGCTTCCAGGAAATGAGGATGTTCCGGATAATTGCGACTCTTTAGAGACAGTCGTATATATTTTTGACAAAGGATCTGAAGTTTTCAAGCTATTCGTATTTAACTGGGACTTCTGACATCGCCCAACTAAATACCTTACGATTCTTTACGTTCTATATATTCATTCCAAGGAGGATCCAACCAGGAAACGTACTTCGCACTCAAACAACGACTACTACAAACCAGGCAGGAGACATAAATCATTTTTGGCCCAAATTCGAATTCCGCAAAAATCTTACACTGGCTCTTTCTCAACTGTTTCCTGGACGTGCACATCAATTTTTAAGGTATTATATTTATATTAATCAATGTGGGAGCCAGTCCATTTTCGAGAAAGATGAGGGAGATTTCTTGTTCACGTGAAGTTCGAATTTCATTGTTAGTCATTTTTGATAGGGTACATGAATACCTCTTGTCATATCCAAGCTGCGTAGAAAGATCGATCATTCAATTCAGAAATTGATCTTCGTTAACAGATTTTCTTCCCATAATACATTTTCTCACCTCTAAAATCTTTGCTGAGAAAGATGGGTTTAAAAAAATAAAACCATAGAGCTCTTGAGCAGTTTGGATTTGACCGGTAAAATTGAGATGCAAAAAGTTCGAAGACTTGAAAAGAAGGAAGGTTTTTGAGAAAATTAAAAATTGATGAACAACAATTGGGTACACATTTTTGTCATCAATTTTCAACTGAAGTAATTGTAATTTGTTCGAAAATTATTCTCCTCAAAATGGATTAACTCCTACATCAATCGACATAGGATCTTGAAAATTGGTGTGCGGGTTGAGAAAATACAAGTATTTTTGTAAGATTCATTCGGATTTCAGCGAAATTGGAACTTATGAGACCGAAGCTGATTTTCATCTTTGCAAATGTTCGTGGTAGATCGTTGATGGAGCGCGGATATGTTTCTTGGTTCAAAACTACACGTACGAAATTTTTCAGATTTGTAGCAACGGCCCATGGGAAAAAAACTCAACTTAGTGAGTGAGCGTAGAAAGTGTTCTCGATTCGAACAACAATAAAATGTTCTGAATTCGGCCCGAATAATGCCCATCCTCGACTAACTCAAATTATTTCCTCGATTATTCCAATCTTTGAAAGTGTCAAATTTTAGAAGGATCCAAATCTTCAAATAATTCGAAGAGTTCGGAAATTACGAATAGTTCGAATAGTGCGGTTAGTTCGGAATGTTCGAAATCTCGAATTATTCAAAAATTCAAATTATTTGAAATCTCTAACTATTCGAAAATTCGAGTTAATCGGAAAATCGAATTATTCGAAATCTTGAATTAAATATACGATTCAATTCGATTCGAATACTATATTCGCACAGTTCTAAAAATAGTCCATTTTAATGCTAACGAAGACAACCCACGATAAAAGTAATGAGACAATCATCATCATTTCGAGAATCTGAGAATTCGAGAAATCGTCGGCCCGCGCGAAGCGCGGGCTTCGGATCGACTAGTGATAATATAATCATATCCAAAAAACAGTGGAGCAGCAAAACAAAGAAACTCGCACGGAGGTGTCGACCTGGAGCGCGTGGGCCCGCGTGGTGCGATCTGAGGCACGTAGCCGCATGTGGCGGCCCCTGGGGGTAGAAATGGAAACTGCAGACATCCGCATTTTCGTACTTTAATATATAGATAATATATAGATAATACATAGATTTTGATGAAATTTATAGGCATCATGGGGCTCCCGCCTGATATCCTCACAGAACTTAGTCAATGAAACAAAAGCTCCGTACCTAGCAAATATGGTCGAAAACTTGAATCACTTTTTTTTAGCCACGTCCCACGAGCAGGACACCAACATTGTGAAATATATTCGTGATAAGAATAAAATGAATATCACTCAAGTTCTCTTTATTGCATCATTTATTCACTTTGATAACGCTTTTTTTTGACAATTCAACAGATTTCGAAATTCCGTTGTCCCATGGCCTTCGTAATTATAGCCTTCGCGTTCGTGACGCGGAAGCTTTGATATCAGTAAAAACGAGTGAAAACTGGGTACGGTGGGTAAAGCCTGACTCCAGCACGCTCTGTTGTCGACGTTGTAGGGGGTCTCTCTACTGTGTATAAATACGACGGATCGGATGAATTCTAATCAGAAACCTATTTCTAACGAAGTAAGTGGCTACCTTCAACATGAACAAGATCGTCTGTCTTCTCGTCGCCTCGTTGGTGTGCGTAGGTGTTGCCAGCGGTAAGTTGCAGATACTGATCTATTTTGCAATACAACGAAACCTTACTTATACTTATTTCAATCGGGTGCGCTAGAAAATACATATGGGGCATTCCACGCCAACTCGACCAGTGTTAAACCCCGACAATCTCAAAATCATTCCATGTTTTTTTCCAACATTCTACTCAATAAAGAACGCGTCCTAAATTTTTTTTAGATTTTTTTTTTTTTTTTTGTAACCGTTAATTTGGTATGAATTTCTGAAGTTGGTTGAGATTGCCCCTCTTTAGAGATCTGAAAAAATTCTCAAAAATCCAGTGGATGACACAAAACAGCCCCCGTTTAGGAAAACGTGAGCCGAATTTTTTTTATATTTTTTTTTCCCTCATGTCACGTCTGGTTCCACGGTCCATACGACGCCTACCCTCATATACCCTCACACACCCTCACACACACACACACACACACACACACACACACACATGCTTAGACTTAGACTAAGTTAACTAGATCTTAGAATATCTGCACCCCGCTATATTACTCTTTTCGCATAAGCCTGACGGTGCATCACCCGATACTTCGCGTACCGTGAGATAGCTCAGTCAGTCTTATGCACTTCCTTCACCCTTCCCCCTGGCTTCTTCAGTCTTGACTGAATTAGCTGGACTCAATTCTATAATAACTCTCTTGAGAATAACATCCCTCTCAGCTACTAGTAGTTAATATTGTACACTCTGACTCTTACTTGAATACTTGAATAAACGCTGATATATAATTACATTGTTCTACGCAGAAACTCTCACTTACTTTATTTATATCTTAGACCTTCGGTATACTTCTGTATCTTTAATCGGGGTGAACCCTTATAAATATACTTGACTGGAGTAGGCTTGTTACACTAGTCGCAGCGGTCTTGTTACACTCAATTCGAAATTTTCTCATTCCAAAAACTGATATGAACACAGGATCAAATAGTAAGCGACGAATAAGGGTAATAAATGGTGAAACCGAACGTTTCCGAGTAAATTGAACCTTGTTTGACGCTTGAAATTTGATCCTGTGTTAGATAATTTCAGTTTCAAAAATGAGAAAATTCCGAATTGAGGGAAAAAAAACAAAAAATAGAAAAAAAATTCGGCCCACGTTTTCCTAAACGGGGGCTGTTTTATGTCATCCACTGGACTTTTGGGAATTTTTTCAGATTTTTAAAGAGGGGCATTCTCAATCAACTTCAAAAATTCATAACAAATTAACGGTTTGTTAAAAAAATAAAAAAAAATTTAGGACGCGTTTATTACTGAGTAGAATGTTAGAAAAAAACATGGGATGGTTTTGAGATGGTCGGGGTTTATTACTGGTCGAGTTGGCGTGGAATGCCCCATACATATAAGTGAGAATAACGTAAAAAAAAACTAATCAAGAGTCAAGTGGTTCGATAACTTCCACGTCAGCATTGCAATTATTCAGACACACACATCATCAACAGATGAAAAAAAACCTGTTTTGTAGATAAACGTAGAAATATGTTTGCTTCTCGATACAGCAAGGATACAATATTGAATTCTTGATTTCAATTCCAACAGCCAAACTAGAACTCATGGACGTGTATCGAAAGCAATCAATTTTTCAAGTATTGTGTCTCGAAATATTTAACAGTATACTTATTTTGCAGCAATTATTCTGCAGACTTATCGAATCGTTATACCTGCATTTTAGTATCACAGGAAGTAAGTTTTAAAACCGTAAAATGGTACTGAAGTGGAAAATCGACCATTCGTCGAACTTATGTATATCATGAGCAATCAACTTTTGAAGTGTTGTGTCACGAAATATTTAACAGCACACTCAACACTTTTTATCACGTATGTTCTGCAGATGGTAAGATTCATTGAATCGTTCGAGATAAAAACCATGCGTACGGCATTACGATATAGATAAAATGTGTTTTTTGAACGTTATGCTCTTTGTTTGGAACCATTTTATTCTCTACATTTTATGCTACACGGAATGTACAAACCATTTTCAACATGTCAGGTTCCACTCGATTCATCAAGTATTGTCATGATATCCTGATTTTTGTTTCAGGAGTCGATCCAACCGAGGCTGCCATCAAGGGTGAGTTAAAGATACAGAGATTTTCGATAATGACAGATATTCACTTGTTGTTCAAATTTAGCTCAAGCGAAGCGAGCACCGCGGAATGACGACTTAATCACAGTCCTCTTTGCTTAAATTTCAGCTGCCGTGGCGAAGGTCAACGCCCAACTGTCAGACCTTGCAAATGATGTTAGAAACACGTCCTCCAGTAAGTTCAAAACAATGTCACCCAATGAAGATATTCAAGTCATAGCTACTAAGGCATGCCTCAAATATTGACAAACTACAGTAGTGTTATGATGTACCTATTTTAGTTTTAGGTAGGAAATCCCAGCTGAGCGCAGACGCTGGTAAGTGATGAGTGGATACAATTACTTGACCAATTTATACATCCAGAAAAACGCTCAAATTATCTTTCTCTCTATTTTTATTTCAGATTCTGTGATGAGAATCGGAAACTATCTCGAAAGCACTGTAGCTGATTTCCTGAAGCGTCGCATGGGTGAGTTGAAGACGACTTTACCCTTTAAAAATCGCGTGTCTAATGACATAAGGACATAAGCGCCGTTTTGCTGTTTGTAATGGCATAAAGTCGTAGAATTTTTTTTTCACGCTAATCGCTCTGAAAACGTTCGAAACGTATAGATCAATTGAAATTACGAGATCGAAAAATGTAAGTGCAAAAGGTCGTAAGTTGGGCGGATACGACCTGCTTTTAACTGCGATTTTTATCATCGAATTTTCCGAATCGACGTCGATTTCGATTTTTCTTTGCGTTTCACGAGTTTTTACAACTATTTGGAAAAATCATTAAAAATTATGAAAAAGAATGTCGCTCACGACGTTTTGCCTTTACGTTGTTTTTTAGTTTTCCTTAAGAATTGTAATGGAAGAACGACGTATCCGCCAAACTTACGACCTTTTGCACTTACATTTTTCGATCTCGTAATTTCAATTGATCTATACGTTTTAGCCGTTTTCAGAGCGAACGGCGTGAATAAAAATATTATACGACCTTTTGCCACCTAAATCGCGTTCTTGGCGCTTACGACCTTATGCCATTAGACACGCGAAATGTTTTTGTTATCTACTGTTCGCTTCACATATCAGGGTGAAGTCGAGGAATTGTTTCAATTGATTCCGATCAAATTTTATCCTAGATCGTGTAACAATACTTTTGTTTGTGTAGTTTAATCATTTGAGTTTACATTAGGGCTACTGAAGCAGGTGTCGAATCCATTACCTATTTGCTACTTAATTTATTAATTTTGATGTAAGGATGGGTAACCACCGGATTGGTGCTTAGACCCGTAGATAGTTACTCATTGGAATAGGTAAGGTTGGGATGAAGCAGGTAGAAGCAAACAAAGCAGTTTTAGGTTTAGTATAAAATTTGGAAGTGAAGTATTATTTACAGTGATTTGAAATGATTCTTGAATGAGTTTATTTATATCTTCATATTTCGGATATTAGGTTTTTACCGGAACCTCTGAGAGGGTAGGTAATGCCTGCCTTCCTGTATATGATTTTGGAATGATTTTGATTTGAAGTCTTGAGTTTAATTAGACTTGGCTCTATTTGGAGATTGGGTTTCACCGGTACCTCGGGGAGTGTTGGTGGTACCCGTCTTCCGTTGGCTGACTGAGTGACCGTATGGCTGTGCGTACGCCCTTTTATACGCTCGACGCGGACCATGGAGTGCCCGCGTCTCGTTGTTCTGTGACGTCAGACCGTGGTGTGTCCGCAGCGCCGCTGTGTCCACGCCACGGCGTTTCGCGGAACTTCTTCAATTCCAAATACTCATTTATTTTATAAATTCTTCATCATTTTACACTTCATAACATTTTCAATTAATTTTCATTATTACAATTATTATTATTCCTATGGGTTATATTCATTTATTCAATTTCTAATATTCGTAATAACGTGAGTCTGACTAGCCCTTCGAGAGCTGGTCAGTGAATCTAAACCTCTTATGGTGTTTGTGTGTCTTTACGCACACCGCACCTAAGTGTGTGTGTTGTTTTGATTCTGATTCCTCATTTTCCTATAGTATCCTGCTCATATAGTATACTGTCGATTCTACTATATTCTCTCTAGTGTACAGCACTATAGTATGTAATCTCTTATTGTAGCGTACTGTATTTTATTCAATTTCAATTTTATATTTATCTGTACCTTCTGGTTTATTAGAAAACGTCTCAATCGATCGAGATTTCCTACTTCAATTCTTCATATTTCATTATTTTTCACTCATTGCCGTTATATCATGCGTCAATTGGTGAATTTCCACTTTGTCATGATACACATATTTTATTTTCAGGAACCGAATCAGGAATGGCTACCATTTTCGCGGGTAAGTGACACCCATTCGAAAAATACATCAAGCCTAGCTTGCTTTTCATCCAGCTGTTGTTAGAACTGAGTGAGAGTCGAAGACGACTTGATCATAACCTCTGTATATTCCAATTTCAGATTTACTCGAACCACTACAATCCAACGTCGAAGCCCATTTGGAAAGGTGTAGACCGAAAGCCAAACGTGAGTTGAAGACGATTGTGCCCATCTAGAATATCGCGCATCAAGCACTTAAAAATTGTCTAAATTAATTAGGTATCTTTTAATTTCCAGAGACCAGCACTAACATCACAGCTGCTGTGACCAGAATAACTCATTCATTCGACGAAGTGAAGAACGAAATCAATGCGATTGTGAATGCTGCTTTCAAGCTAGCCCCTAGTAAGTTGGAATCAATCGTACCATTAGAAATATAATTGTCATACTGAGAGCTATCGTTTGCTACAAACCAAATTTTAATGAGGCTTTCATAAATTGATCTATTTCCTTAGCCTCCAGTTAGGCAAATGTATTTGATACTTAACATTCGATCCCTGATTTCAATTGCACCATGTAACGTGGTGGAAAGATACATTGACATAAAACGTGATATAAACAGTAATATCAGTACCTAAAAATGAATACTTGTGATAATAAATTAAATAGATAGTGAATGATCAAGCAGGCATTGACAAAAACGCACGATCGGATGTCGCGTCATTCCTGATTCGCCCGGCGTAGGGTTTAGAAAATGTATAAAAGACGGGCGATTTCATCAAAGCTCACTTGAATTTCGATCATTAAGAAGTTAACATAACATAACCTTTTACTAAGATGTATTATCAATCAGTATTATACTGCTTGACCGATACTCTTCCTTAATTTGGAATGTATTGTTGATCAGTCTTCTACTACTCAACCGATACTCCTAATTAAAATCGTTTAATTATCTTTAAAGATTAAACTTCATATTTCATAATATTCAGAACGTATTATCGATCAATGTTATATTGCTCAACCGATACTTCTATTATTCCTTTTTAAGGATAATAACATTAAAAGGATTGCTATTAAAATCATAATTTATAAGTCAGGAGACAATCTTGAAGGAGATTGTAATTCAAGGTTAAGGGCATGCTGGACTCAGTATTTCCGTATTTAAAAAATAATGACGCCTGATATGAACGGGGGGGTGTTTAATGGGTTCCTTGGACGATTTGTAATCAAATTGGTAGCTGCATGAACGTGCATCTCACCAAAATCGAGTAAAATAAGGCTTTTTTGTTTCGCGAAGCGTGGGGACCGTCACTTGTTTTCACTGATATCACCGACTACGCATCACAAGGGTGGAAACGAACTATCAAGCGCCCTCAGGAATATAATTCCACTCACATATATCGCAAAACTTGTTCATTTCACTCAACGATGAAGCCTCAGAATTGTTTCCAGAAAAAGACTGTAATTGTTGGTATAAAGCAGGGGCCGCGGCCATGTTGGATCGTTTGGCGTCGCGTGTCGGGCCCGTCAGCGCTCCTTTTTCGACGCGCGGGCGCACCGGGAACCAAGCTTACAGTTGTTGCCAACCTTCGTCTCGCGGTCCTGCGTTTCACGAACCGCCGTTCCTTGTTCAGCGCTATGACAGCTGAGCGGGAATTCAAACGGAAATAATTCGGAATAATAACAGTTATAACAAATGTAAGATATGTATAAGTTGTAAAAATTTGTAAATTAGTCTAATTGTAAGTAGTAATGTATTCGATGAAGTTATGGAGACGGAAACCATGTAACCCCGAGGGGAACATTAAATAAACATACATAAACGTACATAAACATACATAAACATACATAATAATTATAATAATGCATTGTTATTATTATTATTATTATTATTATTATTATTATTATTATTATTATTATTATTATTATTATTATTATTATTATCATTATAATTACAATTTCCGAAATAATAATCATAACAATTATTATAATAATAATAATTATTATTATTATCATTGTAAAAAATTTACTCGAAAGTGGTGAAATTTGTGAATGAAATGAATGAAAATGGAAACGTATGCGCCATTTTTTTTTCTACCAACACTGAAATCCTATGAAACGCACAGAATAATCAAAATTCCGATTCTTTTGAGAGATTTTCAAGTTTCAGCATAAAAAAACTGGACAAGGCAGAGGTATAGAGTCGTAAACGCCATTTATTATTCGATTTTTTTTATCTTGAAAATGTTGTGAAAATCGGAATTTCAATTCTTCTATGCGTTGCACAGGACAAGAGTATTTGTGAAAAAAATAGCGTACTACGACTATACGACTTTACACCGTTGCCCTGTCAATGTTTTTTTTTTTTTTTTTGAATTTTGAAAATTTCACATAAAGAACTCTGAACTCAGACTTTTTTATGCGTTTCACAGGATTTTAGAGTTTTTGTAGAAAAAGAAAAAAAATGGCGCATAGTTTTCATTACCATTTACAAATTTCACCACTTTCGAGTAAATTTTTTGCAATGATAATAATAATAATTATCATATTGTTATTATAATAATAATAATAATTATTATCACAATATTATGATAATAATTGTTATTATCATAATAATAATAATTATTATCACAATATTATGATAATAATTGTTATTATTATTATTATTATCGTCGTCATCATCATCATCATCATCATCATCATTATTATTATTACGGAAAAAATTGAAATTCCGATTATCACAACATTTTCAAGATAAAAAAAAATCGAATAATAAATGGCGTTTACGACTCTTTACCTCTGCCTTGTCCAGTTTTTTTATGCTGAAACTTGAAAATCTCTCAAAAGAATCGGAATTTTGATTATTCTGTGCGTTTCATAGGATTTCAGTGTCGGTAAAAAAAAAAATGGCGCATACATTTTCATTTTCATTCACACCACTTTCGAGTAAATTTTTTTCAATGATAATGATAATAATTATTATTATAATAATTGTTATGATTATTATTTCGGAAATTGTAATTATAATGATAATAATAGTAATAATAATAATAATAATAATAATAATAATAATAATAATAATAATAATAATAATAATAATATTAACAATAATAATAATAACAATGCATTATTATAATTATTATGTATGTTTATGTATGTTTATGTATGTTTATGTATGTTTATTTAATGTTCCCCTCGGGGTTACATGGTTTCCGTCTCCATAACTTCATCGAATACATTACTACTTACAATTAGACTAATTTACAAATTTTTACAACTTATACATATCTTACATTTGTTATAACTGTTATTATTCCGAATTATTTCCGTTTGAATTCCCGCTCAGCTGTCATAGCGCTGAACAAGGAACGGCGGTTCGTGAAATGCAGGACCGCGAGTCGAAGGTTGGCAACAACTGTAAGCTTGGTTCCCGGTGCGCCCGCGCGTCGAAAAAGGAGCGCTGACGGGCCCGACACGCAACGCGAAACGATCCAACATGGCCGCGGCCCCTGCTTTATACCAACAATACAGTCTTTTTCTGGAAACAATTCTGAGGCTTCATCGTTGAGTGAAATGAACAAGTTTTGCGATATATGTGAGTGGAATTATATTCCTGAGGGCGCTCAATGGTTCGTTTCCACCCTTGTGATGCGTAGTCGGTTATATCAGTGAAAACAAGTGACGGTCTCCACGCTTCGCGAAACAAAAAAGCCTTATTTTACTCGATTTTGGTGAGATGCACGTTCATGCAGCTACCAATTTGATTACAAATCGTCCAAGGAACCCATTAAACACCCCCCGTTCATATCAGGCTTCATCATTTTTGAAATACGGAAATACTGAGTCCAGCATGCCCTTAAACCCTCATTCCGTTATTAAATATAAACTCTTCGCAATGCTTGTAAATGTTCTTAAGTGATTAAATAAATGGATATCATTATTTAGTGATGCTCCAAAGGTCAGTACCTAAATAAACGTCTTATGATTTTACCATCTATTTCTCGAACTGTATTTTGTTAATTTGAATGAATATCTAGACCTAGGAGATGTCTCCAACACCCGAGATTAAAGAGAATACTTTCCATCTCTCAGATTGAAAGATTTTTAAATCATTGCTCTTGCAATTGGCGCACAACCAAAATAAAATAATCGGAACTCTTAGCCAGAGTGTCTCAACCACCAGTTTAGTACTACTGAACTACGATCTCATTCTGACTTTTTATACTATTTCGTAGAATGTTAAAGAAAAAAAACATGGGATGATTTTGATATGGTCGGGGTTTATTACTGGTCGAGTTGGCGTGGAATGCCCCATACATATAAGTGAGAATAGCGTAAAGAAAAACTAATCAAGAGTCAAGTGGTTCGATAGCTTCCACGTCAGCATTGCAATTATTCAGACACACACATCATCAACAGGTGAAAGAAGAACTGTTTTGTAGATAAACGTAGAAATATTTTTGCATCAAGAAGTAAAATATTCTCCATACAGCGAGGATACAATATTGAAATTTGAAGTTTTGTGTCACGAAATATTTATCAGTATACTTATTTTGGAGCAACTATTCTGCAGACATATCGTATCGTTATGCCTACATTTTAGTATCACAGGAAGTAAAATTTAAAACCGTAAAATGGTACTAAAGTGGAAAATCGACCATTCGTCGATCTTATGTATATCTAGAGCAGTCAACTTTTGAAGTGTTGTGTCACGAAATATTTAACAGCACACTTAACATTTTGTAGCACGTATGTTCTGCAGGTGGTGAGATTCATTGAATCGTTAAAAATAAAAACTATGCGTACGTCATCAAGATATAGATAGAATGTGTTTTTTGAACGTTATGCTCTTTGTTTGGAACTGTAAGAGATGATCTACCTGGCTATGGGACACTACACTCTTTTGTTACACGTTACCTAGAGTTAAGCAGTAGTTGTTAATCGTTTGACACGGACAGACGTATCCGCTGTAATTTGTTAAATAAACTCCTCTTTTGATACAATTATGTTCATTATTTGGAATCCCGACCATCCTACAGAACCATTTTATTCCTTACATTTTATGCTACACGGAATGTTCAAACCATTTTCAACATGTCAGGTTCCACTCGATTCGTCAAGTATTGTCATGATATCCTGATTTTTGTTTCAGGAGTCGATCCAACCGAACCTGCCATCAAGGGTGAGTTAAAGATACAGAGATTTTCGATAATGACAGGTATTCACTTGTCGTTCGAATTTATCTCAAGCGAATCGAGCACCGCGGAATGACGACTTAATCACAGTCCTCTTTGCTTATATTTCAGCTGCCGTGGCACAGGTCAACGCCCAACTTTTAGACCTTGCAAATGATGTTAGACACATGTCCCCCAGTAAGTCCAAAATAATGTCACCCAATGAAGATATTCAAGTCATAGCTACTATTACATGCGTCAAATATTGACAAACTACAATAGTGTCATGATGTACTTATTTTATTTTCAGATCCCAGATCCCAGCTGATCGCAGACGCTGGTAACTGACGAGTGGATACACTTACTTGACCAATTTAGACGTCTACCAAAACGCGCAAATTATCTTTGTCTCTATTTTTATTTCAGATTCTGTGATGACAATCCGAAACTATCTCGAAAACACTGTAGCTGATTTCCTGAAGCGTCGCATGGGTGAGTTGAAGACTCACCCGACGACTTTACCCTTTAAAAATCGCGTGTCTAATGACATAAGGACGTTTTACGAGTTTTTACAACTATTTGGAAAAATCATTAACAATTATGAAAAAAAAAATGGCGCTCACGACGTTTTGCCTTTACGTTGTCTTTTATTTTTCCTTGAAAATTGTGATGAAAGAACGACGTATCCGTCAAACTTACGACCTTTTGCACTTACATTTTTCGATCTCGTAATTTCAATTGATCTATACGTTTTGGCCGTTTTCAGAGCGAACGGTGTGGAAAAAAAATTATACGACTTTTTGGCACCAAAATCGCGTTCTTGGCGCATATGCCATTAGACGCGCGAAATGTTTTTGTGATCTACTGTTCGCTTCACATATCAGGGTGAAGTCGAGGAATTGTCATAATTGATTCCGATCAAATTTTATCCTAGATCTTACATTTTGAAGTTCGCGGCTATAGCACATTTGTTTTGACTGTTGACGTTCTTCGTAGTGAGTGAGCGAACGTACTCACATACACTACCGGTACAGACTCGCGTCTTTGTACCTTTATCGGTTGTATTTTTAATTAAATACAACCATTCTACAGAATGTAGAGACTTTTTGCCATGATATCATTAATTTTAAGTTAGAAGACTTAAAATTTTTGATGAGAAAAAATTATCAGGCGCCCCGGGACTCGAACCCGGGTCTGTTGGATGCCAATCCGGGGGCTTACACCACTAGACTCGCGTCTTTGTACCGATAAAGGTACAAAGACGCGAGTCTGTACCGGTAGTGTATGTGAGTACGTTCGCTCACTCACTACGAAGAACGTCAACAGTCAAAACAAATGTGCTATAGCCGCGAACTTCAAAATGTAAATTCAAGGAGCACACGAAAACAAACGGAGACGGGAAATGATGAGATCAAATTAGAAGGCTAGGTTCTCAGGGCGACTAGGTGGTCTAGTGGTGTAAGCCCCCGGATTGGCATCCAACAGACCCGGGTTCGAGTCCCGGGGCGCCTGATAATTTTTTCTCATCAAAAATTTTAAGTCTTCTAACTTAAAATTTATCCTAGATCGATCGAGATTTCCTATTTCAATTCTTCATATTTCATTATTTTTCACTCATTGCCGTTATATCATGCGTCAATTGGTGAATTTCCACTTTGCCATGATACACATATTTTATTTTCAGGAACCGAATCAGGAATGGCCAGCATTTTCGCGAGTAAGTGACACTCATTCGAAAAATACATCAAGCCTAGCTTGCTTTTCATCCAGCTGTTCTTAGAACTGAGTGAGAGTCGAAGACGACTTGATCATAACCCGTATATTCCAATTTCAGATTTACTCAACCCACTACAATCCAAGGTCAAAGCCTATTTGGAAGGGTGTAGACCAAAAGCCGGACGTGAGTTGAAGACGATTGTGCCCATCTAGAATATCGCGCATCAAGCACTTGAAAATGGTCTAAATTATTGAGGTATCTTTTAATTTCCAGAGACCAGCAGTGACATCACAGCTGCTGTGACCAGAATAACTCATTCATTCGACAAAATAAAGGACGAAATCGATGCGATTCTTAATGCTGCTTTCAAGCTTGCCCCTAGTAAGTTTGAATCAATCGTACCATTAGAAATATAATTGTCATACTGAGATCTATCGTTTGCTACAAACCAAATTTCAATTAGGCTTTCATAAATTGATCTATTTCCTTAGCCTCCAGTTAGGCAAACGTATTTGATACTCAACATTCGATCCCTGATTTCAATTGCACCACCAGTTTAGTACTACTGAACTACGATCTCATTGTGACTTTTTATACTATTTCGTAGAATGTTAGAAAAAAACATGGAATGATTTTGAGATGGTTGGGTTTTATTACTGGTCGAGTTGGCGTGGAATGCCCCATACATATAAGTGAGAATAACGTAAAGAAAAACTAATCAAGAGTCAAATGGTTCGATAGCTTTCACGTCAGCATTGCAATTATTCAGACACACACATCATCAACAGGTGAAAAGAGACCTGTTTTGTAGATAAACGTAGAAATATTTTTGCATCAAGAAGTAAAATATTCTCGATACAGCGAGGATACAATATTGAATTCTTGATCTCAATTCCAACAGCCAAACTAGAACTCATGGACGTATTTCGAAAGCAATCAACTTTTGAAGTGTTGTGTCTCTAAATATTTAACAGCACACTTAACATTTTGTAGCACGTATGTTCTGCAGGTGGTAAGATTCATTGAATCGTTAAAAATAAAAACTATGCATACGTCATCACGATATAGATAAAATTTGTTTTTTGAACGTTATGCTCTTTGTTTGGAACCATTTCATTCTCTACATTTTATGCTACACGGAATGTTCAAACCATTTTCAACATGTCAGGTTTCACTCGATTCGTCAAGTATCGTCATGATATCCTGATTTTTGTTTCAGGAGCCCACCCAGACCAGGCTACCATCAAGGGTGAGTTGAAGATACACAGGTTTTCGATAATGACAGATATTTACTCTTTGTTCGAATTTAGCTCAAGCGAGTCGAGCACCGCGGTATCAATTTTTCAAGTATTGTGTCTCGAAATATTCAACGGTATACTTATTTTGCAGCAATTATTCTGCAGACTTATCGAATCGTTATGCCTACATTTTAGTATCACAGGAAGTAGAATTTAAAACCGTAAAATGGTACTAAAGTGGAAAATCGACCATTCGTCGATCTTATGTATATCTAGAGAAGTCAACTTTTGAAGTGTTGTGTCACGAAATATTTAACAGTATACTTATTTTGGAGCAACTATTCTGCAGACTTATCGAAGCGTTATGCCTACATTTTAGTATCACAGGAAGTGCAATTTAAAACCGTAAAATGGTACTAAAGTGGAAAATCCCCCATTCGACGATCTTATGTATATCTAGAGCAGTCAACTTTTGAAGTGTTGTGTCACGAAATATTTAACAGCACACTTAACATTTTGTAACACGTATGTTCTGCAGGTGGTGAGATTCATTGAATCGTTAAAAATAAAAACTATGCGTACGTCATCAAGATATAGATAGAATGTGTTTTTTGAACGTTATGCTCTTCGTTTGGAACCATTTTATTCTCTACATTTTATGCTACACGGAATGATCAAACCATTTTCAACCTGTCAGGTTCCACTCGATTCGTCAAGTATCGTCATGATATCCTGATTTTTGTTTCAGGAGCCCACCCAGACCAGGCTACCATCAAGGGTGAGTTGAAGGTACACAGGTTTTCGATAATGACAGATATTTACTCTTTGTTCGAATTTAGCTCAAGCGAGTCGAGCGCCGCGGAATCAATTTTTCAAGTATTGTGTCTCGAAATATTCAACAGTATACTTATTTTGGAGCAACTATTCTGCAGACATATCGTATCGTTATGCCTACATTTTAGTATCACAGGAAGTAAAATTTAAAACCGTAAAATGGTACTAAAGTGGAAAATCGACCATTCGTCGATCTTATGTATATCTAGAGCAGTCAACTTTTGAAGTGTTGTGTCACGAAATATTTAACAGCACACTTAACATTTTGTAGCACGTATGTTCTGCAGGTGGTGAGATTCATTGAATCGTTAAAAATAAAAACTATGCGTACGTCATCAAGATATAGATAGAATGTGTTTTTTGAACGTTATGCTCTTTGTTTGGAACTGTAAGAGATGATCTACCTGGCTATGGGACACTACACTCTTTTGTTACACGTTACCTAGAGTTAAGCAGTAGTTGTTAATCGTTTGACACGGACAGACGTATCCGCTGTAATTTGTTAAATAAACTCCTCTTTTGATACAATTATGTTCATTATTTGGAATCCCGACCATCCTACAGAACCATTTTATTCCTTACATTTTATGCTACACGGAATGTTCAAACCATTTTCAACATGTCAGGTTCCACTCGATGCGTCAAGTATTGTCATGATATCCTGATTTTTGTTTCAGGAGTCGATCCAACCGAACCTGCCATCAAGGGTGAGTTAAAGATACAGAGATTTTCGATAATGACAGGTATTCACTTGTCGTTCGAATTTATCTCAAGCGAATCGAGCACCGCGGAATGACGACTTAATCACAGTCCTCTTTGCTTATATTTCAGCTGCCGTGGCACAGGTCAACGCCCAACTTTTAGACCTTGCAAATGATGTTAGACACATGTCCCCCAGTAAGTCCAAAATAATGTCACCCAATGAAGATATTCAAGTCATAGCTACTATTACATGCGTCAAATATTGACAAACTACAATAGTGTCATGATGTACTTATTTTATTTTCAGATCCCAGATCCCAGCTGATCGCAGACGCTGGTAACTGACGAGTGGATACACTTACTTGACCAATTTAGACGTCTACCAAAATGCGCAAATTATCTTTGTCTCTATTTTTATTTCAGATTCTGTGATGACAATCCGAAACTATCTCGAAAACACTGTAGCTGATTTCCTGAAGCGTCGCATGGGTGAGTTGAAGACTCACCCGACGACTTTACCTTTTAAAAATCGCGTGTCTAATGACATAAGGACGTTTTACGAGTTTTTACAACTATTTGGAAAAATCATTAACAATTATGAAAAAAAAATGGCGCTCACGACGTTTTGCCTTTACGTTGTCTTTTTTTTTCCTTGAAAATTGTAATGAAAGAACGACGTATCCGTCAAACTTACGACTTTTTGCGACTGTTAATCCCGGTGCGACATCAGGCTTACCTCATGTCTCACTACGCGAGATCCGAGTGTGTTCGGTGTAAACATAAAATAGAGATCCCTTTCAACCCCAGTGAAATAACTCAAACCCAATACAAATTGGGACTCAAGACAGTCTTTCTTACCGAACCAAGGAGTTGCAACAACTGCAAAACCGAAATTTCAATAATCATACCTACTGAAGAACTGCCCAACGCGAATGAAGCTAGCGCTCGCTTCAAAACCACCACAACGAAACTCAAGCCAAAAAGCCCGCCTTGAATACGCCAACGACTCCGACAGACTCCGACAACAACCAATTATCACCCGACATGGAAACGGACTCCGAGACACCCTTGGTATCAATAGGCAAGAGACTCAATGACAACTTAAACAAAAACGGTAACAACGAAACGAACCAGCTAAACAACAAACGAAAAAAAATCAGTGATCTCACTAGTAACGATGAAACAACCAACGCAACAAAACGTGACACTACTACTGCAAAAGTAGGTAATCAAACTTCCACGGTACACACTCACCAAAGCAACCTGCCCAAGGGTCCGCCAATAATTATTAGAGGCGAACTATGGTGCGAACTAGAAAACATCAAGGGACTTGCCCGTATATGCGAAGCAAACAACGCCGAACTAAAGACCAATGGCAAGGATTCGATCATAGTCAAAACGAACTCAGTCGGAAACCACGAAGCCCTGACTGAAGAACTTAAGGAAAACAACGTGCCATTTGCTACTATGTCAACTAACCCGAAATCCAAGCAAGCTATTATTAAAGGACTCTACACCGGCAAACGCGACCATTCATACCCTCAATCACAAACCCTTGCCGACACAATCCTACAACGCGAGGTGATCGAGGACATCGCCCAACGATACGGTATAATTGTCACCCGCGTAAGGTTTTTCCTATCAGGGTTTACAGCTCAAATCACACTGGACCAAAAGACCGACATGCGCGAGGCCTACAAAATTAACACAGTGCTCTACCAAAGAGTCAAAACAGAAAAATACAAACCCACCAATCCAACAATCCTGCAATGCAAGAACTGCTTCGAATTCGGCCACACATCATCCTACTGCTACAGACCAAAGAAGGATAACCCTGAACCACTACTATGTCCCCATTGTCGCAGCTCAGAGCATACTTCAACAAGCAAAAAATGCCCAAAGTACATAGACGAAACGAACAAAAAATTCAAAAAACGCGAGTACAGGAAAACTGGCAACAAAAACCACGTCTCGGGTTCAAACACTGAACGTATGCCCAAGAAGACTCCTTCCAACGGGACAACACTGACGAACTCAACCAACTACACGGCAGAACAGACCAACCACGGGGAAAGCGCTACTACACTTGATCAAGCTCAAGAGGTACCAGAGCCATCTACATCACAACGAACATACGCGACCTCAGTGAAAACAGTAACCACTGTTGTGGGTGAGCAAACTAATAACCATTCGAACCACGCAGCCACTGTTAACAAAATCCTAACAGACTCGACAGTTAGTCACAAAACCACCCCCAACACTAAAGACAGAATAGACAAAAAGTCGGTACAAATCCGAGCACTCAACATCATAAAAAACCTAGCAGCTAACATTCCCCTCGAAGCTGCAATCGAGACAATAGAAATATTGACCAACCCAAACTCAACGGTTCTCAAAGTATCGGAGGTACTCATCCAATTACTAGAAAACTATGGCTAAACTCACTATCTTACAAATTAACATCAATGGAATCACGAACAAATTCGTAGAACTGCAAAACATTGTGAATGAGCACCGCCCAGGTATTATAATAGTCAATGAAGTGAACCTGAAAAACCCTTTCAAACTTAACTTAAAAGGATACAACAAAATACACCACATAACGCACAGAAAACTTGGGACCTTCATGTACATATCAAACAACCTCAACTACACACAACTAAAGAGCCCCACCCATCTTGAAGCGTGCATAATCAAATTGGTGGGTCAACAAAACTCATACAACATAGCCGGGATATATGCCTCCCATCACAACCTGAACAACGTTAATCGAGATATTGAAGACTTACTCAACCTTCCAAATACTATAATAATAGGAGATTGGAATGCAAAACATCTATCACTGAACTCCACCACTAATAACCAAAGAGGAAACATATTATTCAACGCAATTAGCTCATCTCACACACTAATCAAACCAGTAGGCAACCTAGCGAGTAGACCCCTGAACAGAGGATCCACCCTGCTCGACTTCGCAATCACCAACATCCCGTACCTCCACACTACTTGTAAAACCAACGACCAGATCAGTGACCACGTCCCACTCATACTTGAACTCGATATTAACCCACTAATTACGAAACCCACCAGACGCAATCTTGCCAAAGCCGACTGGGACAAGTTTACTAGTCTTACCAAAATAGAACACCACAACCCAATCAAAACATTACAAGATATCGAACTGTCCATACAAGAAATAGAAGAAACAATACTCACAGCCCTAGACACAGTCGCACCACTAAAAACCACATCATACAGACAAACTCTGCCCTTGCACATTCGCAACCTCATTAGGAAAAGATACACGATGCGATGTAGACTGGTAGAGACACAGAGACGAAACTACCAAAAACGAATACAAACAAGTCAAGCAAGAACTAAAACAATCTGTAGCCGAACACAAAACTGAGGGGTGGTGCAAAATACTCAACTCAAGTGACAACCACCACCAAAAACTCTGGAAAATACAAAAATGCCTCAAAAAGCCACACCAAATTAACCCGGTAATAGACGGCTGCAACAATCCTATCCAAATGGCTGACCTACTAACCAACACATCAATAGTCAAGGACTCGAACATTAACGACTCGTTGAAAGGCACTGAATAAACGACTCCGGCACACCCCTTAGACTCAATATCACCGCGTGAAGTCCTCAATGTACTAAGATCATTCAAAAATAACAAAGCTCCTGGACCAGACGGCATAACAGCAAAACCACTGAAAAACCTACACAAAACGCTAATAGTCAGATTAACAAACACCATCAACCAGTGCCTAGCACAAAATTACTTTCCAACTAGATGGAAAACTGGCACGTGCATCTTCATACTCAAAGCCAATGAACCACATTCCGACCCTACCTCATACAGACCAATTACTCTGCTCAACCTCCTCGGGAAAACACTGGAAAAAATTATAATCAAACAACTAGCCCCGCTAATACCCCTGATCCCCCAATCACAACACGGGTTCGTCAAGGCAAAGGGCACCAACTCACAGCTACTACGAACAACCCACTACATAGAAGAAAACTTTAACCAAAAAAAACCTACTTGCATGATAATCACTGATCTATCCAAGGCGTTTGACTCTATCAACCACAGTGGACTGACATACAAATTACAAAACTCGGGCGCTAGACTAGGACTCACAAAAATGATAGAAAGCTACCTGAGCGACAGAATAATAGCTGGTAAATACCAAAACACAATCGGCAATGAACATCGTGTCCCACACGGGGTGCCACAAGGATCCGTACTGGGCCCAACACTCTTCAATCTTTACATACATGACATGCCCATTGTCGGGAACTTCATGTCACAATACGCTGACGACCTTTGCATTATATGCACGTCACACTCACTAGATATCGCAACTCACTGTGCCGCAATGGCGACAGAAGATATCATAGATTACTACAAGAAATGGGGCCTGCACTGTAACGCGGCGAAAACCCAAGCAATTATGTTCACTTACAAACTTAAATTTGATAAACAAATAACGATCAACGGAACCGACATAACCATCCAAAATGCAATTAAATACCTAGGAGTCACTTTTAATAAAACACTGAGACTAACACAACACATCCAGAAAATCACTGCCAAATTCAAGCAAACAAGCTACCTATTAGCACCCATAATAGGCTACTACAGCGAAGTGGACATAGACATCAAACTGAAAGTGATTAGATCCTGCTTACAACCAATCTTAGACTACGGCGTTACTTCCCTCCTAACCTACGTCAGTAAAACAAACTTGAAGAAACTACATAGAAACAGCCTTCAAAATCTGCCTTAAAAGAGCGGCGGGTCTCCCTAGAACCTTCTGCACAGAAGATCTCTACCTAATGTTGGGAAACGGAGAAAAATACGCTGAGCGGATAAAAAAAATCCACGAAAAACAAACGATAGCTCTACGTAACCACGTGGACCAATACCTCCGAGAAAAAACGAACTGCACAATGGACCAATCCACAACACCTGGGCGCTATAACCCGCTCATGCTGACACCTAGACTCTAAGTTAGACATAAGAAATATTAACACTTAAATAAACTCGCTGTAAAGCAACAGCAGCAACCCTTGTACCACACAAATACACTAACAACCAACAGGAAAATTCCTAACACCACCCAACATAACAGCTCTAAACTCCCATTACACGACAAGTGAAAGCTGATCACATAAATTGTAAGGCCGGAGGGTCGTAACTCAAAACAAAAATCGAAAATAAATGAATACTGAATACTGAATACGACCTTTTGCACTTACATTTTTCGATCTCGTAATTTCAATTGATCTATACGTTTTGGCCGTTTTCAGAGCGAACGGCGTGGAAAAAAAATTATACGACTTTTTGGCACCAAAATCGCGTTCTTGGCGCATATGCCATTAGACGCGCGAAATGTTTTTGTGATCTACTGTTCGCTTCACATATCAGGGTGAAGTCGAGGAATTGTCATAATTGATTCCGATCAAATTTTATCCTAGATCTTACATTTTGAAGTTCGCGGCTATAGCACATTTGTTTTGACTGTTGACGTTCTTCGTAGTGAGTGAGCGAACGTACTCACATACACTACCGGTACAGACTCGCGTCTTTGTACCTTTATCGGTTGTATTTTTAATTAAATACAACCATTCTACAGAATGTAGAGACTTTTTGCCATGATATCATTAATTTTAAGTTAGAAGACTTAAAATTTTTGATGAGAAAAAATTATCAGGCGCCCCGGGACTCGAACCCGGGTCTGTTGGATGCCAATCCGGGGGCTTACACCACTAGACTCGCGTCTTTGTACCGATAAAGGTACAAAGACGCGAGTCTGTACCGGTAGTGTATGTGAGTACGTTCGCTCACTCACTACGAAGAACGTCAACAGTCAAAACAAATGTGCTATAGCCGCGAACTTCAAAATGTAAATTCAAGGAGCACACGAAAACAAACGGAGACGGGAAATGATGAGATCAAATTAGAAGGCTAGGTTCTCAGGGCGACTAGGTGGTCTAGTGGTGTAAGCCCCCGGATTGGCATCCAACAGACCCGGGTTCGAGTCCCGGGGCGCCTGATAATTTTTTCTCATCAAAAATTTTAAGTCTTCTAACTTAAAATTTATCCTAGATCGATCGAGATTTCCTATTTCAATTCTTCATATTTCATTATTTTTCACTCATTGCCGTTATATCATGCGTCAATTGGTGAATTTCCACTTTGCCATGATACACATATTTTATTTTCAGGAACCGAATCAGGAATGGCCAGCATTTTCGCGAGTAAGTGACACTCATTCGAAAAATACATCAAGCCTAGCTTGCTTTTCATCCAGCTGTTCTTAGAACTGAGTGAGAGTCGAAGACGACTTGATCATAACCCGTATATTCCAATTTCAGATTTACTCAACCCACTACAATCCAAGGTCAAAGCCTATTTGGAAGGGTGTAGACCAAAAGCCGGACGTGAGTTGAAGACGATTGTGCCCATCTAGAATATCGCGCATCAAGCACTTGAAAATGGTCTAAATTATTGAGGTATCTTTTAATTTCCAGAGACCAGCAGTGACATCACAGCTGCTGTGACCAGAATAACTCATTCATTCGACAAAATAAAGGACGAAATCGATGCGATTCTTAATGCTGCTTTCAAGCTTGCCCCTAGTAAGTTTGAATCAATCGTACCATTAGAAATATAATTGTCATACTGAGATCTATCGTTTGCTACAAACCAAATTTCAATTAGGCTTTCATAAATTGATCTATTTCCTTAGCCTCCAGTTAGGCAAACGTATTTGATACTCAACATTCGATCCCTGATTTCAATTGCACCACCAGTTTAGTACTACTGAACTACGATCTCATTGTGACTTTTTATACTATTTCGTAGAATGTTAGAAAAAAACATGGGATGATTTTGGGATGGTCGGGTTTTATTACTGGTCGAGTTGGCGTGGATTGCCCCATACATATAAGTGAGAATAACGTAAAGAAAAACTAATCAAGAGTCAAGTGATTCGATAGCTTCCACGTCAGCATTGCAATTATTCAGACACACACATCATCAACAGGTGAAAAGAGACCTGTTTTGTAGATAAACGTAGAAATATTTTTGCATCAAGAAGTAAAATATTCTCGATACAGCGAGGATACAATATTGAATTCTTGATCTCAATTCCAACAGCCAAACTAGAACTCATGGACGTATTTCGAAAGCAATCAACTTTTAAAGTGTTGTGTCACGAAATATTTAACAGCACACTTAACATTTTGTAGCACGTATGTTCTGCAGGTGGTAAGATTCATTGAATCGTTAAAAATAAAAACTATGCACACGTCATCACGATATAGATAAAATGTGTTTTTTGAACGTTATGCTCTTTGTTTGGAACCATTTTATTCTCTACATTTTATGCTACACGGAATGTTCAAACCATTTTCAACATGTCAGGTTCCACTCGATTCGTCAAGTATCGTCATGATATCCTGATTTTTGTTTCAGGAGCCCACCCAGACCAGGCTACCATCAAGGGTGAGTTGAAGATACACAGGTTTTCGATAATGACAGATATTCACTCTTTGTTCGAATTTAGCTCAAGCGAGTCGAGCACCGCGGAATCAATTTTTGAAGTATTGTGTCTCGAAATATTCAACGGTATACTTATTTTGCAGCAATTATTCTGCAGACTTATCGAATCGTTATGCCTACATTTTAGTATCACAGGAAGTAAAATTTAAAACCGTAAAATGGTACTAAAGTGGAAAATCGACCATTCGTCGATCTTATGTATATCTAGAGAAGTCAACTTTTGAAGTGTTGTGGCACGAAATATTTAACAGTATACTTATTTTGGAGCAACTATTCTGCAGACTTATCGAAGCGTTATGCCTACATTTTAGTATCACAGGAAGTGCAATTTAAAACCGTAAAATGGTACTAAAGTGGAAAATCCCCCATTCGTCGATCTTATGTATACCCCTCCGACCTCGCAGAGTCAACTTTCGTATCCGGGGCGCGAGTTATGGATTCAAAGACGTATCTAGAGCAGTCAACTTTTGGAGTGTTGTGCCACGAAATATTTAACAGCACACTTAACATTTTGTAACACGTATGTTATGCAGGTGGTGAGATTCATTGAATCGTTAAAAATAAAAACTATGCGTACGTCATCAAGATATAGATAGAATGTGTTTTTTAAACGTTATACTCTTCGTTTGGAACCATTTTATTCTCTACATTTTATGCTACACGGAATGATCAAACCATTTTCAACCTGTCAGGTTCCACTCGATTCGTAAAGTATCGTCATGATATCCTGATTTTTGTTTCAGGAGCCCACCCAGACCAGGCTACCATCAAGGGTGAGTTGAAGATACACAGGTTTTCGATAATGACAGATATTTACTCTTTGTTCGAATTTAGCTCAAGCGAGTCGAGCACCGCGGAATCAATTTTTCAAGTATTGTGTCTCGAAATATTCAACGGTATACTTATTTTGCAGCAATTATTCTGCAGACTTATCGAATCGTTATGCCTACATTTTAGTATCACAGGAAGTAAAATTTAAAAGCGTAAACTGGTACTGAAGTGGAAAATCGACCATTCGTCGAACTTATGTATATCGAGAGCAGTCAACTTTTGAAGTGTTATGTCACGAAATATTAAAAATTTTTATCACGTATGTTCTGCAGGTGGTGAGATTCATTGAATCGTTAAAAATAAAAACTATGCGTCATCACGATATAGATAAAATGTGTTTTTTGAACGTTATGCTCTTCGTTTGGAACCATTTTATTCTCTACATTTTATGATACACGGAATGATCAAACCATTTTCAACATGTCAGGTTCCACTCGATTCGTCAAGTATCGTCATGATATCCTGATTTTTGTTTCAGGAGTCGATCCAACCGAACCTGCCATCAAGGGTGAGTTAAAGATACAGAGATTTTCGATAATGACAGGTATTCCCTTGTCGTTCGAATTTAGCTCAAGCGAATCGAGCACCGCGGAATGACGACTTAATCACAGTCCTCTCTGCTTATATTTCAGCTGCCGTGGCACAGGTCAACGCCCAACTTTTAGACCTTGCGAATGATGTTAGACACATGTCCCCCAGTAAGTCCAAAATAATGTCACCCAATGAAGATATTCAAGTCATAGCTACTATATTACATGCGTCAAATATTGACAAACTACAATAGTGTCATGATGTACTTATTTTATTTTCAGATTCCAGATCCCAGCTGATCTCACACGCTGGTAAGTGACGAGTGGATACACTTACTTGAACAATTTATACGTCTACCAAAACGCGCAAATTATCTTTGTCTCTATTTTTATTTCAGATTCTGTGATTAGCATCAGAAGCTATCTCGAAAGCACTGTAGCTGATTTCCTGAAGCGTCGCATGGGTGAGTTGAAGACGACTTTACCCTTTAAAAATCGCGTGTCTAATGACATAAGGACGTTTTCGAGTTTTTACAACTATTTGGAAAAATCATTAGCAATTATGAAAAAAAAAATGGCGCTCACGACGTTTTGCCTTTACGTTGTCTTTTTTTTTTTTCCTTGAAAATTGTAATGAAAGAACGACGTATCCGTCAAACTTACGACCTTTTGCACTTACATTTTTCGATCTCGTAATTTCAATTGATCTATACGTTTTAGCCGTTTTCAGAGCGAACGGCGTGGAAAAAAAATTACACGACCTTTTGCCACCAAAATCGCGTTTTTGGCGCTTACGACCTTATGCCATTAGACACGCGAAATGTTTTTGTGATCTACTGTTCGCTTCACATATCAGGGTGAAGTCGAGGAATTGTTATGATTGATTCCGATCAAATTTTATCCTAGATCGATCGAGATTTCCTATTTCAATTTTTCATATTTTATTATTTTTCACTCATTGCCGTTATATCATGCGTCAATTGGTGAATTTCCACTTTGTCATGATACACATATTTTATTTTCAGGAACCGAATCAGGAATGGCCAGCGTTTTCGCGAGTAAGTGACACTCATTCGAAAAATACATCAAGCCTAGCTTGCTTTTCATCCAGCTGTTCTTAGAACTGAGTGAGAGTCGAAGACGACTTGATCATAACCCGTATTAGTCCAGGAACTTTAGCATTTCACTTCGGAAAAAGTCCGATCAAGCTGCAAATTGGTGTATACGTACCTTTCGACTCCCCAAACAATCTGTGAAAAGTCACAAAGATTCGGGCTTGTGTATAACTTTTTACAGCGGAAAAACGGCCCGAAAAAGTACCTTTTTTCGGTTTTTCGCCAATATCTTCGTTCCCGTCGATCCTGCGGCTATGAGGTGTACTTATAAAAAATATAGAACGGAAAATTCTCCACAAAAAAAGTGATATGAAATTTATCGATAGAACTATCAATTTCCACGGAAAAGGGCATGAAAATCGGATTAAGTTTTATAGTTTCGCGCCGCTGCATAATGCGTTCTGTGTGGCGGCGCCAATAGCAGCTGCGCCTTCCCCTCTGACGTCAGCGATGGGTTTATACCTGCTTCCCTGTTTTGCTGGTGGGGTGTGCTGTATACGCAGTCCCAAACAGTCCCAAAGCGTATCTACATCGTATTAGACGTATACTATGTCGCGTTGTCAAGGCAGTGAACAAACGGTAACTGAACTTGATTTTACGACAGTCACGTATGTCATAGACGGAGGGTTCCTCTTGCATCGAGTTATGTAGAATCAGTATGAATCTTTTGATTCGATTTGTGCGAAGTACGTTGATTATGTACGAAGGTACTACGGTTCAAACGCTGTCGTAGTCTTCGATGGATACAACAATAGCACCAACAGCGTGAAAGCCATGGAACAACGTCGTCGTGCAGCCAAATCTTCATCTGTTGACACTTACTTCGACGAGACGATGAATGTCACAGTGAGCCAGGAAAAATTCCTTTCCAACAGCAACAACAAGAGCAGATTAATTTGAATGTTGTCTGTCAAGTTCGAAGCAAAAAATTATGTCGTTAAACAGGCGCAAGATGATGCTGACGTTTTAATCATTGAAACAGCTCTGGAATGTTCACGCACAAATGAAACAGTCGTTGTTGGGGAAGATGTAGACCTTGTGGTAATTTTGGTTGGTCGCGCTCCGATTGATGAAGAAATCTTCTTTCTCAAGCCAGGTAAAGGAAAAATCCAGCGAAAGCTCTACTCTTCTCGGAGTTTCAATAAATAGGAAGACATCAGAGATAATATTCTCTTCCTACACGCTTTCACTGGATGCGACACAACATCTGCTCTTTTTCATAAAGGAAAAACTGCAGCCTTGAAACTCTTCACAAAACGTCATGACTTACGCGCTGCAGCTCAAATTTTCAACCACAGTGATGCTTCTCGAGAGTCAGTTTCTTCGGATGGGATACGCATCTTCCTAGCTGTGTATGGCGCTCCGGTTAACCAAGATGATTTAGGGGAATACCGTTACCAGTGCTTCATGAAAGCTGTAGGCAGAAACAAGTCGGTCCAGTTGAGTATGTTACCCCCCACAGTCGATGCGGCTAAAGAGCACCTATATCGGGTCTACTACCAAGTGCAGAAGTGGTTAGGAAACGAGCTGAACCCTCAAGATTGGGGATGGGTATTCAACTAGCCGGTTTTAGCCAAAAAGCTCATCGCTTTTTTGCGTAAGGCACGATCGCACAGTGCTGGTTTGTTTTGAAATAGTGTTAAAAATCCCCCGAAAATTCCCAAAATTTCGATTCATGATCAGAAGACGGTATTTCAAAGCTCGTTGTATTATCTTCAAAATTGACGAAGTTAGCTACCGCCGTTTCTAGACCGGAAGTCGGATCGAGTATACAAAGTCACTTGCACATCTTCAGGGTGAAAACACTATGTCCTGCAAATTTCATCAAAATCGGTTCGGTGGTTTGGCTAAAACTTTGTTTACAAGAAACTTGGAAGATTTAGCACCCAGACGCGGGTGCCGGAAAAATCCCGAAAAATTCCTAAAATTATGTTTTCCGACCAAAAGACGGTATTTCAAAGCTCGTTGTATTATCTTCAAAATTGACGAAGTTAGCTACCGCCGTTTCTAGACCGGAAGTCGGATCGAGTATACAAAGTCACTTGCACATCTTCAGGGTGAAAACACTATGTCCTGCAAATTTCATCAAAATCGGTTCGGTGGTTTGGCTAAAACTTTGTTTACAAGAAACTTGGAAGATTTAGCACCCAGACGCGGGTGCCGGAAAAATCCCGAAAAATTCCTAAAATTATGTTTTCCGACCAAAAGACGGTATTTCAAAGCTCGTTGTATTATCTTCAAAATTGACGAAGTTAGCTACCGCCGTTTCTAGACCGGAAGTCGGATCGAGTATACAAAGTCACTTGCACATCTTCAGGGTGAAAACACTATGTCCTGCAAATTTCATCAAAATCGGTTCGGTGGTTTGGCTAAAACTTTGTTTACAAGAAACTTGGAAGATTTAGCACCCAGACGCGGGTGCCGGAAAAATCCCGAAAAATTCCTAAAATTATGTTTTCCGACCAAAAGACGGTATTTCAAAGCTCGTTGTATTATCTTCAAAATTGACGAAGTTAGCTACCGCCGTTTCTAGACCGGAAGTCGGATCGAGTATACAAAGTCACTTGCACATCTTCAGGGTGAAAACACTATGTCCTGCAAATTTCATCAAAATCTGTTCGGTGGTTTGGCTAAAACTTTGTTTACAAGAAACTTGGAAGATTTAGCACCCAGACGCGGGTGCCGGAAAAATCCCGAAAAATTCCTAAAATTATGTTTTCCGACCAAAAGACGGTATTTCAAAGCTCGTTGTATTATCTTAAAAATTGACGAAGTTAGCTACCGCCGTTTCTAGACCGGAAGTCGGATCGAGTGTACAAAGTCACTTGCACATCTTCAGGGTGAAAACACTATGTCCTGCAAATTTCATCAAAATCAGTTCGGTGGTTTGGCTAAAACTTTGTTTACAAGAAATGGGGGGGTCACATACACCACTCTTGAAAATGCTCGAAAACGACTACCCAGGTGCCAAAACGTGCTCCCTACATGATTTCAGATCTTTTACTCGATCCGACGTTTTTAGCGATGGCGAATGTATAAGGCACTCCGTTTTCAACGATCGTGCCTAAAAACGGCTTATTGGAGCCAATAAAAACCTCGCAACCTCCTGCCCCGGATTGTCTTTTGAACATAATTTTTGTAATTGTTCGAAAGGCTGTGGCGCTTTGTGCGGCTGTCGAAAGTTGGGACTGCAGTGTTCAGCAATTTGTGGCAACTGTCATGAAACATCTTGCCTGAATGCGGCCCCAATCGAAGACCATAATCTCGAAAAAATTGACGATCCAGAAACAACCTCCATTGATGATTCTGAATCCTGGTATTTTCCACCAGTCCAATGGTAACATGAATCGAGGATAGAGAAGAATAAAATGTCAGAATCATTTTGTTTTAAAAATATAATTATATAAATAATTGATAGTTTTGAATGAATTATGAATAAATTTTGTTCACTGAAATATATATATACCATTTTTCCACCCCAATTCCTATAAAAAATGTAGAAATTAGGAGACAATGCACAGAAAACTATATTTAGATCATTACATGCACTAAAATATCCATACAAATTTTTTACTGGAGTTTCAATGCACGATTACGTAAAAACTATTAGTGCTATCAATAAACTTTATATCACCTTTTTTGTAGAGAATTTTCCGTTCTGTATTTTTCATAAGTACACCTCATAGCCGTAGGATCGACGGGAACGAAGATATTGGCGAAAAACCGAAAAAAGGTACTTTTTCGGGCCGTTTTTCCGCTGTAAACAGTTATGCACAAGCCCGAATCTTTGTGACTTTTCACAGATTGTTTGGGGAGTCGAAAGGTACGTATACACCAATTTGCAGCTTGATCGGACTTTTTCCGAAGATTAGCCCATTTTTCGTCTAAAGTGCCTGGACTATATATTCCAATTTCAGATTTACTCAACCCACTACAATCCAAGGTCAAAGCCTATTTGGAAAGGTGTAGACCAAAAGCCGGACGTGAGTTGAAGACGATTGTGCCCATCTAGAATATCGCGCATCAAGCACTTGAAAATTGTCTAAATTATTGAGGTATCTTTTAATTTCCAGAGACCAGCAGTGACATCACAGCTGCTGTGACCAGAATAACTCATTCATTCGACAAAATAAAGGACGAAATCGATGCGATTGTTAATGCTGCTTTCAAGCTTGCCCCTAGTAAGTTTGAATCAATCGTACCATTAGAAATATAATTGTCATACTGAGATCTATCGTTTGCTACAAACCAAATTTCAATTAGGCTTTCATAAATTGATCTATTTCCTTAGCCTCCAGTTAGGCAAACGTATTTGATACTCAACATTCGATCCCTGATTTCAATTGCACCACCAGTTTAGTACTACTGAACTACGATCTCATTGTGACTTTTTATACTATTTCGTAGAATGTTAGAAAAAAACATGGGATGATTTTGAGATGGTCGGGGTTTATTACTGGTCGAGTTGGCGTGGAATGCCCCATACATATAAGTGAGAATAACGTAAAGAAAAACTAATCAAGAGTCAAGTGGTTCGATAGCTTCCACGTCAGCATTGCAATTATTCAGACACACACATCATCAACAGGTGAAAAGAGACCTGTTTTGTAGATAAACGTAGAAATATTTTTGCATCAAGAAGTAAAATATTCTCGATACAGCGAGGATACAATATTGAATTCTTGATCTCAATTCCAACAGCCAAACTAGAACTCATGGACGTATTTCGAAAGCAATCAACTTTTGAAGTGTTGTGTCACGAAATATTTAACAGCACACTTAACATTTTGTAGCACGTATGTTCTGCAGGTGGTAAGATTCATTGAATCGTTAAAAATAAAAACTATGCATACGTCATCACGATATAGATAAAATTTGTTTTTTGAACGTTATGCTCTTTGTTTGGAACCATTTTATTCTCTACATTTTATGCGACACGGAATGTTCAAACCATTTTCAACATGTCAGGTTTCAGTCGATTCGTCAAGTATCGTCATGATATCCTGATTTTTGTTTCAGTAGCCCACCCAGACCAGGCTACCATCAAGGGTGAGTTGAAGATACACAGGTTTTCGATAATGACAGATATTTACTCTTTGTTCGAATTTAGCTCAAGCGAGTCGAGCACCGCGGAATCAATTTTTAAAGTATTGTGTCTCGAAATATTCAACGGTATACTTATTTTGCAGCAATTATTCTGCAGACTTATCAAATCGTTATGCCTACATTTTAGTATCACAGGAAGTAAAATTTAAAAGCGTAAACTGGTACTGAAGTGGAAAATCGACCATTCGTCGAACTTATGTATATCGAGAGCAGTCAACTTTTGAAGTGTTATGTCACGAAATATTAGAAATTTTTATCACGTATGTTCTGCAGGTGGTGAGATTCATTGAATCGTTAAAAATAAAAACTATGCGTAGTAGTAGTAGTAGTAGAAATCAGTTTATTTTTGCCGTAGTCCATAAGGACCGTAGGGCAGGCAACAATGTAGTGACAAAAGATAAGGAAAAAGCACAAAATAACAATACAGTAACGGTAAATATCGTCCTATATTATAAAGATATATCGCCGCTGCCGCCGCCGCCGCCGCCGCTGTTTTAGGAATCGAGGACCACCCACCTCAAATTCCTGGGTTTTCCCAGAATCCTGGGTTTTCCCAGAATCCTGGGTTTTCCCAGAATTCCGGGGATTCCCCAGAATTCCGGGGATTCCTGGGTTTTCCCAGAATTCCTGGGATTTCCGAGAATCCACGGGGATTTCCCGGAGTTTTCAGGAATCCAACCCTATAAAAACCCCGTGAAAAACCCATAGAACCCCATGAAAACCCCATAAAAACCCCGTGAAAACCCCATGACAACCCCAGAAAAACCCCGTGAAAAACCCATAAAACCCGATAAAAACCCCATAAAAACCCCGTGAAAACCCCATAAAACCCCATGATAACCCCATGAAAACCCCATAAAAAATACCTATGAGACCTCATGAAAAACCCATCAACCCCCATAAAAACCCCATAGAAACCCCATAAAAATACCCATAGAACCCCATAAAAACGCCATAGAATTCCCACGGATTACCCAGAATTCCCAAGGATTTCTCAGAATTCTCATGGATTACCCAGAATCCCTTACCCCTCCTCCGTCCCCACTTTTCGATAATACTATAACTAAATACCCGAAGACTTCCGGAAATACCCGAAGACTTCCGGAAATACCCGAAGACTTCCGGAAATACCCGAAGTCTTCCGGAAAAACCCGAAGTCTTCCGGAAATGCCCGAAGTCCCACGGAAATGCCCGAAGTCTTCCGGAAATGCCCGAAGCCTTACGGAAATGCCCGAAGTCTTCCGGAAATACCCGAAGTCTTCCGGAAATTCCTAAAGTCATCCGGAAAGACCCGAAGTCTTCCGGAAATTCCTAAAGTCATCCGGAAATACCCGAAGTCTTTCGGAAATACCCGAAGTAAATCGAAGACATGACAGGATTTCAATCCCTCAAAACCCCCATGTGAACCCCGTAGACGTCAGGAATCCCTCAGAACCCCCATGTGGACCCCGTACATGTCAAAAATGCCTCAGGACCCTCATGTGAACCCCGTACATGTTCAGAATACCTTCGAACCCCTATGTAAATCCTGTACACGTCAAGAATCCCTCAGAACCCCAAAGTAAACCCCGTACATGTCAAGAATACTTCAGAACCCCTATGTCAACCCCGTACATTTCAAGAATACCTCAGAACCCCTATGTGAACCCCGTTCACATAAAGAATCCCTTAGAAACCCTGTACAAGCCTATCCTATTTTGTGTGCGTAGCACACATCATGGCGACTTTGAAAAAAAAATCACCCTTTTTTCATTCCGATTTTCAGATCGATGTAGGTACTATTATTGAACCGATATATCTATATCGAATCTGAGACATCTATATGTATACAATTCCATGTGTCGATATACAATATCGATTCCGAATTTGATACATCGATATATTACGATCTCGATCTCGACATATCGATAACGAATCCGATACATTGATTTATATAGATGTAAGGATTGTCTAATTGAAATTACCGCGTAAGCCAGGTCGGTAAAGCAGACTTCCGACTGCTCGGGAGAGAATAGAGGGAACCAATGTGGCGTCAGAACGATAAAGAAAGCCACAAAGCGCACATGTGAAAGTTTGTAAAAGGAATCGAGAAACATCATTGCGAGTAACAGCTTTGAATGTTGTTTCTTTGTTATTTCAGGTAGGATTTAATGTTATTTTAAGTTATTCCATTGTAAACATTGTATAAAACAATAAAATCTTTGTTGTTTCAGAGAAACACTTCGTGTGTTATTTGCTCGATAAGAAAATTTCCACCCTCCAAATATCACATTATAAAACAACATTCAAAGCTTGTTGGGATTCACAATGGAGAAACTGCAATTCACCTTCAAGATGCTAGCTACGTCAGATGAGCCGAAAACGAACGTGCTCTGCATAACCTCAATCGGCACACCGGACGGCCAGGCTTACTCAATCCCAAACCACTGCCTAAGCGCACAACAGCATACGGAGATCACAAAAACAGCAGCATTTGCTAAGGTAAAGAAAACGATAACTAAAAGAGGTCAGACAAGAAAGGTTTGGATCACATTAACTAAAGAATTGCTGGAAACTTACGTTGATGACGGAGGAAACTTACAATTCGACGGCGTGTACTTGGAAGAAGAGACACACGTACAGGCAAGCGCAGCTATCACTGGCGCTCCGGAACAACCATTAATACAAGCGCTAGAAAGACTACTCGAAAAATGCCAAGAAAAACCTGAAGAAAAGAACATGGGTAGAATAGCCAAAGAATTTACGATTGATAAATTTAACGGTAAAAATTCAAATGTAGATCAATAGATAACTAGCTTTGAAAAAGAATGCGAAAGATTCGATATAACTAGAGACGATAAAAAAATTGAACTCTTAAAATCATTCATGGAAAAAGGCGCCACAGATTGGTATAGTTGCACACTTTTAAAACTAACTATCCAAGCAAACTGAGAAGATTGGAAAAGTAGTCTTTGCGAAACATTTGCAAATAAGGGGTGGTCTTCAATAATATATGCGCTACAGTTCAGGTATCAAACAGGCTCTCTACTAGAATATGCAATCAGAAAAGAAAAACTCTTATTAGAAGTAAGACGATCCATTGACACTGGAACATTAGTTGATCTGATTGTTGTTGATCTGCCAAGTTTCGTAGCCGATAGAATTGATAGAGAAAACTTAGAAAAGGCAGAAGATCTATACAATGAATTAGGTAAATTGGAACATCTAGTTCACAAAAGAAATACGGAGACGAAAAAGAATAAAAACTACGTCAACAAAGAAAGATCAGAGAAGACACCATGCGAAATTTGTAAAAATAAGGGCAAAGGTTCACGCTTCCATCCTGAAGCTGAATGTTGGTTCAAAGATAAGGAAGATAAAGCAAGACATGTCAACAATTCAGTATTAGAAGTAGAAGTGAGCGATGATGATCCAAAAAACTAGTAATTCCACCATTAATGAGACTCGAGATAACATTAAACGATACCTTAAAAGTATCCGCTATTTACAACTCAGGCTCAAACATCTCGCTAATAAACTCGAAACTAGTTCATTTAAAACAAGAAAAGATCAAGTTGAAACAAAAAGTTAACTTGAGAACAATTAATGGTGTGTATAAATCAGAAGCGTTGATAAAAGTCAAAGCAAAAATATTAAATATAGAAAAATACATAAATGTATTCATAATTAACAATGAGAACTTCAAATATGACTTTCTCATGGGATTGGATTGCATAAAAGAATTTAAATTAATACAAAACGAGAAACTAGAGGTAGAACAGAAAGATTCTGATCTAACAGAAAAACAAGCATATCAAATAAACTTCAATGAACACGTAGATTTAGACAATTACGAAGTCTTGATAAATCACTTGAGTCATTACGAAGAAAGTATGATAAAGGATCTCATAGAGAAATATAACAAGATATTTGCAAAAGACAAATATGATATAGGCGTAGTAAAAGATTATGAAGCTAGAATAGATCTGATAGTAGATAAATATTGTAGCAAAAGACCTTACCGATGCACAATAGAAGACAAAAAAGAAAAAGAGGAACAAATCTCAAAATTACTTGAAAGAAGTCTGATAGAAGAATCATACAGTCCTTTTGCCGCTCCTGTTACATTAGCATTTAAAAGAGAGGAAAAGAAGAGGTCAAGATTATGTATGGATTTTAGAGACTTAAACAAAATAGTAGTTCCCCAATCTCAACCATTTCCATTGATTGAAGACTTAGTGATAAAAACAAGAGACTGCAAATATTTCACGAAGCTTGATATAAACTCAGCATTTTGGTCTATCCCACTGAGAATTGAAGATAGAAGAAAAACAGCTTTTGTAACCCAAGAGGGACAATTTCAATGGACTTGCCTACCATTCGGGCTAAAAACATCACCGGCCATCTTTCAGAGAATATTGAGTAACATAAGAAGAAAACACAAACTATCAGATTTCGCAGTAAACTACATTGATGATATATTGATTTTTTCGAAATCTTTCGAAGAACATATAGATCATGTCTCGCGCCTACTAGAAGCCATATTGGAAGAAGGGTTCAGACTAAAATTCTCTAAATGCACATTTGCATCGGACTCTGTACAATACTTAGGTCACATTATAAAATACAACTCAATTTCTCCAATAAAAGACAACTTGATTTCAATAAGAAATTTCCCAACACCGAAAAATCAGAAAAACGTCAGGCAGTTCTTAGGGAAAATTAATTTCTACAATCAATATGTGCCAAAAATTTCACTAATTCTGGAACCCTTACATAACTTACTAAGAATAAGTGAGATTCTTGATCGTTGTTCATGTATTAGGAAGGAAGAATCATGGGTGTGACGATCATTCAGTAGATAATCAATTTTATTTGGAAATTGACGTTTCGGCCAATCATGGTTGGCCATTATCAAAATCTGTAAAGATTCAATTTATATTTGTATTACAATTTTTAACAACTAAAAATTAATTAAGGTTAGCCCTAGGTTTGTACTGCTAAACGTAGTTATGAAATAGCGCATACATTATAACCTACAAAGGATCGGAGTCACAATGTGGTCGTTATTTAAGGTTATGTTAACCGATATATGTATTCTAATGTTTTGATTCTAAAGCTACTCTAAGTTATAAATTATCAATAAATATACAGTTATAGTGAAAAGACATTTCTGGATTATTTTATTAACAAATTTTCTGGTCTGGAAGAACAAAAAACTTACATCTTTGCAACTTCGATCGAGCCTGAGGTGTTCTATGTAGGCTCTATGGCGGCGAAGTGACCGAGAAGCGGTTTCAGTTTCCGGAAGTGATCCAGTGCGCGAGTAATCGATAATCGAACCTCGTTATCTTTACGATTTGAATCTTGTTCTTGCAGACCAGAATTATGTTTTACAAATTGGAGCATATATGCTGCTAAGTCGGTCAATGTCAGTTCTTTTATTACATGTGTTGTGTCTAGCAATGTTGATCATTTCCTTCAGAAGTCGGTTATGATAGTTAGATTCTTTAGTAATTATCTGTGTATTATCAAAATCGAAAGTGTGACCCCAACTTAAGGCATGATCTGATAACGCTGATTTGTTACTGTCTTTACATTTAATACTATATTTGTGGTCATAGATTCTTTTATGTAAGTGCTGCTTTGTTTGACCGACGTAGCATTTATCGCATCCATTGCAGTCGATCCTATAAACCAAGTGGGATTCATCTAATGTTTTCACCCTATCCTTCAGGCGTGTGAACAAACTGGCAGGAGTGTTAGTTATTTTAAAAATGACCTTAATGTTATGTTTACCTAGTAGTTTGCCAATTTGTTCTGATAGCCCGTAAACGTAGGGCAAAATTGTGGTGTTATTAAACCGATGTTCGTTCAGTTCTTTTTTAATTTGGTATACTTCGTTATTGTATAGCCTATCTATTCTTGTTACCTTTACTTGGTTTATAAGACCGAGCGGATAACCATTTCTAAGCAGTGTGTTGACAATCAGTTTCAGATTTTTCTCCCTCCATACAGGCTCGGCGAGCTTAAGACCTCTATCAATTAGTCCAGCGATAACACATTTTTTGTGTACAAGGGGATGATGTGAGTTGAAGTTCAGATACCGACCTGTCCATGTGGATTTTTGGTACCAATCAATTGATAGCTTGTCGTCATTGTTAATGACGACAAGGTCTAGAAAGCTAATCCTGCCATTAGTTTCTAATTCAGTCGTAAAGTTTAAATTATGATGGAAATTGTTGAAACTGTTGGCTATGGTATGTATATGGTCTAAGTGCACTGCGGTAAGAATATCATCAACATATCGTTTGAAGAACGGAAGTTGGTAAGGTAATTTTGGGATTACATCATTTTCTAGCCTTTCCATGACCAAATTGGCTATCGCCGGGCTAATTGGAGAACCCATAGCTACCCCTTCTATCTGTTTATAAAAAACGCCTTTGTGTACAAAGAAGGTGGAATCTAAGCACAGTTTAACTCCTTCAAGGTAGTCTTTTTTAGGTAAGTCGGAGTGTTGTTCAATTTCATTCCATCTACTGTTCACGCAATCCAGAGCCAGATCCACAGGCACATTAGTGTATAAAGAAGTGACATCCAACGAGATGAGCTTATGTTGAGGTGGTATGCTCAACGGAAGGAAATGATCAACATTGCTAGACACAACACATGTAATAAAAGAACTGACATTGACCGACTTAGCAGCATATATGCTCCAATTTGTAAAACATAATTCTGGTCTGCAAGAACAAGATTCAAATCGTAAAGATAACGAGGTTCGATTATCGATTACTCGCGCACTGGATCACTTCCGGAAACTGAAACCGCTTCTCGGTCACTTCGCCGCCATAGAGCCTACATAGAACACCTCAGGCTCGATCGAAGTTGCAAAGATGTAAGTTTTTTGTTCTTCCAGACCAGAAAATTTGTTAATAAAATAATCCAGAAATGTCTTTTCACTATAACTGTATATTTATTGATAATTTATAACTTAGAGTAGCTTTAGAATCAAAACATTAGAATACATATATCGGTTAACATAACCTTAAATAACGACCACATTGTGACTCCGATCCTTTGTAGGTTATAATGTATGCGCTATTTCATAACTACGTTTAGCAGTACAAACCTAGGGCTAACCTTAATTAATTTTTAGTTGTTAAAAATTGTAATACAAATATAAATTGAATCTTTACAGATTTTGATAATGGCCAACCATGATTGGCCGAAACGTCAATTTCCAAATAAAATTGATTATCTACTGAATGATCGTCACACCCATGATTCTTCCTTCCTAATAACTTACTAAGGAAAGGACAACAATTTGTCTGGTCTGAAGATTGTCAAAAAGCTTTCGAATACATGAAAAATTTCCTTTGCACACAACCGGTCTTAGCTATCTTCGATCCAAACTTGCCGATACACATATACACAGACGCAAGTTTGCAAGGGGTAGGAGCTGTGCTTAAACAGCCACAGCCAAACGAGAAAATTGAAAAACCAGTAGCGTATTTTTCGAAGAAACTGAATGAGTCACAAAAACGAAAAAAAGCTATTTACCTAGAATGTTTGGCGATGAAAGAATCAGTGAAGTACTGGCAACACTGGCTTATAAATAGACCATTCAAAGTATTCTCAGACCACAAGCCATTAGAAAAAATGAACATCAAAGCTAGAACGGACGAAGAATTAGGTGACCTCTCACATTATTTGTCACAATATGATTTCGAGGTAATATATCGTCCAGGTAAAGAAAACCTAGAAGCAGACTGCCTAAGTAGAAATCCAGTATTAGAGTCTCAAGAGGACGAAGATGATCAATTAAAAACTGTAAATTTGATAAAAATAGAAGATATTGTTGAGGATCAGAGAGAGAACGAAGATGTAAGAACAGAAAAAGATAAGCTAGTTACTAAGGATAATTTATATTACAAGAAAGTAAGAGGAAAAGAGAAAATTGTATTGTCAGAGGAATTTTGCAAGAAATTTATAGACAATGTCCATAAAAACTTTTGTCACATCGGTATGAAACAGATGCAATCCAAAATATTACCATACTACACAGCAAAAAATATTTCAGAAAACATAAAGATAACATGCCAAAATTGCGAGGTTTGCATAAAAAATAAATCTAGAGGACAAGAGAAAATTGGCTTGATGTCTCACCTGGGTCCCGCAAAAAGACCGTTTGAAATAGTCTCCATAGATACAATAGGTGGATTCGGTGGCTCACGATCCACAAAGAAATACCTACACCTCTTTGTGGATCACTTCACAAGATTCGCCTACATATTAACATCAAAAACACAAAATGGAAACGATTTCATTAAGTTGACGAAAAATGTGCTCAAAGAACATGATGTAGAAATAATCCTAGCAGATCAATATCCAGGCATAAATTCGAAAGAATTAAAAAATTACCTAGAACAAGAGAAGATCACTATGGTTTTCACAGCAGTAAATGCACCATTTTCCAATGGCCTAAATGAGAGACTTAATCAAACATTGGTGAATAAAATCAGATGTGTAATAAACGAGGAGAACAAAAAACTTGCATGGACAACTATAGCACACAACTGTGTGGAAAAATATAACGAAACAGAACACACAGTTACTAAGTTTAGTCCAAAGTATTTAGTACAAGGGGAGGATACCTCAATATTACCAAACGAGTTGAGAAAGAAGATAGATAATAAGGTTCTGGAAAATGATAGGTTAAAAGCTTTCGAAAATAGCATTAAGTACCATAACTATAATAAAAGTTTATATGATAAAAACAGGAAAGATTACGACTTTAACATCGGAGACTTGGTATTTGTAGAAAATGGAAACCGACTCAATCGGAAAAAGTTAGACGAACTAAGAATCGGCCCTTATAAGATCTTGAGAAAAATATCAAAATCAATGTACGAAATCGAGACAGGACACAGAAAACCAGAATCCAATCTATTCCACATCTCAAAACTTACAGCGGCTCCTAAAATTGTAAGTGATAATGAAGGCGCTTAACCAAAACTATATGTAATTTTGTACCAAAAATTTTGTACCAAAATTTTGTCTTAAGGGGGGAGATGTAAGGATTGTCTAATTGAAATTACCGCGTAAGCCAGGTCGGTAAAGCAGACTTCCGACTGCTCGGGAGAGAATAGAGGGAACCAATGTGGCGTCAGAACGATAAAGAAAGCCACAAAGCGCACATGTGAAAGTTTGTAAAAGGAATCGAGAAACATCATTGCGAGTAACAGCTTTGAATGTTGTTTCTTTGTTATTTCAGGTAGGATTTAATGTTATTTTAAGTTATTCCATTGTAAACATTGTATAAAACAATAAAATCTTTGTTATTTCAGAGAAACACTTCGTGTGTTATTTGCTCGATAAGAAAATTTCCACCCTCCAAATATCACATTATATAGATATCGAATCCGATAAATCGATATACATATGTATTATGTGGATATATCGAGATCGATGAAAGTTTTAAATTACTAATGAGTCTACAAAATTTTCAAACATAGGTATAGCACAATTTCAACTTCACGAAATTAAGGTAGTAGAAATCTCTGAAACTTCGCCCACGTATTGATTCAGATGCTATCTAAATGTCTGTGCAATTCTAATGGGACTGACCGTTCCATACGTGAGATAATTGCAATCAAAATCAGCAATCCTTACACGTGAGCCCCATTCCTAACGCGCGTAAATGCCACGTTTTCTTTTCTGGTGCTCCAACCATCGTCAGTAATTTCACAAAAAAACACGCAGGTACAAAGGGCTACTACCGGGATATTCTCTGAAATTTTCACAATTCTTTACCGTTCATTTTCGAAAATATAGACGTGGAAAGTTCGAAATATCGTCGATTCCCTCTCATAGTCGGTCTTGCCTCACACTTGCGCAACTGCGTTCTTTTACGTTAACCCATTCAAAGGCCGGTCTGCGGACAGTCCTAACCGAAACTGTTGTCCCGCAGATTGAAGAAGAGTCCTACTTTTTTGATATTCACAAATATTATTTACGATCTCAATCACTTCAGTGCTAATATTACGCATTTTGAAGTAAATCATGAGTTTTGAGGATAAAATTATTCAAACTTATGCGCACTGACTGATTACGCGAACTTGAACTAAATTTTATTGAGACTGTCGTAGAGGTACTTCCTTAACAAAAAACTATATTACTTTTTACATGAATAAATAAAAAAATGACCACAAATATAAACACCGAACGGGGGGTTGGCGCGCGAAGCGCGCAGGGGGGCGAAGCCCCCCTAGTAAATATGTAATAATAACGAAAGTTTTCCGCTCAATAGAGCCGGCAAATAATTAATAAGTTATACAGCGCTAAAATTTAAACTTAAGCATAAAGTTAATTCCTTGACTGAAGATTAACCTGGGACGCCACGCAGATGAATAATTAGTAAGTTAAAATATAGTTGAAACCAAAATTTTTAAAATAAATCATAGAATCCAAAACAAATTAAAAGGTAAACTTACAACTTAGGCTCATGAAAAATTAAACATATAGACAATTAGTACTAAGTACAGCTTGAGGACGGAAGCTATCAAGCAACACCAGTATTCGAATCTGAGCTTAGGAGGTGGGAGTACAATCTAGTCTTAAAGACGTCTAAGGACGACGTTGCTCTAATTGCCGGTGGCAAGCTATTCCACAAATAAACTGCTGAGAGAGTGAAGGAGTTACGATAAGTCGCGGTTCTATGCGCAGGGATAGCGAGGGACGAGGTCAGATTTGCGCTTGCTATCCTGGAGGAGCGTCGGATATCAGGATCCACTTCAGGGAAAAGATCCCGTAGATAGAGGGGCAAGGACGTTAAAAGGACCTGGAATAGCGTAGAACCAAGATAATAGAGGCGCCGATCTGCAACTGATAGCCATTTTAGCCTTTGTCGATACGGCGTAATATGGACGTCTCTCCTGAGATTAAAAATAAACCTCATTCCACTGTTCTCCAAACTCTGAAGCTTAAGATTCAAATAGTCCGTTAGACCATGATACACCAGGCTACAATAATCAATATGAGGTTTTATTAGGGCTGAAACAAGCATTGATTTAACCTCGGGGGAAAGGATGTCTTGACGATATTTCAATTTGTGAAGGGTGGCATAAACCTTCCTTGATACCTGTGCTACATGGTCATTCCAGGAGAGATCACTGGTTATAAAGACGCCAAGATTTCGTACTGAATCGACATAAGGTACTACTACTCCGTTGATGACAATAGAAGGTAAACCCCTCAAGCGAAGCTGTTCAATGAACACAGAACTACCCAGAACCATTGCTTTAGTTTTACCGGCATTCAGCTTAAGACCGTTCGTCAAGGCCCAGCTTGAGATCGCCTTAGCATCTAGATTGACTCTGGCAATAGCTGTACGGATATCCTCAGGGGGGGCATGTAGATAAATCTGAAGGTCATCCGCAAAAGTCACATGACTAGTGTACTCCAGATTCAAACCTATGTCATTGATAAAGATAAGGAATAATAGCGGCCCAAGGACGGAGCCTTGGGGGACTCCAGAGAGATCCCGCATGAAACTAGAGTGTGCTCCTTGGAAATCTTGGACTGCCTGTGTTCTGCCGGTTATATAAAAGTGAAACCACTTGATCACATCAGCAGAAATGCCATAACGTTTGAGTTCAGTTAGCAGGAGGTAATGATTAATACTATCGAACGCCTTGCTGAAATCAAATAAAACTAGGATCGTGACGCATCGATTATCGACAGCCTTTCTTACGTCGTCCAAAACCCTGAGCAGTGCAGTCTGAGTACTGTGACCTTTTCTGAAGCCAGATTGCATGGGGTCCAAGATAGCGGATTGTCCCAGATATAGAGTCAATTGATTTGCTACAACCCTTTCGAAAACCTTGGCAAGGTGAGCAAGATTTGCCACAGGTCTTGTATCCGATTCCGAGCTCGGGGGATTTACTTTACTCAGCGGGATCACATAAGCTTTTTTCCAAATATCAGGAAAAACACAAGTTCGCATCGAGATATTAAACAGATTGGTGATATAAGGAACAAGCGTAGGTAGCTGATCCTTAATATGCAGTAACTGAATGCCATCCGGACTCTGGCCACGTGATTTCGTGATATATGCCGACAAAAGTGTAAGGACTTGGTCATCCCGGACCGGCGAGAAAGAAAATTGGTATTGGGCCTCAGGCTCGTGAGTCGAGAGAATCCGTGTTAGGTCATGTTGAGAGCAGGGTGGGTGCACACTTGATACCGAGGTGTAATAGGCGTTAAGTTGTTGTGCAGAAAAATAATGCAAAGGAGACGTAGACGCGGCACTACTCGAAACAAGACCCAAGCGCTTGAGCTCCGACCAGACTCCCAACATGTCACTAACATTACTACGTGCGTACGTCATCAAGATATAGATAGAATGTGTTTTTTGAACGTTATGCTCTTTGTTTGGAACCATTTTATTCCCTACATTTTATGCTACACGGAATGTTCAAACCATTTTCAACATGTCAGGTTCCACTCGATTCGTCAAGTATTGTCATGATATCCTGATTTTTGTTTCAGGAGTCGATCCAACCGAACCTGCCATCAAGGGTGAGTTAAAGATACAGAGATTTTCATTAATGACAGGTATTCACTTGTCGTTCGAATTTAGCTCAAGCGAATCGAGCACCGCGGAATGACGACTTAATCACAGTCCTCTCTGCTTATATTTCAGCTGCCGTGGCACAGGTCAACGCCCAACTTTTAGACCTTGCGAATGATGTTAGACACATGTCCCCCAGTAAGTCCAAAATAATGTCACCCAATGAAGATATTCAAGTCATAGCTACTATTACATGCGTCAAATATTGACAAACTACAATAGTGTCATGATGTACTTATTTTATTTTCAGATTCCAGATCCCAGCTGATCTCACACGCTGGTAAGTGACGAGTGGATACACTTACTTGACCAATTTATACGTCTACCAAAACGCGCAAATTATCTTTGTCTCTATTTTTATTTCAGATTCTGTGATTAGAATCAGAAGCTATCTCGAAAACACTGTAGCTGATTTCCTGAAGCGTCGCATCGGTGAGTTGAAGACGACTTTACCCTTTAAAAATCGCGTGTCTAATGACATAAGGACGTTTTCGAGTTTTTACAACTATTTGGAAAAATCATTAGCAATTATGAAAAAAAACAATGGCGCTCACGACGTTTTGCCTTTACGTTGTCTTTTTTTTTTCCTTGAAAATTGTAATGAAAGAACGACGTATCCGCCAAACTTACGACCTTTTGCACTTACATTTTTCGATCTCGTAATTTCAATTGATCTATACGTTTTAGCCGTTTTCAGAGCGAACGGCGGGGAAAAAAAATTACACGACCTTTTGCCACCAAAATCGCGTTCTTGGCGCTTATGACCTTATGCCATTAGACACGCGAAATGTTTTTGTGATCTACTGTTCGCTTCACATATCAGGGTGAAGTCGAGGAATTGTTATGATTGATTCCGATCAAATTTTATCCTAGATCGATCGAGATATCCTATTTCAATTTTTCATATTTCATTATTTTTCACTCATTGCCGTTATATCATGCGTCAATTGGTGAATTTCCACTTTGTCATGATACACATATTTTATTTTCAGGAACCGAATCAGGAATGGCCAGCATTTTCGCGAGTAAGTGACACTCATTCGAAAAATACATCAAGCCTAGCTTGCTTTTCATCCAGCTGTTCTTAGAACTGAGTGAGAGTCGAAGACGACTTGATCATAACCCGTGTATTCCAATTTCAGATTTACTCAACCCACTACAATCAAAGGTCAAAGTATATTTGGAAAGGTGTAGACCAAAAGCCGGACGTGAGTTGAAGACGATTGTGCCCATCTAGAATATCGCGCATCAAGCACTTGAAAATTGTCTAAATTATTGAGGTATCTTTTAATTTCCAGAGACCAGCAGTGACATCACAGCTGCTGTGACCAGAATAACTCATTCATTCGACAAAATAAAGGACGAAATCGATGCGATTGTTAATGCTGCTTTCAAGCTTGCCCCTAGTAAGTTTGAATCAATCGTACCATTAGAAATATAATTGTCATACTGAGATCTATCGTTTGCTACAAACCAAATTTCAATTAGGCTTTCATAAATTGATCTATTTCCTTAGCCTCCAGTTAGGCAAACGTATTTGATACTCAACATTCGATCCCTGATTTCAATTGCACCACCAGTTTAGTACTACTGAACTACGATCTCATTGTGACTTTTTATACTATTTCGTAGAATGTTAGAAAAAAACATGGGATGATTTTGAGATGGTCGGGTTTTATTACTGGTCGAGTTGGCGTGAAATGCCCCATACATATAAGTGAGAATAACGTAAAGAAAAACTAATCAAGAGTCAAGTGGTTCGATAGCTTCCACGTCAGCATTGCAATTATTCAGACACACACATCACCAACAGGTGAAAAAAGACCCGTTTTGTAGATAAACGTAGAAATATTTTTGCATCAAGAAGTGAAATATTCTCGATACAGCGAGGATACAATATTGAATTCTTGATTTCAATTCCAACAGCCAAACTAGAACTCATGGACGTATATCGAAAGCAATCATCTTTTGAAGTGTTGTGTCACGAAATATTTAACAGCACACTCAACATTTTGTAGCACGTATGTTCTGCAGGTGGTAAGATTCATTGAATCGTTAAAAATACAAACTATGCGTACGACATCACGATATAGATAAAATGTGTTTTTTGAACGTTGTGCTCTTCGTTTTGAATCATTGTATTGTCTACATTTTATGCTACACGGAATGATCAAACCATTTTCAACATGTCAGGTTCCACTCGATTCGTCAAGTATCGTCATGATATCCTGATTTTTCTTTCAGGAGCCCACCCAGACCAGGCTACCATCAAGGGTGAGTTAAAGATACAGAGGTTTTCGATAATGACAGATATTCACTTTTTGTTCGAATTTGGCTGAAGCGAGTCGAGCACCGCGCAACCAATTTTTCAAGTATTGTGTCTCGAAATATTCAACGGTATACTTATTTTGCAGGAATTATTCTGCAGACTTATCGAATCGTTATGCCTCCATTTTAGTATCACAGGAAGTAAAATTTAAAACCGTAAAATGGTACTAAAGTGGAAAATCGACCATTCGTCGATCTTATGTATATCAAGAGTAATCAACTTTCGAAGTGTTGTGTCATGAAATATTTAACAGTATACTTATTTTGGAGCAACTATTCTGCAGACTTATCGAATCGTTATGCCTACATTTTAGTAACACAGGAAGTAAAATTTAAAAGCGTAAAATGGTACTGAAGTGGAAAATCGACCATTCGTCGAACTCATGTATACCGAGAGCAGTCAACTTTCGAAGTGTTGTGTCACGAAATATTTAACAGCACACTCAACACTTTTTAGCACGTACGTTCTGCAGGTGGTAAGATTTATTGAATCGTTAAAAATAATAATAATAATAATAATGATAATTTATTGGTTATTTCCAGTACAGAGGAAAAGAGGTAGAGCAGGCTAGGCATAAGCGAATAGACAAAATAACATGGAGAACACTTCAAACTACTCTAAGATAAGTCGTAGTAGACAGAACGAGAGATAGTCAGCATATAGACAGATAGAGAGTACAAAGTAGATAAACGTCAGATACATAGTCAGTAAATAAAAGCAGATAGATCGCAGATCAGATTAATAGATGAGCATTAAAATAAAGTATCATGAATGTAAACTAGAAATTCACAAATTACATATAGATCAGCTAAAAAGGCAGGAGGAGATAAGACTAAGTGTGTTGGGTAGAAAGTGGGTGAACTGATAATTAGATACGCGTGTCTTCAGAGCTTCGCAGGTATCTAAACAGGCCACATTTGAAGGCCTCGGTGGTGAGGGCCAGCTTCAATTCGGCGGGTAGAAAATCCCAGAGGTGTGTCCCAGACACCGCGAAGGAATTACGGAAAGACTCCGTACGTGGCCAGGGAACGACGAACGCACTTCTAAAGATGCGAGGCGGAGACGACAGAGCAGGGGGTCTATCAATGAAGAGCTCACGTTGATAGGGTGGTGCACCGGTACGTAAACTCACAAACATTGCAACAAGGAGGAAATACAATCTTCTGTCTGGAAGACGAAGCCAACCCAAGCTTTTACGGTGCGGTGTGATATGCTCGTCGCGCGCAACGCCACAGACAAATCGCACACAGGTGTTGAATAGCCGTTGAAGCCTAGTGCTGAGGGCAGCTGATAAATCAGTGAAGACAATGCAGCAGTAGTCGAAGATGGGAAAGACTAGTGTCATGACCAATTGCCTGCGCAGAGGACGAGAAAGCAAGCGCCTCGCGGCACAGAGCTGTTTGATTGTCCCATGAAAACGGTTAGATATAGCCTTCACTTGAGGCGCCCAAGAGAGTTGTGAGTCAATGACGAGTCCAAGATCCCGGACAGAATCCAAGTAAGGCACCACGAGACCGTCAAGACACACACTGGGAAGAATAGTTTTATCCAATTTAGAGATGAAGGGCACGCTACCAAGAATCATGGCATGCGTCTTAGCAGCATTGAGGCGAAGTGATGCCTGCTTGGACCACTGAAGCACTGCTTCAACATCTTTATTCACACGAGCGACCGCGGCCGCGAAGTCCTTCGGAGGGAACTGAAGATAAATTTGCAGATCATCCGCGTACACAAGGTGACTGCAGTGCTGCAGGACTCGCGAGATGTCATTGATAAACAGTGAAAATAGCAATGGACCAAGGACTGAGCCCTGAGGCACACCGAGGTGGCGATCAGTCCACGAAGACAAGCGCCCGTCTGACCCGGCAACCGCTTGCGTCCGCCCTTGCAAGTAGGAGGCAATCCACGTAAGGACATGATGCGAAAATCCAAGATGAGCCAGCTTCGGGAGGAGAAGAGCATGTGGGATCGTGTCAAAGGCCTTGCTGAAGTCAAAGAGCACAAGAAGAGTGATCTTACGCTCATCAATTCCCCTGCGCACATCCTCTGTCAGTCTGAGGATGGCTGTTTGCGTGCTGAACCCAGGGCGGAAGCCTGATTCACGAGAATCAAGCAGATGACGGTCTTCAAGAAAAGCCTGCATTTGTCCAAGGACAATGCGCCCCAGGATCTTAGATAACAGGCACACATTCGATATCGGACGTACCTGATCCATCGAGGTAGGTGACTTAACTTTGCCCAGGGGCAGGACGCGTGCCCCTTTCCAGACTTCCGGGACGACTGCATCGTTGAGCGATTGGTTGAATAAGGTGAGCACATAGGGAAGCACTACTGGTAGCGCAAGCGCGAAAAGGTCATCGACACCCCTCGATTGCGATTTGAAGTGACCCACCGTTCGCAGGAGCGTCTCCGGAGTGATCTCGCCAAAGTAGAAGAGTGAATCGTCGTAGAAAGGCGGCGGCAGTCTCGCAAAGAAATCAGAGACTTCAACAGCAGACGTTTGATGCTGAGAAACCGAAGCAAAATGGCGATTCAGTTCATCTACTGGAAAGCCACCATAGTCATTCGTATACGACGGAGCAACCCCAAGGTCCCTGAGTTCACGCCGAAGCGCACGTGGTTCTCCAATAGTCCGTAGGCGATTAGAGAAGAAGGCACCCCGTGCAGATGTGATGCGCTCATGGAGAACATCACGCGCTTCCCGATAGCGGATAAGAGCTCCGTGTGTGCGAGCGCGCTTATACGCACGATACAATGTATCGCTTTCTCGCACACGGGTGTTTAATTCAGGTGTGATCCAGGGCGGACGGCGTGGACGATACTCTGATACGAGAGGATCTATACGGGGCATGCACATCCAGAGCACCCACAATGTTATCCTGCAGGCAAAGTAGTCTATCATCAATCGAGCCTCTCATGTGGAAAGATGACCAATCACGCGCTGCGAGATCCTGGAGGAAGGAATCCTGCGAGAAGTTGCGAAAAAAAAGTGCCGTGACCAATTTGGTGCGAGACGGTAGTGGAGAAACTCGGACGTCAACTGTGATGAGGTCATGACAGGCAATGAACGGCGCTGGAGATTGGTCGTAGTTGAGAAGGGCAGCCCTGTCGATCAAGAAGCACAGGTCGAGAAGCGTGTCGGCAGACTGAGTCTGACAGGTAGCCGCATAGGGGACCATGAATAGGTCTCGAGAAGAATAGAATTCCCGCACTTTACTGGCAGCGTAAGTATCGGCTAGCTGGTTTGCGTTGAAGTCCCCCAGGATGAGGGAGAGTCGAAAGTTGAAACGGAGCCTATCATAGTCAATTTCGAAGGTCGCCAGGTGAGCAGCATTCGGCGGACGATAAACCACTGCCGCAAGGAGGGATGAGGCACTGGGCAATCTGATCTCAGCTAGCAAGTACTCAGGACTGCAACTATACTGTGCTGGTAAGGTAGCTAATATCCTTGCGCGAAGGCAGTCAATAACATATATCGCAACGCCGCCACCCCTTTTCCCTTCGCGGTCATTCCGTAGGATGTTATAACCCGAAATAGATACGAGGGCATCTGGAACATGTGAGTTAAGCCAAGTCTCGCTGATAGCAATGAGATGCTTCGAGCAAGAAGCAAAGTTCCAGCGGATGAGGTCGATGTGAGCACAGAGCGAGTTGGCATTAATATGACAAAACTTGAGCTGCCCAGAGCCTTGATTCTGACGAAGATGGTTCACGCTGAGCGGGCGAGAAGGTTGCGGTGGCGTGGGCGAGGGCATAGACTCTTGACGTCAATCATTACGCAAGAGTTCAAGATCGGCAAGTGAGCAGATGCGCTTAATTCGAGAACCTGGTTCTCTCCGCACCAAGATGATCCCTGCATTGTGCCATACATAACGATACCCAGCAGTCTTAGCCGCGGCTTTAGTGGCAATGAGAAGCTTGTAGACCTCTGGAGGAAGAGCCTCATTCAGTTTATTCAGGTTAACAGACGTCGCAGGACCCGCAGGAGTAGGAGTAAGCTCCGAGGTAACCAGCCGTCCCTTGGTCTTCTTCGCTGCTAAGAGACGAGTAAGCAAGACACGTGAGCTCAGCCTTGCGACAATAGGCAACGGAGTGTCTTTGCGGGCTTTGTCGCTAGTGATCAAGAAGCGGCTCGCAACAATATCTTGCGCAACAAGAGGAACGCCAAGCGCTGTAGCGACCTGGAGCACAGTAGCCGAAGTGTCCTCAGGTAGAAGACAGGGCACACCGGAGATGATGATTTCAGCCTCACCCACAGGGCCAGGGGTCGGTGCGGAATTCATATGATTGTGCGGTTGAGCGCGAACAGACTCGTGAAGCGCGGCCAGATCAGCGGCAAGCACACTATTTTGCTTCTCCAATTCAGTAATCCGCACAGTATTAGCATCGAACTGGACGTGCATCGCTGTCAGCTTCATCAGTTGAGTGGCAAGTCCATCGAAACGCGAATTCATCTCACGAGACAAGTCGACAATTGTTGTGGAGCCGCCAGCAACAGGCTGAATTGCACCCTGGGTTGGCAGGTGCACCGCCGGCAAGACAGGTGCGGCCGGAACAGAGGCATCTCCAGACGAAGAGGGTCCAGAAAGCGGAGCCGAAAAACAAAAGGCCGGTGAGGTGGAGACCGGTAAGACTGGAGTCGCCGGAGCAGTGGATGCAGACGTGACTGGCAAAGAAACCTCATCAAGGGATACCCGAGGACAGCATGAAGCAGTGGATACGCGACGTAATTTTTGCTTCAGGCACCCAGGGTGATGATATGCTCGGCAGGCAGAACAATGAAGCGCCTTCGTGACTATGGGCCGGATGCAGAATTTGCAAGTGGTAACCGGTGCCATCGTGTGCAGGAACTCCCTTTATCGACACAACCGAAGAGATCGTCGTCAGAGGTACCGTGGCCCAGGTAGAGATGGGGCTCAAAGACCACGGGTGGTGACGTCAGAGGTCCAGTACAATAACACATAGACCAAAATCAGTAGTCTAGCTTGTCCAAGTGGTTACCGACCGTAGAGACCGAGGACCGAGGAATAGTAGCAGCTCCGTAAACCCGGACATGCGCATCAGAACCAAAGTAGCCAATAGGTTATGTTGGCATCAGGCAGATGGATGAAAAGTCAGGTAAAGATAGTCGTCAGGCAGGAGGACCATAGCAAAAACGGACGTGCAGGCAGATTGCAAAGAGGCGCATGCAATAACATCTGCGGAGAAAACGCCCGAAGGCAGAAAGCGACAGTACCAGCACAAAAGGCGAGAGTAGAGGAAGAGAGCGTGTTTGACAGTACTCACCGAAAGTAGTAGTAAAAATAAAAACTATGCGTACGTCATCACCATATAGATAAAATGTGTTTTTTGAACGTTAAAGGGTGCGTTAAAGATACAGAGATTTTCGATAATGATAGATATTCACTTTTTGTTCGAATTTAGCTCAAGCGAGTCGAGCACCGCGGAATCAATTTTTCAAGTATTGTGTCTCGAAATATTTAACGGTACTAGCGTCATACTATTCGCGCGCGCTACAACTAGAATTCACAGTTTTTGTCTTGTATATGCTTGATATACACAGTAAATATGGGCTGTTGTGTGTATTGATAAAGATTAGTAAAAACCCAATAAACACAGTAATGTAAAAATGGGAAGGGAGTTAAGTAAAGAGAGCGATCAACAAGCGAAGGGGAGATTCTGTCTCCTCATTTATGTTTATGTCGTAACTCATTCCAAAAATAGATTACCATTTATTGAACTGCAATTGAATTTGTCCTCTTCTTCGCTACCTACAATGAGGTTATGTTGTTTACAATCATGAACTATTTTCACTTTCAACCATGCTATTTTTATCGAAAGTTTCAAGATAATAGCCTCCGAATTCGTACAAACGACAATAATTAAAAATTCAGTTCAATTGTTATTTTTTTAATTAAAAATGTGTCATTGAAGATTTCTTTATAAATTATGCAAACTGAATTGAATAACATATTATAGTAAAATAGATTTGTGAATCTTGATTAATTTGTATCTCTTCGCATAAGTAGTTGAAAGTTTCAGAATTTCGAAGTTAGTGGATGACAATCCTATTTTTTTTTCTAGCTTATTATTCATGGCCTGCACCGACGATCTATTGCAATACAAATAAAAAACGTCACGACATATCTGTGAATTCAAAAGTCAAGCCGTCAATCAGCAAACGAATTCAATAGATGCGATATTTTGATTTACATGAGAGATTTCTAGATTTCGAGATTTCGAAACTTCCTGGGTTATGGTTTTATTAAAATTGTAGCTTACAGAAGATTATAGATTATCATTATTATTTATTTTTATCCGACAGGTAATCACAAGCAAACATTTTATGCTTCACAAAATTGAATAAAGTGTGTACACGATGCATGTTTTTTTTAATATAATTTTGTCTTAGTTTGCCCCGTGGGATATATTTTAGGGGAATAGTTCATCTTGTTCTATAGAAAATATACGTCTCAAATCAATTAAAATTTTAACCACAGCTTCTAAGTATAAAAAAGACAATATTTCCAATACACGAGTCGTAAGTTTTCAGGCGCGCACCATTAATCCGATTCCACTTGGTTGAGGCCAATTTTCTTTAGAAAACGATGCGTATCGCGTGAATAGAGAGATTTGTATATAAAAAAAAAGTCAACGTTATAATCAATTATACAAATTTTACTAAAATAATTATTTGCAGATAACATAGTCTAAATATGTTTGTTTTACAATTCATTCATTCAAACAATAAGCAGTAGGAATATAAGCCCTAGCCAAGTTGAATGGGAGTAACGGTTGAAAATTCACGATGTACATGTTATGAAAAATAATATTTTTTTATGTGTAGAAGTTGTAGTTAAAATTTAAATTGATTTTAAACATGCATATTTTGCATGGAAAATGCTGTACTGGTCATCTTAAACTATCCAGCTCAAGGAGATATAATAAACCTATTTCAATTGATTTTAAACATGCATATTTTGCATGGAACATGCTGTACTGGTCATCTTAAATTATCCAGCTCAAGGAGATATACTAAACCTATTCTATTTTGCCTTGCAAAATACATTTAGCTGGTCTGGCTTAGTGAGGTACCGTTTGTTGGAATGTTACTGCAACCTAGCCCGTTTTGTTGCCGAATCTTGTTGGTTGCTCGAATTCTGAATTTTTACTCTTCTCAACAAGTCCCTTCAGTTTCATTTTCGTTTCGTCCAATTTTTTTATGTCCGTTTCGGATCTCACGAAGATGTGTATCGGATTTGCTGTAAATAATAAATTGAATCTTTAATTCACATTTACCCACACAGCATTAGATATTCATGGTATATGTCTGACATGTTCCGAAAAAAATATTTGAATGTTCAGAGAATATTCAATTTCACCTCGAGAATGTGTTTTGAATGTGCAATGAACATGACAATGTCACCCCAAAATACGTGAAATTCATACCCAAAAAATATTCATGGGGATATTCAAGGGATATTCCCACCACATATGCAGATATAATGTCCTCTAATGTCATTATATTGTATAGCTCAAGGTGGGTTACTGACTTGAACATGTTTACACGTACCAACATATATCATGTCTCCATTTTTCGTTGGTGGAGTAAGGATAAAGATAATAGTGAATGCGTGCAATTATGTTCAAGCCAGTAACCATCTTAATCTTAATATGACGTACTGTTCCGTTGGTGACAAAATTCAATGATTTTGGACACACGCTTCTTGTAGGTTCGAATAAATCAAACATTCGAATACGTTTTTTTCCAGAACCTTTGGAAACCTCTAATCCAAATACCCTTTCATTTAACACATGATAATTTCATAAAACATCAGTAAGGTATGATTAAATTTGAATCACGATTCATTTATTTATATCTTTCACTTTTGAACTACTGCTCGGCCCCCTATGAAATTTTCAGCCAATTCGATTATAGGGCACTTTGTTGTTACTGAAGATTTTCGAAGATTTTTCACCAAAACTGCAGTTCGCGAAGCACAAAAAATTGAAAATAATAATTTTCAGAAATTTCAAAGAAAGACACGAAACTTTTGTATAAGAACTTTTTTCATTGCTCATCTGGATTTCACGCTATGTTGGCTTGAAAAATCGAAAAAACGCCAAAAGCTGATTATTTGACCAGCTGTAGTAAAAAATACTTGGTCAGAAAAATCTGAAAAAAATTCACAGTTGATCCTTTCAATGTATACTTCCACTGTGTAAAAGGGCAAACAGATCAAAAGGGGTCAGGGAAATCGACCGGTCGATTTGACGTGGAATCCCCCGTATGTAGGGCTCTATTATGTCATAGCCAGCATATAGTGGGCGATTTTAGTGCTAGAGGCTCCTATATGTATATTTTTTGCCACTCACTATATGCATTGTGCGTGTCAGAGGTTTTTAGAGCATTTGCAGAAAAGTAAATCGATTTGGAAAAAAAAGTTGGACATATACGATCTTAGGGGGCGTTCATAAATTGTGTGATCCGTTTAGAGGGGGGTCGAGGCGAATCTCACGAAATCTCACCGGGGCGGGGGACCGCAAAATCGCTTCGCGTAATTTATGGACGCCCTCATTATACCATCTGTGAACATGATTGTTTTTTCAAAGTTAGAGATGAAAGGGTGTAACCGCCAGTATCAGCGTTTTGTATAGTTCATCAAATTCATTGAAATACATTACTATTGAAAACCTAATGTCGATACATTATACCATAACGTTTCTGTAAAATGGCCCAGAAACGGAAAAAATGCATTGGCATTTCTTTTTTGAAACTGTAGTAGATTAATCATAATCATTTTTGAAAAAACATTGCCTTGTAAATTTTGTATCCAATTTTCCGGAAATCGGATCAATAAAGTTGGTAATTATATAAAACTGCAATGATCGATAGCTATGAATAAATTGCTGAGAAAAACTGAAAACAGAGTAACAAAAGAGGTAAAAAAAAATTTGCACTCCAATCTCGACAAGGAGTAACACCAAAGAATATTACTCAAAATTGCCTAATATGAATTTTTCCCTTCGAATTGATCTAAGAATTATTAGAAAAAAATAACATATTTGAAATTTAATCGATGAGAACATTCGACGACATACGTAGAATATGTAGGATTAATGTCTGCAGCATAGTATATCATTAATATCGCTGGAATATCGTGAAATACTGTGAGATATCGTGGAATGTTCGAGAAACGTGAAAATAATATTCACATCAAGCCCATGGATGAATATTCTTCTGGACTTGTACATACAATATTTTTTACACATTTAGAATATTTTTTGTACATTGTGTACTTTTTTTGAATATACAGTGAATATCAAATGCTGTGTGGGTAATGTATTAATTTTATTTAAATAATATACAGCCAATTAGATAGACCAAGACGCATTAAATTACGATGCCACCCTTGCGTACCATATAAATAAAATAATGGATATATCCACGGTTGTACATTAGGATCCATAGTACTGACATGTTTCAATATTTTGGGATTCTTAATTGTTACGAATCGTCACAAATGATTCATGAATTTCACCATCGGCTGTGGTGGAAAAAATAGCAGCAACTTCGTTACATCTTTGAAAATTATAGCGTCTACGATCCATGCCAGATTTTAAAGTTAACAATAATTGTATTTCGGGTGTGACCTCATTATTTTTGTCCAACAATCGTTGCTAATTTTGTATTTCTTCGCTCAGAATTTGATAAGAATGAGCGAAAATATTATTTTCCCTAATTATTCGATCAACAATATGTAATAATTCATAATCGAGTGTAGAATTTGTATGTAACCTGAGCTCCGTTGCGTCATTCGCATCTACGATAAAAAGCTACCCATAACTTGGCCTCTCAGTTACTTCAGGATACAGTGCTGTATTAACCTGATAATGAATCTGACCCTGGATTTTAAAACAGTAAGGTCCAGGACGTTGACCACCAAAATTCACCAAGTTAGCATTAAATGATGCAAAAGGTACTGTACTATTATACGACCGAATTCGATCAAAAAAACACCTAGATTTCATATGATTATTTTCGAATAAGCAAATCAACTCATTAGGTGGATTTCGCATATTTTCAAGTATCACGTCTCCACGAGAACAACAATCGTTGAAAGAATCCTTATTCGATACTTTTTCTGCAGCAAAATGTTTTGCCTTACATATTTTGCATAGCACATTCATGGGCCCAATGTAATGTTCATCAGTATTATGTATTAGACTTGCATCCGGAGAACACTCATCAGTTTCAGAAATAAACCTCGTACTATGTGCACGCCATTTTAGACATTTCACTGAATTTATTCTAACTTTATGAATAATTTCAGCACTGTCGCTAACAATTATTCCTCTATATTTTATATTTTTATTCAAGCTCTGACCATTTAACTTCTGCTCCTGATTCTCGCTAAGAATTATTTCTCTAGGTTTTCTATTAATAGTCAAGCTCTGACTATTTGAATTTTGCTGCTGATTCTCGCTAAGAATTATATCTCTACGTTTTTTACAAATAGTTAACCCTTGCGCATTGTCTAGGTGTAACTTTTTCACACACGGTTGTACTGCACTAAAATCATGCGAATTCTGCCGATGATTCTCATTAAAAATTATATCTGTAGGTTTTCTGTGAATAGTCGAACTCAGATTTTTATCTAAATCCATCTTGTTATCATTCGGTTGTACTGAATCGAAATGATTCAAATTCCTATGATCATTCTCATTTTCAATTCTACTATTAGTATTACATTGTACGGTGACTGGTGTTAAGTCATATTGATAACAAGCTCTGTCAGTTTTTTTTTTAATATTATCGATAAGCAATGACCATATAGAATCAATCGATTGAAAGTCGCAATACAGGTTGCGCCATTGGAACCGACTCTGCCATCTAGACCTCTGGAATGAGAATGAAATACCCAAAATTTGCCACGGGACCTACCAACCGATAGGATATTCCATTACATGTTACAATACCGAAATCTGATTTATCGAATAAGTGGAGTAATCCATCTTTCAAATTTGGCATACCAATATCGGCATTGTCATCGAATAAGTGTCCGAAAATTGTATCACCGAATGTAAAACAATAATCCACAGAGAAGATCGATATTTTCTCTGTTAATTCTGATACCGACAAGTGAGAAACAATATAGTCTTCATTTTTGTGCACAACACTACGCTTAGCTATGCTATCAATGTACAGTTGATTTCCGGAATTTAATACTGCATGTTAGTATTATATGTATTTTAGTTACTTGTCCAGAATTGGACTATCCCGTCTAGGGAGTTTTGTTGACGGTTAGTATATAGACAGTAACCTTATATTCTATAGGTTGGTCAATCTCTCTCTCTCTACGTTGCCGCTTGGGCGACACCACGCGCTGCAACTTTACGTAAACCTTGAAACCAAAAATTAAAACAATAAGCATTCCTGTAACAATGAGAAAATAAATACTAATAGTAAGTAAAATGTGCTATTATTAACATGGTCCTTCGAGCCGGATAAACTCAGTGCAAACAATCTAACCTAAAACTGAACCGACGCCGCGTCTCAACACGCCGACCGGTAGTCCAAAAACATTGGTCTAAGCATCGACCTAAAAACATCGAACCAAAAAACATTGACTGAGTTGTCCGAACGTAAACAATAAAAATTCAAGTGCGGTGCTACGAACGAGAGCATTTCACCAAAAAGCAACGTGCAGCAAAAACAACAAAGGGTAAGTCTCCGAGTCCGATCCTTTGAACAATCTAATACTCCTTCCTTCTTCCACAATATCTCCGCTATTTGAGTCAGTACAATGACGGAGAAACTAAAGGAGCTGAAGTCAAAACGCAAAATCATCAAGGGAGCATGTACAAGGCTTCAAAAACACGTCGACCAAATCACCGATGAAAATATTAACCTCTTAGAACTCAACGAACGAAAGACAAAGTTCGAGCAACAATGGGTCCAGTTTAACCAAATCCAAGCGGAAATCGAAGAGATAGACCCAGCAGAAGAATCGCATTGAGAGCCCTTCGAGAACACGTACTACAGCTTAATCGCAAAAATGAATCAAATCGTGTTGAAATACTCAGCTGGAGCGAATAACTCAACCTTCCAACAGTTAAACACACAGCTGAAGCTGCCTTGCATCAATCTACCTACTTTCGGCGGGTTGTACGAGGATTGGTATCCATTTTATGATACTTTCAAGGCAATGATCCACGAGAGCTACAGTATTTCCAAAATACAAAAGTTTCACTACTTAAAATCTTCATTAACAGGCGAAGCTGCTCAAGCCATCCACTCTCTGGAAATCACAGCTGACAACTACGACAACGCCTGGGAAATACTGAAAACGAGGTACGATAACAAACGGATCATCATCCAGAATCACATCAAGTCGATCTTCGACCTGCCTACCGTCCACAAGGAAAACCACACGACGCTAAGGCAGGTCTTGGACGGCGTACTCAAGCATCTGCGGGCCTTGAAATCACTCAAGCGCTCCGTCGACTCATGGGATGATTTGATAATGCACATAATTACTACAAAGCTAGACTCATCAACTATACGAGAATGGGAAACTAGTCTAACACAACCTGACATGCCGACTCTCAAGGAAATGACTGATTTCCTGACACGCAAGTGTCAAACGCTAGAGGCTATATCGACGAAACCTCAACAATCATCCAGCGCAGGGCCACAACAGCGCCCGACTCAACATAAGGGAACCGCTTCTCATGTGGCTACAAATCAAGCTACGTGCATGCACTGCAAGGGTGATCATTTCATTTATCACTGTAATTCCTTTCGCAACATGTCTGTTGAGAACAGGACGAAGGAAGTCAAGGCACATAAGCTGTGTCTCAATTGTCTGAAAACTGGCTCGCACTCACCCAGCGCATGCTGGTCTGGGGCTTGCAGAAAATGCAACAAAAAGCATCACACATTGCTTCACCGTGACGAACAACAAAGGACAGCAGAACCCCAGGGGGGATCATCGAATTCTTCTGCGCCAATTCAGCAAGGTCAGGCGCCGGCAACTAGTGTAAACCACAGTTCCCAAGCTGCGGCGGCCCAGATACTGTTAGCAACCGCAGTCATAGAGGTCTACGACAAGCAGGGAAGGATTCACCAATGCAGGGCGCTGCTCGACAGTGGATCTCAATCCAATTTCGTCACCGAAGACCTTGCGTCTCGATTGGGCCTATCAAAAAGAGCTGTTCATGTTCCGGTAACAGGAATAAACAATTCTCTTTCGCATATTCACAACTCCGTCGAGCTACGTATAAAATCTAGACTCAATGGCTTCAAAATGGACATAGATTGTCTAATTCTGAAGAGGATAACTGAAAACTTGCCAACGATTTCGTTCGATCCATCGAATCTGAAAATACCAACCACAATCAAGCTAGCTGATCCAGACTTCTACAAAGCTTCGCAGATAGACCTCCTCGTAGGCGCGGAAATCTTCTGGGACTTGGTGTGCGTTGGACAAATTAGAGCCGCGCGAAATCAACCGTTGCTCCAAAAAACACATCTCGGTTGGATAGTGTCTGGACAATACCACTCCAATCACATCGCACTGACCGGAACATCTTGTCATCTTTCGGTCAACGACAGGCCTGAAACAATTACGGCAGATATCTGGAAGTTGGAGCATGATCTTCAACGAACAATGAGTCCCGATGGTAAGAAATGCCAAAGGCATTTCAGCGATACACACAAGAGGACTCAACAAGGAAGATTCATCGTCCAACTACCAATCATCGAGGAAAAACTCAATCAACTCGGCGATTCATACGAAACAGCCGTAAAAAGGTTTATAGGTCTAGAAAGAAAACTAAGCAACCAGCCCGAGCTAAAGAGGGAATACACAAAATTCATACAAGAATATGAAGAGCTGGGGCATATGAAGCTAGTCGCGAACCCGCAAGGCAACAAGGCTGCTACGCCAACGTACTACTTGCCTCATCATGCTGTGATTAAGGAATCAAGCACGACGACCAAATTGAGGGTAGTATTTGATGGGTCCTCCAAGACAACGACTGGAGTGTCACTCAACGAAACCATGCTGGCTGGACCAACCATCCAGGATGATCTATTCTCAATCATCGCACGTTTTCGAACTCATCAGTACGCCATTACTGCTGATATCACTAAAATGTATCGCCAAGTTCTACTAGATCCATCGCAGACCTCTCTACAGAGAATCCTATGGCGTGACAAGCCTAATGATGAAATTCGAACTTACGAATTAAGCACTCTCACCTACGGGACAACATCTGCATCGTACTTGGCGATAAGAGCCCTAACAGAGCTCGCTTCGCTGGAACGTGATACTTACCCGCTTGGAAGCAAAGCCGTCATGAACGACTTCTATGTCGATGACTTGCTGACCGGAGCCAACTCTATACCGGAGGCCCTACGCCTCCGTGACGAAGTAATCAGCGTTCTGAAGAAAGGATGTTTTGAGTTGGCCAAGTGGGCATCAAACTGCCCTGACTTGCTACCGGATTTGCTCCGAATCGACGGTGACACCAAGGACTTGGCATTGGACAAGAGTGAGAATATACAAACTTTAGGTATTCAATGGAATTTCTCAGACGACACATTCCAGTACCTCGTACATTCAAATCCTACCGCCAATCACATCACCAAGCCTACAGAACCATCCTATCAAGCATCGCCCAAATCTTTGACCCATTAGGCCTCATCGGCCCGGTTATTGTAACGGCGAAGATTCTTATCCAAACTCTTTGGCAATTGAAGTTGGATTGGGACGAGTCAGTGCCATTGGCTGTACACTCCAAATGGTTCCAGTACCAATCCCAACTGCCTGAATTGAACAAGCTAAGAATACCACGTAAAATACTTCCAACTGCAAATCCAAGGAATATTCAAATTCACGGATTCTGTGACGCTAGTCAAGAAGCTTATGGCATCTGCATCTATATTAGAGCTGAAGACGACGATGGCAACTACTCCACGCGGCTAATCTGCTCCAAATCTAGAGTTGCTCCGTTGAAGCAAACTACGATTCCACGCCTGGAATTGTGCGGAGCCCTATTATTAGCTGTTCAAATGAATAAGCTAGTGGAAGCATTACAGTTGGACATCGACAGCATCTATTACTGGACAGATTCAACGATCGTTTTGGATTGGCTAAATTCACAATCAAGACGATGGAACGTCTTCGTGGGAAATAGAGTGGGAGAAATTCAAGAACTCTCAAATCCGTCAGACTGGCATCATATATCCACAGCTGAAAATCCAGCAGATATTATCTCAAGGGGAATACCCCCAACCGAACTCATTCGAAACGATCTGTGGTGGCATGGGCCTCTATGGTTGGCTACTGACTCATCGAATTGGCCGGCATCAAACTACGCCCCAAACCATAACAGAGTTCTCGAACAGCGGAAAACTGTGGCTATGCCAACAATAGCTCCAGACGATTTATGCTACAGATACTCGACTCTGAGCAGACTAACAAGGATTACAGCTTACTGGCTGCGATTCGTCAATAATTCAAGAAAGAAGAAGGATGATCGGATCACAGGATATTTGACCACAGCAGAGTTAAATGGAGCCACAAACTGTATAGTGAAGGTCATCCAAGCTTCAGCTTTTGCCAGCGACCTTAAGGCACTGATCAAAAAGGCTGATCTTCCCAGACAAAGCAAATTGCTAAACCTAAATCCATTTCTGGATGACCAACAAATAATCAGAGTTGGAGGACGACTCCAAAATTCGCAACTACCGTATACAACCAAGCATCCAATGGTCCTACCTGCGCACCATCCGTTCACAAGGTTGCTTATTGAGGCTGAACATATCAGGCAACTGCATGCCGGTGCGCAAGCGACGTTAGCTGGAATACGTGCAAGATTTTGGCCATTGACATCCAAAAGTTTGGTAAAATATGTGGTACGACGATGCGTTACGTGCTTCAAGGCTGCCCCGCATGCATCGCAAGGCATCATGGGAAACCTTCCACAACAACGCGTTGAGCTCACTCGTCCTTTCGACAATACCGGGGTGGATTACTTTGGTCCGCTCTATGTGCGTGAAGGACTAAGAAGAAATAGTAAAACTACGAAGGCATACGGAGCAATTTTTGTATGTTTCGCCACAAAGGCGGTTCATATAGAACTAGTCAGTGACATGACGTCGGAATCCTTTGTGAACGCCCTTAAAAGATTCATTGGAAGAAGAGGAAAGCCCTCAAACATATTCTCAGACAACGGAACAAATTTCGTCGGTGGGAACCATAAACTGAATGAACTACGTGAGTTATTCATCAACGAGCAAAATCAGGCCTACATCAGCGAGCACACATCAACAGCCGGGATTACCTGGCATTTCATCCCTCCACAGGCTCCAAACTTTGGAGGAATTTGGGAGGCGGCAGTGAAATCAGCTAAACATCATCTAAAGCGAACCGCAAGAGAATCTGCAGCACTGACGTTTGAAGAAATGCAGACATTGTTAACTCAAATAGAAGCGGTGTTAAATTCCCGTCCTATTACCCCTCTTTCCGAAGATCCCAATGATTTATCCTATCTAACCCCAGGACACTTCCTAATCGGAGACGCCCTCACTTCTAATCCGGAACCAAGTCTGGATCACATTCAAATCAATCGCTTGTCACGCTGGCAGCGAGTTGAGCAAATGAAGCAGCATATTTGGAAGCGTTGGTCCAAAGAATATCTGAACGAATATCAGCAACGATTGAAATGGAAGACAAACGCTGGACTACAACTTGCTGTGGGCCAACTGGTCATTATACGTGACGACAATCTACCTCCACTTCGATGGCACATGGGTAGAGTTGAGGCGGTCCATCCAGGAAACGACAACATCATTCGAGCTGCAACTGTCAAGACTTCGAAGGGAAGCCTCAAACGTCCCGCCTCGAAGCTTTGTATCTTGCCCATAGACGAAGGTGCAATTTCCATTAATGCCACAGAAATATAGATTGATAAGTTAAGAATATACATACATATATGTAAAAGAAAAACATTGTATGCCATTATATTAATAATGTTTTTTTTTTTATTGAAGCATGGCTGTTCAAGGTGGGCGGCATGTTAGTATTATATGTATTTTAGTTACTTGTCCAGAATTGGACTATCCCGTCTAGGGAGTTTTGTTGACGGTTAGTATATAGACAGTAACCTTATATTCTATAGGTTGGTCACTCTCTCTCTCTACGATGCCGCTTGGGCGACACCACGCGCTGCAACTTTACGTAAACCTTAAAAAACAAAAATTAAAACAATAAGCATTCCTGTAACAATGAGAAAATAAATACTAATAGTAAGTAAAATGTGCTATTATTAACACTGCATCAATGGTGTTTGACGTCCATCATGTAACCGGATTCGAAATTGCCATGCATATTGATACTGCGGCGTTAGCTGTGCACTGCTTTCCTCTAGAAAATTGTGGGAATCGTTCGTCTCCTTGGTGAATTGAACCATGATTTATGATTTGTCTAAAATTAGTCCTTACACTGCTATCTTTTGCATTTTCGTCTCCCAAAACGTGAACGATGTTTGAACGACTACATTGTTCTTCATGTTCTTCAGCAATTTCCAGTCGCAAATGTTTTTCATGAGCAACCTTCTCAGGTAAACATTTCAATTTTCTTCGACCCATTTTTTTTTTTTGTTAATATAAATTACCTACCTATTTTAACAAACAATAAAGTCTCTCCTACATAAACTATAGAAATTAAATTTTTACTCATCTGCTCAGGAATTGATGAAAACTTCTTCACTTCTTCGTAAAAAGTCAGATCCCCGAATTGATGTGAACTTATTCGCTTCTTTGCACGAAGTTATTGATCTCAAATATTGCGCGTCACAAATATTGCACGAATACCCTGTAAAGAACAAGGGATTTGTTTTGTTACACAAGCAGTACGTCATCAATACTGTAATACTTCTCTATGAACAGTATACTTCTCTATGAAATATATATAACACTTACCTAGAGAATAATCTTCGGAACTGTACATAACCGGCCTTAGTCAGAAATGCACAACCGAAACGTCATCGATATACATATAACCCGAAAATGAGAATGACAGATTATCAGAGAACAAACGACGTAACATATATATGGGAATTCAAAAGTAAAAACGATCAGAAAACAAATCAAACCGCCAATCAGCAGACGACTAACCGATCAGATGACAAATCAAACCGCCAATCAGCAAACGAATAAAATACATGCGAGATTTCGAGAATTCGAGATTTCGAGATTCCCGGTGTCATGGTTTTTTTAAGATTGGATACTTATTTTGCAGCAATTATTCTGCAGACTTAACGAATCATTATGCCTACATTTTAGTATCACAGGAAGTAAAATTTAAAACCGTAAAATGGTACTGAAGTGGAAAATTGACCATTCTTCGAATTCATGTACCTATATCAAGAGCAATCAATATTTGAAGTGTTGTATCACGAAATATTTAACAGCACACTTAAGATTTTGTAGCACGTATGGACTGCAGGTGGTAAGATTCATTGAATCGTTAAAAATAAAAACTATGCGTACGTCATCACGATATAGATAAAATGGGTTTTTTGAACGTTATGCTCTTTGTTTGGAACCATTTTATTCTCGCCATTTTATGCTACACGGAATGTTCAAATCATTTTCAACATGTCAGGTTCCACTCGATTCGTCAAGTATTTTCATGATATCCTGATTTTTCTTTCAGGAGACGAACCAAACTATGCTGCCATCAACGGTGAGTTAAAGATACAGAGATTTTCGATAATGACAGATATTCGCTTGTTGTTCCAATTTAGCTCAAGCGAGTCGAGCACCGCGGAATGACGACTTAAGGATGTATTGGCTGTACAGTCCCAACCACGTTGACCTTCGTCGACAATTATTGCATACTTCGAGATAAGATAAAAATCTGAAAAAAATCAACCACAATCAAGACAATAATGATAATCATTTTCAATTCTAATAATTCCCAAAAGTTATCAACAAATTGTTTAAACAAAACATTGTTTAACAAATTTGACGGTGGCATAATTTTTTTTTCATGCATGTTGATTTTTTTCAGATTTTTGTCTTATCTCGAAGTATGCAATAATTGTCGACGAAGGTCAACGTGGTTGGGACTGTACAGCCAATACATCCTTAATCCAGTCCTCCTTACTTAAATTTCAGATGCCGTCGCAAAGGTCAAAGCCCAACTGTCAGAAGTTGCGGATGGTATTAAACAGATGTCCAACAGTAAGTTCAAAACAATGTCACCCAATGAAGATATTCAAGTCAGAGCTACTAAGACATGTGTCAAATATTGAAAAACTACGATAGTGTCATGATGTACCTATTTTATTTTCAGTTCACGGTTCCCATCTGAAGTTCGCAGACGCTGGTAAGTGATGAATGGGTACACTTACATGACCAATTTATACGTCTACCAAAACGCTCAAATTATCTTTGTCTCTATTTTTATTTCAGGCTCTGTGATCAGTACCGGATCCGAACTCACCAACACTGTAGCTTTTATCCTAAGTCGTAGCGGGGGTGAGTTGAAGACGACTTTACCCTTTCAAAATCGCGTGTCTAATGACATAAGGACTTAAGCGCCATTATACGATGTTCTGCTGTTTATAATAGCATAAAGTTGTATAATTTTTTTTTCACGCCAATCGCTCTGAAAACGTTCGAAACGTATAGATCAATTGAAATTACGAGATCGAAAAATGTAAGTGCAAGAGGTCGTAAGTTGGGCGGATACGATCTTCTGCTTTTAACTGCAATTTTGATCATCGAATTTTTCGAAACGACGTCGATTTCGATTTTTCTCTGCGTTCCACGAGTTTTTACTACTATTTCGAAAAATCCTTAAAAATTATGAAAAAAATGTCGCTCATAACGTTTTACCTTTACGTTGCTTTTTATTTTTCCTTAAAAATTGTAATGAAAGAACGACGTATCCGCCAAACTTACGACCTTTTGCACTTACAATTTTCGATCTCGTAATTTCAATTGATCTATACGTTTTGGCCGTTTTCAGAGCGAATGGCGTGAAAATAAAAATTATACGACCTTTAGCCACCAAAATCGCGTTCTTGGCGCTTACGACCTTATGCCATTAGACACGCGAAATGTTTTCGTGATCTACTGTTCGCTTTACATATCAGGGTGAAGTCGAGGAATTGTTTCAATTGATTCCGATCAAATTTTATCGTAGGTCGATCGAGATTTCCTATTTCAATTCTTCATATTTCATTATTTTTCACTCATTGCCGTTATATCATGCGTCAATTGGTGAATTTCCACTTTGTCATGATACACATATTTTATTTTCAGGAACCGAAAGAGAAATGTCTAACAAATTCGCGAGTAAGTGACACTCATTCGAAAAATACATCAAGCCTAGCTTGCTTTTCATCCAGCTCTTGTTAGAACTGAGTGAGAATCAAAGACGACTTGATCATAACCTCTGTATATTCCAATTTCAGATTTACTCAAGCCAGTTAATAACAAAATCATAGCCTATTTCGGAAGTAGTGCAGTGCAAGCCGAACGTGAGTTGAAGACGATTGTGCCCATCTAAAATATCGCGCATCAAGCACTTGAAAATTGTCTAAATTATTGAGGTATCTTTTAATTTCCAGCTCCCAACAGTGAGATCAAAGCTACTCTGATCAAAATGACTAATTCAATCGTCGCAGTAAAGATTCAAATCGATGAGATTTTGAATGCTGCTTTCAAGCTTGCCCGAAGTAAGTTGAAAACAATCGTACCATTAAAAATATAATTGTTATACTGAGATCTATCGTTTGCTACAAACCAAATTCCAATTAGGCTTTCATAAATTGATCTATTACCTTAACCTCCAGTTAGGCAAACGTATTCGATACTCAACATTCGATTCCTGATTTCGATTGCACCACCAGTTTAGTACTACTGAACTACGATCTTATTGTGACTTTTTATACTATTTCATACATCAACTAAAATATGATGATTTCTTACATTATTTTTTCAATGTGTTCTGGTGATTGGCAATAAATCGTGATTTCGCTTCCTCAGGTAAATCTCCATAATCATAAATCACATGCCAGTCCAGCTGAACCGAGGCAGCGGAAGAGACTATTGGTGAGTGTCGTCGACAGTATCATCTGATACGAAGATGCTGAATATATTAATCTACGAACTTTGGTGAATCAATTCGCAGGCCACTTCTTAGCAGCTATCGCGAAGCGGAATATTCGGAACCGCTTGTGCTAATCTGAAGAACTTTTTGTGTAAGAACGGAAATCATTCGCTGTACGAGAGACTACGACTTCCTTCCAGTACGTCTTCCAATTGATTACTGAATATGTATATACCAGTGACAACAATTCATAGCTGCATAAGATTGTGAGCAATAAAAATCAATTTCGAAAGTATTCATCCTCTGTATCGTATAAATTTTTCATTTCCCAACACAGATTCCGAATACAAAAGAATAAAATTCAGAGCCCTTTATAAAAATAATTACTTTTTCCTTCCGAGTCACGTGACATGTAAAAAGGGTTTTTTATTTGCAACACCTGCATGAAAAGTTTGATTTCGTTCGGAACGCTAACCGATTTGGATGAAATTTGCAAGGCATACTGTTCTTCCATGGTTAAAGACATGACATGATTTTTCCGTTCAAAATTAAGTCACCTTAGGGAGCATTCAAATACTACGTCATGCCGTTTTCGGCCATTTCGGACCCCCCCGCCCTCCCCCTCATCACACATCGTCACACAGTTTTTTACCCCGCTCTCGACGTGATGTGACTACTTCGATCTCGACTCCCCCCCCCCTCACCTTCGTATATTTTGAAATTTGTCCGAGAATTTGTCAATATTTTGAAACTCGCATCATGGCTGTCGGTAAAAAAAGCGTGACGCGACGCTGCGAATTGATCCCCCCCGCCCCCTCGTCAAAGGTCGTCAACAGTGAAGCTTACCCCCTCCCCCCCTAAGAGCGTGACGTAGTATTTGAATGCTCCCTTACGGCATCTACGGGCCTTCGATAATTTTCAGTCATTTCGTATCTAGATATGGTATAAAGGACATTTCAATGACGGGATGCGCTTACCCCGATTGTCGAGTCTGATTCACATTGTATTCACGAAAGTACTTGAATCGTTAATTCGTGATCACTTCTGAATATTCAATTAAGTTTTATCATCGCCTGTACCTTATTGATATGGTTGTGCATCGTGTACTACGAATACCAAAATTCAAATATTATTTTGTTCAGAGGTGGATGCCTAATTGGCGTTCACAGCATCTGAATTTAACAAAAATTTCTTGACGTTCATCGTTCTTTGTCACAGTTTGTGCATTTTTTTTTTTACTTGCATTCCCTCAAAATCCGAAGAGAGATTTCAATAATTCAGAAAATCAACCGAATGACGCACATTATCTTGAAAATCGGAAAAACTCATTTGCTTAAAAATGAAACTACTTTTTCCAATAAATATTTCACACCGTATGTAGGATCATATGACTCATAGGTTCTGTGAGTTTCATTGATGCTGAAGCATCGCTTAATACTGAAAAAAAATATAAATATGCCACATCTACGTCGCAGCGCACCTATCGGTGTGATATTTCTAGAACTGACAGCACTCAAACATAACTTGTTATACATTCACATATTTGAATTTTTCGGAAGAGGCGAACCAAATTAATTAATTATTGGTACCCACCAAGGAGAGATTCTTCCTCTATTCGAGCGTGCAAACCTTGGTGGGACCGAAAAAAACCTATAGAAAAATCAAATTTTTATTTTTAATTCTTCGAGTAAAAAAAAAATTCCCTTGGCCCGAGTGCGACGCCTTGTCCAATTGGACAAGGCGTCGCAGTATAAATGCGAAGGTCCCGGTTCAAACCCGGGCCGAGGAAATTTTTACTCGAAGAATTAAAAATAAAAATTTGATTTTTCTATAGGTTTTTTTCGGTCCCACCAAGGTTTGCACGCTCGAATAGAGGAAGAATCTCTCCTTGGTGGGTACCAATAATTAATTATACCAATGTAGGGGATTATAAGAATAGTATAGTGTGTAATATATATGTATTATGAATGTATGGACATCAGAGCCTTGTACCTTCTGTAGTCAGTCTATTCAGAACCATGAAATAAATAACACGTAATACAGATACCTCTAGTTATTACAATGGCGACGAGGATGAGAATTCTATGAAACCAAAAATTACGCAGTAAAGATGTGTAATGCGCAAAAGAAACCAAGTGTACAGTGCTAAAATGCAAAGAATCCAAGTGTACAGTGCTAAAATGCAAAAAGAACCAGGTGTTCAATGCTAAAATGCAGAAAAGTGAGGACAAAAAAATAAAAGAAAAGATTAAGAAAGGTCATACCGGGTGGATTACAAAGTTATCCAAAGAAGAATTAGTTAAACAGTTAGAGAACTTGGGAAAAATAGCAGAGACAAGTGAAAAAATAGCGGACTTACGCATAAAGTTAATTAATGCGATAAAAGAAAGAAAAGCTAGCGAGGAAACAGATGAAGGATCGGCGTCTAGCAGTCAAGAGTACAGTACGTCAACAGACCACAGCGACGTGGATGAACCAGTGTTGGTAAACAGAGAGCCAATAAAGATGGATTTCAAACGTGAATTTCACATAGAAGAGGATAATTGGGAAATTTTCGTGGATCAGCTAGAACAGTACTTTGTGGCATCGGACATATCGGCAGATGATAAAAAAAGGGCGATTCTACTATTCAAAATAGATGAAAAAACGTATGATGTTTTGATTAGAGAATGTGCACCAGCTAAACCATCGCAAAAGACATTCACGCAATTAGTAGACTTGATGCAATGCAGATTGAAACCAACAAAATCAGCAGTGGTTCTCAGAGCAAACTTCAGAGCACGAATGCAAAACGACGAGGAGACAGGGACAGAATACATAGCGGAGTTACGGAAGCTCTCCTTACAATGTAATTTCACAGATGTTGATCAGGCAATAACGGATCAAATCATAGAGGGAATACAAAGCAAAGACGTGAGAAAACAACTACTAAAAAGCGACGAACTAAATCTGGAAAGAGCTATAAAAATAGTGAAAGCCGATGAGGCAGCTGACATGAACGTAAAAAAGGTGGAATCAACCAGAAGGAGCAACGATACTCAGGAGGTACACAAAATTAAGCAACGTTACAAGAATCATCATAAGGAAAAAGAAAAACACGGGCAGAAACACTCGAGCAGATATCATGCAAAGGACAGGGCATCGAGCAGCTATAGGGAAGAGAGAAGTGAGAAGAAGTGTAAGTGTTGTGGAAAGCCAGGTCATGAAAGACCACAGTGTTTCAATAGAAAGAAAGAGTGTAGTATTTGTGATCGTAAGGGACACGTTAGCTCAGCGTGTTGGTATAGATCAGAAAAGAGACATGAATCGAAATATACCAAAGGCAAGAGTCTGAAGTATATGAACAAGGACACGAGTTCGGATAGCGATAGTCGGAGTGAGAGCGACTCCGACAGCGACGACGATACAAAAACAGACACTGACAGCGATGACAGTAGTGTGTCGAGCGTGGTAAAAGAAATAAGAAAAGCGAAATCAAAAAATGTAAAGAGTTCGGTTCATGCGATACACAAAGTAGGTGGTAAAACAATACCTTCTCCATGTTACTTGGTAGTTAAAATTAAAAATAAAAACATAAGAATGGAATATGACCCGGGTAGCGCAATATCAGGGATGTCAAAGGAGGAGTTTGAACAAAATTTCGGAAAAGTTGAGATAAAAAAGACAAAGGACGAATTCACAAATTACGATGAATCAGTATCAAAACCGGTAGGGTTAGTAGAAAACCTTGAAGTTAGTTACGAGAACAGGAACGGAAAACTAAATTTATACGTTTTCGAGAACGCAGGCACACCGTTAATCGGTAGAGCTTGGCTAGAACCATTGGGTCTGTGGCCTCCAATACTAACTCAGAAAAAAATAAACAAAATTAAAGACGATTCCGAAAAAGTAGAGTCAAAAACGGAACAGATAATACAAAAATTTCCGAAACTTTTTTCAAACAAGTTAGGGACGTATAATAAAGCAAAATTGTCAATCCAATTAAAAGAGGATGCAAAACCGGTATACGTATCACCCAGATCAGTACCCTTAGGGTTACAAGAAAAGGTTAAAAATGAATTGACCAGATTAATACAAGACGAAGTACTAATCCCGGTGAAGACAAGTGAGTGGGGAACACCAATCGTTCCATTGTTACGCGATAACGGTACAGTTAAGATTGCTGGGGATTTTAGTGTTTCAGTCAACCCTAGAATCAAAATCGAGCGCCACCCAATGCCTTTACTAAAACATTTGTTTGCAAAAGTAGGAGGTGGTAAAACATACTCGAAAATAGATCTAAAGAATGCTTACAACCAGATACAAGTGGAATCAGATTGTCAAGAAATACTCACATTGTCTACACCGATTGGATTAATGAGGTGTAATAAAGCTCTGTACGGTATTGCGTCAGTGCCAGGATTTTTCCAAAGAGAAATGAATAATTTGCTGGGAGACTTGGAAGGAGTGGGAGTGTTACTAGACGATATCATTATCACGGGCAAAACGGACGAAATACACAAAAAAACATTGTACGAAGTCTTATCCAGAATTGAAAACAGCGGATTAACGCTTAACAGGCAAAAGTGCAAGTTTTTTGAAAAAAAGATCACATATCTCGGACATGACATAGATTCAGAGGGATTGCATAAAACAAAAAAGCTGTACGAAAGTCTACTAAATGCCCCAACACCTTCCAGTCTAAAAATATTAGAATCGTTTTTGGGATTTGTGAACCATTATTCACATTTCATTGAAAATAGATCAGAAATATTAAAACCATTGTACGATTGTCTAAAAGGCAAACAATTCAACTGGACAGAAGAGTGCGAAAAAGCATATAGAGAGATTATAAAAGTATTGTGTTCCGACGTAGTATTAGCACACTATGATGTAAATAAACCTATTATATTGACGTGTGACGCATCTCCCTATGGTCTATCAGCGATATTGTCAACAGTAATAGATTCTGTCGAAAGACCAGTAGCTTATGCTTCGAAGTCACTCACAAGCGCGGAAAGTAATTATTCGCAACTAGACAAAGAGGCGGCAGCTATTATCTTTGGGATCAAAAAATTTTATGATTATTTGTATGCGCGACAGTTCAAATTGAGAACAGATAACCAGCCACTTGTTCGAATATTCGGAGACAAAAAAGGGATCCCAAAGATGGCAGCAAGCAGACTGCAAAGTTGGGCTCATTTTTTGAAAAGCTTTCAATATGAAATTAACTATGTAAAATCCAAAGATAACTGTGCAGATGCACTCTCAAGACTTCCTTGTAAAGAAAAACAAGAAGTAGACATAAATCCGAGTGAGACATTCACCTATTTACATCATTTTGTTGAAAGCGAAATAGGTGGAGTCGATTATAAAAAAATAGCAATCGAGTCGTCGCGAGATCCCACATTGTCACAGATTATACGACTATTGAATGAAGGTTGGCCGAAAGCAAGTAAACAAGTAAACGAAGAAATTCGTAATTTCTACAATAGAAAGGACGAACTAACTGTTGAACACGGGTGCATAATGTGGGGATATCGCGTCGTTATTCCAAAAAAGTACAGAAAGGAAATATTGTCAGAGCTACATGCATCACATCTGGGAGTCAATAGAATGAAAAGCATAGCCAGATCTTTCTTCTGGTGGCCTGGGCTTGATAAAGAAATCGAAGAGATTACAAAAAATTGTAAAAGTTGTCTAGAAGTTAGAGATGAACCAAACAAATCACCTCTAAATCCATGGAGATGGCCAGAGAAACCATGGCAACGACTACATACAGATTACATTGGCCCTTTCTTAGGGAAACAATTCCTGTTAGTGTTGGATGCTCACTCCAAATGGCCGGAAATTTTTGTCATGCCAAAAATAAACAGTAGTGCGACAATCAAAAAATTTGTAAATCTATTTACGTCGTACGGCTTGCCAAATCATATTGTATCGGATAACGGCTCACAATATACTTCAGATGAGTTTAAAAAGTTCACAAAAAAATTGGGCATAAAACATACATTCTCAGCACCACACCACCCAGCGACGAATGGTGCTGCAGAGAATTTTGTGAGAACTTTCAAAAAGAAAATAAAAAGTATAGTTAAGGGTGGAAAAAGCTTAAAGGAAGCGATCGAATGTTTTTTGTTTGACTACAGATCATCGAAGCATTCCACTACTAACGAAAGCCCGGCTAAGCTGATGCTAGGCCGCGAGCTCAGAACGCGTTTCAGTTTGTTAAGGCCAGAAATTCGTGATACAGTAACGAACAAGCAATACGATCAGGCAGCAGCGTACGGCGGAAATAGAAAGGTAGACATTGAAGTAAATGAAAAGATAATGACGAAAGATTTTGGAAAAAATACGGAAAAATGGTCGGAAGCAGTAGTAATTTCTAAAGAATCGCCAGTAACGTACGTTGTACAATTTGACGATAAAATTACTAAGAAAAGGCATGTCGATCAAATTATAAAAAAGGGAGAAAAGATAGAGGAAAATAAGTTGAGACGCTCAGAAAGAATAAAGAAGCGTAAGGGCGGTAACAAATAATAATCCTCTGGAGAATTCCAAACATCCTACTGAGAGTGAAGTACTCATTACAAAGGGGAGAGTGTAGGGGATTATAAGAATAGTATAGTGTGTAATATATATGTATTATGAATGTATGGACATCAGAGCCTTGTACCTTCTGTAGTCAGTCTATTCAGAACCATGAAATAAATAACACGTAATACAGATACCTCTAGTTATTACAACCAATAATAAACGCTGTTTGTGGGCAGGATATTGCTAACCTGTTTGCCACCAATTTTGCTAGTGTATATTGCAAAAAAGATTTGCCCGCCTATGTGCCACCATTTCTTACCGATGTCCATATGACAGGTATCACATTGCATTTATCTGATGTTGAAAAAGGCTTGCGAAACCTCGAGTCTCGCTCCGGCCCCGGACCTGATGGCTTGCATCCCCTGTTCCTGAAGTCGTGTAGCTCCGTGCTCGCTGTGCCGTTATTACTCATTTTCAATACATCCTTAGCTGAAGGAGTTTTCCCCGATTTGTGGAAGGAATCTTTTCTTACTCCTCTATTCAAGTCCGGTGACAGGCGAGACGTAAAAAACTATAGGCCGATCTCGAAATTAAATTCTTTAGCTAAGATTTTTGACGAAGCGGTCGAACGCAGGTTGTCAGGTATTTTCAGGCGGTACATCGTGCCGGAGCAGCACGGCTTCATGAAGGCGAGGTCCACCGTGACTAATTTGTCTATTTATGAGGAAGATATCATTATGAATTTTAATGTTAAGTGTCAGACTGATGCCATTTACACCGACATGATTAAAGCATTCGACACCGTAAACCACAAACTCTTGCTCGAAAAAATGCATAACTTCGGCATCACGGGCCCATTGCTGGCTTGGTTAGATTCGTACCTAACTGGGCGACGCCAATATGTAAAGATTAGAAGCTTTATCTCTTCCGGCATTGAGGTGGTATCGGGTGTGCCCCAGGGTTCGCATCTGGGTCCTCTTCTGTTTATTCTTTTTATCAATGACATTGGTATAAACATCTCTCATTCTAAGTTCTTGTTGTTCGCGGATGATCTTAAGATCTACAGAGGCATAAACTCCGTTGCCGACTCGTTGCTCTTTCAGTCTGATATGGATGCTGTTTCGGACTGGTGTTTAGCCAATGGATTAAATTTTAATACTAAAAAGTGTAAGGTGATCCATTTCACTAGGGCATTGGAACTTGATACTACTTACAGCCTCGACTCTGTACCGTTAGAATGTGTGCGAGAAATTAGTGACCTGGGAGTTTTGTTCGATTCTCGTCTTTCTTTTCTACCTCACATTAACTTCATCAAGAACAAAGCTCTCAGGAAACTTTATTTCATAACCACGTTCTCAAAGGATTTCAAATCGGTTGATATCCTCAAAACATTGTATCTCGCACTAGTTCGCCCCATTTTGATGTATGGCAGTATTATATGGTCTCCCTTCTTTGATTCATATTCGAATGTTCTTGATCGTGTCCAGCACAAGTTTCTTAGGGTAGTAGCTTTCAAGATGGGGAGGCCATTATCTTTTACGGGCCATGATTACTCGCACGTTGCTGGAGCCATAGGGCTCTGTTCGCTGAGATCACTTCGGTCTTATGCTGACATGCTGCACCTTTACAAGGTCCATAATAATCTTATTGACTGTGTCAATCTAGTCTCTAGCTTTAATTTCCGGGCTCCTACTAGGCATCTAAGGGCGAACGACCAATTGTTCTGGATCCCACTATGCTCCAGCGAGCTCCAGCATCGGTCGGTATCTGCTAGGTTAAGTGGCACATCAAACATGTTCCCTCAAATCGACCTTTTCTCTGTTCCGATTTCAAGGCTTAAAGCAGCGTGTCGAAGGGAGCTACTGCAGTTCACTTGATTCTTGCTCTTCGTGCATGAAATTTTAATTTCCTCTCTCTAAACGACTGTACATATGCACAGTTAAATTCTCTAAAAAACTTATTATAACTTTTGTATTATTTCATTTTATACATACACACATATATTAAATCTCTATTTTATCTTACTATATATCGTCCATCTTGTTTATATTGTAAATTTGTCAAAGGGACTCGTTCCCGTAGAAAATAAATAAATAAATAAATAAATAAATTAATTAATTTGGTTCGCCTCGTCCGATAAATTCAAATATGTGAATGTATAAGACCGCGAACGATAGAGTCACCAAAACAAATAACCTGTTATACATATAGCGAATCTCTACAGCTGAAACATGCGCATGTTTAATTGTGTTTTAATTAGTGTCCTGCGAATTGTTATTGTTACAGTGCAGCACACAGAGGTAAGTAATATTTTTCGCGTTCAGGGCGAGATGACAGTTATTAATCAGTTAATCCATGTGAAAATCATAATTAAAGTGATACTTCGTGCGTACACTTATTTTTTCATCTCATCTGATTTCCACCGAGGACTGTGCCTTAAAGGGATCAGTACAGCTTGATTGAAAAAAATTCTTCATACTCCAAAAATCATTTATATCCTAACCAAAGTTCATTAAAAAAAAAAAATTGACTTTTCAAAAATCACTTGTAAGGTTTCAGGCACATGGTTGCTCCGATCATGCCTCTTGACGTCTCATTCCCTTCGGAGAGCAACTTTTCATCGTGTAGTGAATGAGGGAAATTGAGACGAAAGAATCCTGTGATGAGTTGTGGTCAATTATCGAAATTCAGCGCAAATCTAGTGGCTCTTTGGCTGATAACTTGGTGCAAAAGTTTTTTATCCAATTACCCACGTTCAAACGATGTAGAATGGCTAATTGAGGACAATGAGACGTCGAGAGGCATAATCGGATGAAAGGTATGACTGACACCTTACAACAAGTGAATTTTGAGAAAAGTTAATTTTTTCATGTGTAATGAGCCTAATTGGTTGGGATAATATAAATGATTCTCAGAGTATGTGAAATTTTTTTCAACCAAGCTGTACTGGTTACTGTCCTTGTAAGACCCATTGAAAGACCCAGGGTTGAATTACAGAGACCCCAAGCATCTCACACTGGGTATTCTCACTCGTATCACAATTTCAGTCATTATTACACTATTGTCGCCTCGCTCATATTAGTTACTTTGCCATGTTTGGGCAGCTCAATTATTATGCTATGTCAATTTTATTCTCCATTCCATATTTCGACAGGACAACATCACAAAATGCCAAAGATTGGAAAGGGCGTTACTTCTTTGTCCAGTAGGCAGCGAAGAAGATTAATTAGAAAAGAAGTGAGGAAACTAAAAAATGTATCGAACAAAGTTGAATCAAAACCCAATCACAGAAAATCTCATCAGCATGATTTTGAGGAAAATACTTTGCAAAGTGCGATTTCTGATTCAAAAGCGCCGGAGGTAGAATCGTGTTCAGACTACAATTTTCTTGAGGCTGAAAACAGCAGTCCAGGCAGAGACGAAGACTTACAATTAAATGCTAAGCATGATAGTAGTAGTAGTAGTAGCAACTGTTCCACTACCCAGATAACAATCGTGCGACGCACGAAACCATCACAACGTGCGGCTCACGGCGTGCGGGCGGGAATGCACTATTCTCGCCAGCACGTAATGACGCGAATACACGTGCGGGCGTAATGCGTCGCACCTAACCATCACGCGTGCGGATCAGGTGTGTCGCGCATATGCGACGCACCGCGTGCGGTCGTTATGATGTCGTTGTATTCGACATAAGATAATCGATTCGTAATATTTCATCAGAAGTTTCATACAGTTCGTAAGAAATATACGATATGTTTCAGAATTCATGACAAATAGTTTTCGAAATGAGTCAAAATTATGAGCGAAATTTGCTAAACTTTTTTCCGAAATAACTATTTTTTTTTTGTTACCTTTACATTTTTCTTTTTAATATTCGTAACATTTGATTGATGATTAAGAGTGCTACAGAATTATCTATCTATACATATAATAGACATTAAAAAAAGAGAAATAAAAAGAAAACATCAACAGTACAAGACTGTCAAACTGATAAATAAGCAATACATTGGAAAAAAAAATTATTCCAAAGAATAAAATTTCATCAAAGATAATTGTCGCCAGGAAAATCTCCACGCCGATTTTGACAATGATCGACCCTGAAAAATATGCGTTACTCGTTGTGGAATACTCGGTGTCTCTAGAAATATTCGAATTTGCGCGCGGTACGCAACGTACTTACGTAAACGTTGAACGTAGTAGATGAGTCGAGCCTCTCATTTGACTAGTGATTCCTCCATTCCGTATTCGCGCGATTTTGCGCCAACAGGTTGTTCAATTTGTGTACTTTTTTTCCCTTCATTACCTTCAAATTGAATAAGTAATTGATCCCAAGTCGGATAGTGTGTCTGTGTCCTCGCGTAATCAAAATTCGGAAATAGCTAATAAGATCTGCATCAAGAAAATAACGCGGTAAGTACCTACATCATAACCTAACTTTTTCGTAAATTTATGAATCCGCCGAAACCTAGAGCTATAATTGTTATGATCCACCTTCGAATATACTCGCGACTATTCGTAATTTCTTCCCAACTAAAACTGCATCAGCCAAATTGTACTCATTCATAAAATCCGCGGACTAGATGTAAACTTTTTTCACTACAACAAATCATCACGGTGAATTATTTAGTCTTGATCTTTTTCTCATACAGGGGATACAATTAACTCTTGAGGGAAACAGAACCCTTAAATAACGGAAAATCTCAAAGAATAACTACTAGTAGTCTGTCTGACTCCTCACTCAATCTAAATAAGAAAAAAAGAATTTGGAACAAATATTTACTGAAAAAAAAATTTATCATTGCGGGTCGGACTTCACTCAAATCCTGAGCCAGGACTACACTGGAAGAGAATAATGGACGGCAAGAAATTCAAACCTTTTCCGAGTCTCAGTTCGAGACATAAGAGGCGACGCTTGTCTTCCATGCGTAATACAAGTCAAAATTTTGAGGGTACTGCTAACGAACTGGAAGATTCTACTTCAAGCTCTGAGGGACGGGTAGAATCTGAAGAAGAGGAAATTCCTGATCCATTTCTGTTTGCAAACAATCCAGAAGAAAGGCTCGAGAATGATGTGGAAATACCTTATCCATTCGCTAATCCAGATAATGATTCAGAAGACGATCCAGAAACTGAAAGTTCTAATGAAGCGGGCACTGATGAAGAATACGAAATTCAAAATATTTTTGAAGACAATTTAGAGGCAAGTGATGCGAGTGATTCAGGGGACGAGATGGAAGTTGACAATGTTGTACAAAATCTTGCGGATCTTCAGAGGAGGGCATTGAAAAACGCCTTTCTTGCAACAAATATGACACATCAGCAAGGGAATCGGATTCTGAAAACCTTACGGGAATTCCCGTTCAACCTCATTTCTCTACCAAAAGATTCACGAACTCTACTACAAACTCCCACGGTTATTGTTAGTCAGTTCGTTCAACAAATTGCAGGTGGAGAGTACATCCATGTCGGATTCAGAGATACCTTGATTAAAAAAATGGAAAGTATTCTTGTAAACTCCTTGCCGGAAGAAATAGAAATTGATTTCAGTACGGACGGTGGTACAGTTGGCACAGCATCGCTGATAAAAGGCCAATTATTGCCGGAGTATTCAAAGGTAAACCGACAAATGCGTTCGATTTTTTTGAGCAATTTGTTGATGAAATCGTTCAAATTCGCGAGGAAGGTGGAATCACTATAGGAAACCAACGACTTCCATTGAGGATCCGATGCTTTATTGCAGATGCACCAGCGAGGGCTTTGGCTTTGAATCATTATGGTCACACATCAGCATTTGCGTGTTCCAAATGCAAAGTAGAAGGACGTCGTTGTACTGTGCCCGGATTTAGGGGAGCGATGATTTTTGAGGGTATTGGGCATGTACCACGAACGGATGAAGAGTACATCAATCTGATGGATGAAGATCACCATAAAGGCAGAAGTCCATTATCTCCCCTTTTGGGCTTGGTCACACGCGTACCATTCGAGGGTATGCATCTTGTGTGGATAGGAAACGCAAAGAAAATAGTCTCAGCACAGGTAGCGGGGAAGCACGGATTTCAAAGGCTGAGTGGTCGAAAACTGGACAATGTCCAGTTTTACTATCATAATTTCAAAGCTACAGAGTTCAGGCAGCTATTACTCTACACTTCACCAGCTGTTTTCAAAAATGTTTTTGAGGAAGACCATCATCAACATCTCATGATTCTTCACTCAGTCATGCGTCTTCTCGTCTCTCAAGACACACCAAGGGAAATGTTTGCCTTTTGTCAAACAGCTCTCGAATCATATGTAACGTTATGTGAACAATTGTATGGACAGCAATTTTTGTCTTACAATGTACATGGATTACTGCACCTTGTAGCTGATGTCGAGCTTCTGGGTGGAATGGATTCATTCAGTGCATTTTGTTACGAAAATAACATGACGGAATTTCCCAAACATCTCAGAAAACCACACCTATCGCTTCAGCAGTATTATAAGAGACTCTGTGAAAAGAATGATTTTTCATTCACATATTTGAATTTATCGGACGAGGCGAACCAAATTAATTAATTATTGGTACCCACCAAGGAGAGATTCTTCCTCTATTCGAGCGTGCAAACCTTGGTGGGACCGAAAAAAACCTATAGAAAAATCAAATTTTTATTTTTAATTCTTCGATTAAAAATTCCCCCGGCCCGGGTTTGAACCGGGACCTTCGCATTTGTACTGCGACGCCTTGTCCAATTAGACCACCGAGGGGCTGAAGGAATCTTTACTCGAAACTTGTATTATGGTATACTAGACACGTCATTGTCCCAGTGTCAGATGTTTGTTTTGGTGACTCTATCGTTCGCTATCTTATACATTCACATATTTGAATTTATCGGACGATTGCACGCTCGAATAGAGGAAGAATCTCTCCTTGGTGGGTACCAATAATTAATTAATTTGGTTCGCCTCGTCCGATAAATTCAAATATGTGAATGTATAAGATAGCGAACGATAGAGTCACCAAAACAAACATCTGACACTGGGACAATGACGTGTCTAGTATACCATAATACAAGTTTCGAGTAAAGATTCCTTCAGCCCTCGGTGGTCTAATTGGACAAGGCGTCGCAGTACAAATGCGAAGGTCCCGGTTCAAACCCGGGCCGGGGGAATTTTTACTCGAAGAATTAAAAATAAAAATTTGATTTTTCTATAGGTTTTTTTCGGTCCCACCAAGGTTTGCACGCTCGAATAGAGGAAGAATCTCTCCTTGGTGGGTACCAATAATTAATTAATTTGGTTCGCCTCGTCCGATAAATTCAAATATGTGAATGTATAAGATAGCGAACGATAGAGTCACCAAAACAGAATGATTTTTCATTAACACCTCCAGACAATAATATCCATATTCGGTTGTCGAAAAATCATTCTGATGGACCTCTTCCGGAAAATACTCCAGCCAATTTTTGCCAACAGTACCATAAGCTACAAGTTGGAAAAATAACACTTGCAACTCCTACCACAACAGTTTTTTCTAATTTAAGGTAAATATAACCACCAACAAAAACTCGTCTTTCACAAAAAATATTCCTTCAAAAAACCCATCAACAAAAATTCATCTTCCACAAAAAATCTTCCTTCAAAAAACATACCAACAAAAGCTCGTCTTCCACAAAAAATATTCCTTCAAAAAACCCATCAATAATGATTCGTTCTCAACATATATTCTTTGATAAAACATATCTACCGACATTAGTTAGTTTTAATTAACAGAAGTCGTCTTCCAAAACATTCTTCCTATGAAAGATCTGAGAAGTACAACAGAAAGTCAATTTCTCACAATTTAATCAATTGGCGTTGTACTCGGTCGCTCGCTGCGCTCGCCCACTCGGTTGTTTTTTCAAATAATTTGTGATGTAACGAATATTGGGAGGAAAAATGAGAGGAAAGAAACCTTCGAAAAAAAAATCTGAAAAAAAATCTGAAAAAAAAATTTGAAAAAAAAATTTAGTCCGTGGTACTTGGCGGGCCAGGTGAGGGTAAATGAAAGAAGATTATAGTTGCTATGATGGCCCGCCAAGTACCCCTCCCTAAATTTTTTTTTCAAATTTTTTTTTCAGATTTTTTTTCAGATTTTTTTTTCGAAGGTTTCTTTCCTCTCATTTTTCCTCCCAATATTCGTTACATCACAAATTATTTGAAAAAACAACCAAGTGGGCGAGCGCAGCGAGCGACCGAGTACAACGCCAATTGATTAAATTGACTTTTCTGTTTTTTTGTACTTGGTAGTTGTATCTGATCTCAGATCTTTCATAGGAAGAATGTTTTGGAAGACGACTTCTGTTAATTAAAACTAACTAATGTCGGTAGATATGTTTCATCAAAGAATATATGTTGAGAACGAATTATTATTGATGGGTTTTTTGAAGGAAGATTTTTTGTGGATGATGAATTTTTGTTGATGGGTTTTTTGAAGGAATATTTTTTGTGAAAGACGAGTTTTTGTTGGTGGGTTTTTTTCAAGAAAGTCTTTTTGTTGGTAGATTTTTTTTTGTAGTGACCACATTAATGTACTTGGCGACGGTTTTTGCACCACAGGTGCTTTTTGGGGAGATATCACCACTTTTTGTAAAATCTTGCTTCACCACCTAAAAATTGTGCTCGCTCGCTACGCTCGCTCGGTGATCAATATATATTCTCCCGATACTTACGTGCTGACAATTTCTCTGATTCTGATTTTTCTTAGTTAGGTAGACATTTGACGCGAAATTTGAACCTTTATTGCGTATTACATGCTTTTCGGTAAGTCATTTTGTTAAGTATATACCTGCAACGTGTAGCCCTACGTGCAAGCCGTCCTCCTTTTTCATCCGGGCTTGGGACCGGCAATGGCGGAGTTACTTGCACGCAGGGTTCTACATAGGTATAGCTGCTGCTCGTTTTAATTTTACTTGTGTATCCGAACATTGAAAATATCGAATATCGGAAGTGTATAGGACAAAGAAAATGTCCCGTATTTTTTTTTTTAACGTCGTTAGGTCTGCTGTAAACAGAATATAATATGCGTCTTTCGCATTTGTTATCCAGGTCCGCTTTCCAATTTTATAGTCATCGACGTGTTGCCAGGCAGAAGTTCTATCTCGTAGCATGCAAGTATAATGACCTTTTTCAGCACCCTGTTTCTCATGGAATATTACGCTATTGACCTTATATTTTTTCGAGCAGACTGAGGGTCTATCCGTAGGAACTGCTTTTATTTTGTAATTAGTTAGCTTCTTGATTTGCCCAGTCTCCACAGAATGCAACATGAGCTGTACTATTAAGCAGCTGCCTGCCGATGATACATCAGTGTTCATGACTATATTATTCGAACTGCAACTTTGGCAGGACAAATTTTCTACTCTTTTTCTAATTGCCGAAAAATTGTGTTTGATTATCTCATCGTCAGTCAAAGTGTGAGGTTTTTTGCCTGCAGGTGGTGGTAAAGCAAGTAATAAAATGTAACCGGCTTCGGTTGTCTCACTTTCGGAAAGAAGAAATAATTAACCACAAATTTATGCAGCCCGTATGAATTTGTGGCAGCCAAACCGACCCTAACCTCATCGACCTAGTTACTCGGTACCGAATTTCTGCAAATTTACAATGATCTGATACAGAGAATGAAAATCTTTCAACATAATAAATCTAAGGTAGAAACACGCAATAGAATGTAACATCAGGAAACAGTGTGTATATCTACATGTATCGTTTGTTTATTTTTTCAATAAATTTAAATCATAAATACCATATTTGATCAAATTTTTTCTATCGTCACAAAAACCTAAGTAATCATCTTATATTTATCAATGCATAATGACATTCAAGCAAAGTATTATATGTATTATATAGGTATACAGAGCAATATATCTCCAAGTTTTTTATTCTGAAAATTTGGCTTCACAACGTATAAAAGCGTTCTTCGTTAAGCTTGTGATACAAATACCAAAGTTTACCTGAATACAGCCTTAAAAACACACGATATTATTCTGATATACTTTGGTATCGACATAATCTAAGTTAATCAGAAACGCTCTCATTGTCAGTTGAGTAAAGCGCTCAGCTGAATTTAATGACAGTTAAACTTATCTACCTAATATAATACTCAATCAGAATGAATGTACGTGCAGTAAAACACCTTGTGTATAAAAAATTCCAATAATAATTTTGAAATCACGATAAAAGTAAGGAAAAAGTCACGCTTATTGTTAGTCAGAGTCAACTGCAGCTTACGATTGAAACTTGTCATCTTTGAAAAAAAAAATAGAGTAGTAACAAATAAAACCTTGTGCGCCGGTAGATAGAATCCGATAAATACGAAGTATCGGATCATCGATAAAAATCGGGTATAAATTATGTATATCATGAATATATCAGTTCATATCTCTATGAAACGTGATATATGCATAATATAATAAAATATATGAATACAAATTCAAGGGAAAATCTGAAGGCTATTCGTTACTACTGTAAATTTGTTTTCAAAGATGACAAATTGGTTAAGCTGCGTGTCACACTTGAAGCTAATAAAGCTAGTATTGTTTATACTTTAATTATGTCCACCTCTCCCTCTCGCTCCACCTCTATCGACGCCCCTTCTTCCAGCTCCTTCTATACCGCTTCCTCTGGCTCTATTTGCACCGTGTCCTCCGCCCCAATGACGAGCGCCCCTGCCACCACGATCATGACTTATATGATTGGATCCATGATTCGCCAGCTTGTATAAAAAGTCAATCACAGATGTTTGGTGATCTGGCCAGTCGTATCGGTGGCGCATCGCTCTGCCAGCTCGACGGTGCCTCGGTTGTTGGTGGCCTGCAATAAACAAACATCTTTATATTTGTTTCGTTAATTATTGCACAGCTAATTCAAGTGATGGATATCGTGTCTTGAAGCTCAAGAATATATACCATACAGCAGTACCATACAGTACGCTGACGAATTGGTAGATCTGCGTGCTGCCGTCGCCAGTTTACAACAAAACTGCGCTGCTGGTCAGCGCGAGCTACGTCATGCCTCCGCTCGGCTCTGCGATGCAGAGCTTATCTTCTCTGGAATTCCCTGCTCGTCCCCTGGAGCCATACCCGCGGTCATCTCACAAGTTGCGTCCTCTCTCGGCGCCACGGTGGTTGATGGAGATGTCTTAGCGACGCGTTTCCTCGTTCCGCGCTCTCGTGCTCGTCGCAATACGAGGGACTCACCGCTTCCCATCGTCGCCAGGTTCCGATCGCGCGACCTCTGCCTCAAGCTGCTCGATGCGAAAAAGCGCAAAGGTGTTCTGCGCACCTCTGATCTTGATCCGCTGCTCTCGTGCCCTTCGTCCGTTATCCACGTGAACGAAGCTCTTCCAGGTGACGTTTACAAGCTCCTCGTTGCGACTCGGACCGCGGCCAAGACTAGGGGTTATAAGTATATCTGGCACTGTAATGGTGTAATTCTCATCAAGCTTGGCGATGGTGAGCCTACTCGGCGTATTTGCTCGCCTGATGACCTCAAGACGTTCGAAGCTGAGCCGCCTCCCGCTTCTCCATCCGACGCTGATCCTGACAACTCCGTGCGTCCTGGCCCTACCGGCTCCGTAACTCAGAGTTGAACTACAGTCTCCCAGCGTGCGCACCTCTGTTTTTCTCAGCTCCAGTCCTTTCGCCAGCGCAAGATGCCCAATCTGGCCTCTGTCACGACTCGTCTTGAGACTGAACACATTTTCGTGGACTAGTGTCCTTATTACTCTTGTTTTCTCTGTTCAATCTTTTTATTTGTATTATTTTCTTGCCCCTAAGTGGCACCTGTACTCTTTCCTTGCTGGTAGTGTATACTTGTCTGTAAATACACTACCTGTTTATCCAACATTGCCATGGATAATAATAAAACCTATCTATGTATACCATACAGTGAGGATATGAAAAAAATTGAAGCCAAAGATGCTTATGACAGTTAACTGGTAAGGAGATGCAATAAACTAGTTTAATTTAATTAATTGCTGATTATAAGTACAAAACTCAACTTTGACTAATGAGTAAAATAATAATATTATTTCAGAACATACCTTGGGCTGGAAGGACTGCAGGCAAAGGTGGATTTTCAACTCGAAAACCTACGTCGTCGACATGTACTGCAAGGTGATCGCCTCTGCCGTCCTGGCGCAGATTTTGTGCGCCGAGACCCAATGGGTTCTGACCAATGGGCAAACCTTCCTCAACTACAAAAATCGAACGATGCAGTGCTATCAGCAAATTTACAGTCAAACTAAGATAGAAATATACAATTTTTTGTAAGACTCAATTTCTTATGGACTGCGTACACCAATCAGCGAGGCGCGGTGAGCCGTGGCAAATCGAATTACGACATCATGATTTCAAGAACCTTGAACCACCGCGCTTAACCATTTTGTATGGAGAGCTTCAAAGTCAGTTGCATAAATATATGTAGTTATTTTTTTTCTAATTAGCTCCTTTTATATTGTTAACTTGTACCGAAGACAGCTCAAAGACAGAAAATACCAGACCAAAATGAAATACATATGAGTTTGTGAAAATTTTACCTCGTGCAGGTTCTTCCTGCATCACATTGTCAGCTGCAGCATCATTTTCAACCGCATTTTCGACCACTGGTCGTTGGACGTTTAAGGCTCGCATTCCGGCCGCTACCCTGTTCACCGCAGGGTATATATCTCCATCCAATTCAAAATCTTCAGAAAGCTGAGAAAAAAGCAAATGATCTATGACTTATTCCAGCAAGAATGAAAAAAGTGTAAGAATTACAACTGTTGAATAGAATACTTACATTATCGAGAGAGTCACTCGAGAGGGATCTTGGCAGTTGGCTCGACATTCTGATAATGATTCAATTCCGTCGATTTTGAGAGAGAATTAATAGTCACACGTAACCGACGATTCCAAAGTTCAACGGATTAGGATTAGGATTATGAATATAATAGAAGGTTCATTCAAAACACAGGATTAGCGGCTTGACAACCAGACTAACTCTACGGAGAGTTATTCGTGGATATGAAAATATTTTTGTGATCAGGGTATTGATTTTGAATACGCATTTTCATTTCCAATATGTATTTATTGATTAATATAACAATTAAACAGCTACATTGAATTACATAATAGTGAGCGATAAGAAAAAATGGAATGTAAATTGAAATGACCTCAAAATTGATATACATGGTTCGAATAACTGGTAATGAGAAAAACCAATTTTTAAATTGCTCCATTTTACGTTCATAACTGAAACTCAAATGGTGATTTTTTTTCGTTTACAGAAATTGAATACCTGATTGTTTCGAATACACAACATTGTCTGCGAAGCTCCAATTTGAATACTTGGCCCACGATAATACCTGTTCCGTTAATATAAACATAATATCTCTGTTACATTCTCATATTATCATGTATATGTATATATCATATGTATGCATAGGAATTTACGAGTTAACATTAGTCAACTGTATATCAGCGAAGAGAAATTTCAGTTGAAGGGAAGGATTTTATCGGCACTACACTCCAATTTTAACTGTGCAGGCAAAGTCGTGTACTCAAATATTTTTACCCGTGTGGAAATTCGCCACCTCGATGGTAACATATAGTATATCATCATACACTTGTTTGTTTGCAAATTAATCAACAAACAGGGTGGAAAATAAGGTCTTAGTTAGTTATAGTCTCAATCCTCATGCTATTTTTATTGAAATTTTGATCAGAAAAATTTACTGCGACGGCCGTGAATCGAACCTGGGTCTCCCGCTGCCTATCCGGAGGCTTACATGGTGAGACCACCATGCATTCTTCTGATTATAGACTCTATCAGTGCGCTTCTTTACATTGAAGGGAAGGATTTTAGCGGCACGACACTCAAATTTTAACTTTGCAGGCAGAGTCGTGTAAGTAAGAAATTTGAGTTGTTTAGAATTCAACGTTGAGTCTTTTTCCTCTTTTTTGTAAATGCATACTCTAGGACTAAAGTTCACGTGTTCAAATCCATATTCCTCAAAGACATTGAAACACTGACAAGGTCAAAGCTAGCTTTCAGACGCACAGGCTATGTTCGATCGGTGTCCAGTCTATCGGAGAAAGTAAAGCACCAACGTGGAAAATGAATTTGAGCTGCGGCCGCCTCGTCCGACGTCGAATCTCTCAGAATCACTCGAACGCTAACGTCAGCGCTGACTTTGCGCCACATAGCCTTCAAACGACCAGTGTCGAATCCATTGGGGAAACCCTCACATTGATTACCATCACCGTTTCGTAACCGATTATTCGAAATGAATCATCCCACACTTCACTGTCGAACGCACTCGAATTTTTACGGACAAGGGACAACTATGCCTGTGTAAAGTAAACCTGTACAGAAACGTTTTTGCGAGCACCGCCGTCGCACTCTCTTTTCAAAGAGGTATGACTGCAGGCTCAGAAGCCCGAGCGCGTTACCATCGCAGTTTTAAAACTCAAGGTCGCAGAATTTTTTCCGTGTGGTAGAAGGGTTGGTTTTATTATGTCTTCAAGACCTCTAGGCACGTATTATTAACCGCAACTGTAACCTCAAAATTGCAAGTTTCATCATTCTACGGGAGATTGGCCTTAGTTATTACAATTCATTCCTTCAATTCACACGTTAAGATCTGTATAATGAGTAGAGAAATAATCAAAGCGAATGACACTTGAAAAATGATGAGATTTTATTACGACCGCCACAACTGACAGTCGATCTTACGTTTAAACATGGCGGTTTATTTCCTTCATCGTCAGTGGCGAGTCCCTAGCGGATTGGGTTACGCCAGAAATACACCGAAAATACCCCGTTAAAAATGGTGTAAATTTGGTGATATTTCGGTAAAACACCATTTTGTGTCCGATATCACACCAGAAGTACACGGTGTAATTTTGCATTGTTAACATCGTTTTTACACCAATTTTACACCCAACCAATTTTACACCGATTTTACACCGATGTTACACCTAACCACTTTTACACCGATTTTACATCCATTTCACACCAAACGGATTTGCGCCTGAAAATGTCGTATAAATACCGGTACTGATGCGATGCATTCATAAATTATGCACAGAGCGGCAATGAAAAGTGAAAGGAAATAAGATTCAATGGACATGGTTTATTTAAATGGAAAATTCAATGATTTATTCTGGTATGTATCACATATTTCAGTTTATCGTCGTAGATTATTCAAAGCACATTAATATTTGGTATATATTAAGTAGTACTTATCAGGAGAATGAGTATATATAAGAGGTATACATTCGACTGGCCATGATGATGACTTCTGAATAATCTATGAAATAATAATAATTATTAATAATATTATGCAGTAATAATATGAATATTATGTAATGATATTAATATTTTCTCATGTGAAAAGTAGTTGGGAACTCAAATTTAATTACTTTTCGAGATAATAGAATATATATATGTATATATTGTCGCCGACAGGATGAAGCAAAATGGAAATTATGAGTTATTATATGAATAAGTGAGGCAGAGGCCACTAGAGACTCGGTTTAGTTACGTTTCGTTATATGTATGGAACCTTATATGTTGTTGCCTTAAGTATAAATAAAACCTGAAGTTTACGGATGTAACGGTGTGAGCCCTGTTTTCCTTGCAGCGGGTGGTAGTGAGTCTCATGTAGCCAGTGCGCCACTCTTGTGTGGGAGAGCACAGGTACATGAGTCGTCACGTGTGGTAGTGAGTCTCATGTAGCCAGTGCGCCACTCTTGTGTGGGAGAGCACAGGTACATGAGTCGTCACGGGTGTATGAGTGAGATAAGCCACTCAGCTGGGGCAAGTGGTACGAACCGAGGCGGCAAGAACGGCCAGAGGTAAGGTAAACAGTCAGAGGGCTTGAGAAAGGTTTAGTTCGGGGTCAGTATCGTCCGAGCCTTAGACCAAGACAGTCGTCTTAGCTCAGATTGGGATCAACCTCTGGAGCGAGAATCCACATTGGTGCCGAAACCCGGGATTACATACGCGACCGGAAGGAGGTTGAGAGTTGATCGGAACTGAACTTTGTGTGGTGCGCGGTGACGAGTGACGAGTACGTGAAGACAATAGACGATAGAAAACAGTGACCGAAGTAATGACCGGACGCGCGCGAGCAGGTAGGGGTCGCGACAGGCGCGCCGGGCCGCGTGCACCGCCTGCCGAGCCTGGCCGATGACGGACTCCACGTGGAGCGTCCCTGGCCCAGCAAACCAGGTCCCAACGAAGAGCGCGAAGGCGGGCAGGACCGAGCGAGTTTTGCGACTCGAGGGGAGCTCACGCTGGACCAGCCGCCGATCCAGCGCGGGACCGCGACCCCTGGCTTATGGCACCCCGCTAAGGGAGGAAACCGCCGACGTTAATGAGGTGAACGCTCCGCCGGAGCCGCGACACGGAGGTTCCGGAGCCTCGAGCCGCTCTGAACAACAACACGCTGAGGTTCCTGGCCCGCGATCGGTTTAGCGGCAACCCCTGGACGAAGGGTCCCAGGCCTCCGGGAGTACGAGCGGGAGGAAGCGACACCTGGAATTAGAGAGAGCTCGAGAAAGGCAAAATACAAACGGGCGATTGAAGATCAGGAACAGATTGACCTGGAGCTGCTAGATCTCGAATACGCGGCGCGGTTGGAGGGGATGGAGACCGAGGGCGGAGCACCGCCGGCGGCAGCCGGCGAGGAGCGGGAGGCAGGACTCGCGAGTGGGAACACACACAACCGGTTCACCCAGCCGACCGCGTGTGACCGTTGACACGCAACCGACTCAAGACCTTGTGAATCTATCAAATGTTATTGTGGATACGTTAGCAGCGTCCGCGACGCGGCGACAAATGGGGGACCGTCGGACCGATTAGTCAGCAGACTGTCAGGAACCAGGACCTTACCCGCGTTCGGGGGCGATTGCACGCAGTGGCTCAGATTCAAACGCGCATTTGAGCTTTCTACAGAACTGGGACATTTTTCGGACAAGGAGAACGTGGCCAGAGAAGAATGCCTTACGGGTCAAGCGAAAGAGTCGGTTGTCGCGCTGTTGATGGGGGCGTGCACAGCACAGCAAATTATGAGCGTCCTAGAGCTGCGCTTTGGCAACCCCGACGAAATCACGGATCGCCTGGAAGAAAACATAAAGGGTCTTCCAAAGATAGAGTCAGGGCGGTCGACATGGTCACATTTGCCACCACGGTGAACAAATTGCGTGGCGGCCATAAAACCATGGGGAACGATAATTTTCTTCATAGCCGCGAGCTAGTTAGGGAGATTGTGTCGAAACTACCGGCAGCAATGGTGTCTAGCTACAACCACTATGTTAACACTGTTCCCGCGGACAGCCGAGGTTGGAAACAATTTCGCAATTCCTCTATTCAGAAGCGGAAATGGCATGCCGACCCGGAACATCGAACGGCTAAAGGGGAGTTACTGAGGCCCAGTAAAGCTGATCAAAATTGTGGACGATATCGGATAAGTATGAAGGCACGGCCTCATATTATAGGAGGATTGTCGCCGACAGGATGAAGCAAAATGGAAATTATGAGTTATTATATGAATAAGTGAGGCAGAGGCCACTAGAGACTCGGTTTAGTTACGTTTCGTTATATGTATGGAACCTTATATGTTGTTGCCTTAAGTATAAATAAAACCTGAAGTTTACGGATGTAACGGTGTGAGCCCTGTTTTCCTTGCAGCGGGTGGTAGTGAGTCTCATGTAGCCAGTGCGCCACTCTTGTGTGGGAGAGCACAGGTACATGAGTCGTCACGTGTGGTAGTGAGTCTCATGTAGCCAGTGCGCCACTCTTGTGTGGGAGAGCACAGGTACATGAGTCGTCACGTGTGGTGGTGAGTCTCATGTAGCCAGTGCGCCACTCTTGTGTGGGAGAGCACAGGTACATGAGTCGTCACGTGTGGTAGTGAGTCTCATGTAGCCAGTGCGCCACTCTTGTGTGGGAGAGCACAGGTACATGAGTCGTCACGGGTGTATGAGTGAGATAAGCCACTCAGCTGGGGCAAGTGGTACGAACTGAGGCGGCAAGAACGGCCAGAGGTAAGGTAAACAGTCAGAGGGCTTGAGAAAGGTTTAGTTCGGGGTCAGTATCGTCCGAGCCTTAGACCAAGACAGTCGTCTTAGCTCAGATTGGGATCAACCTCTGGAGCGAGAATCCACATATATATATATATATATATATATATATATACTAGGGGGGCTTCGCCCCCCTGCGCGCTTCGCGCGCCAACCCCCCGCTTTAGGTTGATAGGTTGATCTTTCGTTTTTGTTTTATGATAGAGGAAAAAAAGTTAGAGAAATGTGCATGGAATGACAAAGAGCGATTTTTGTCACATCGAAAGGGCAGGGCTTACATAGGGGTTCTAAGGGGTACTATTCTCGACATGAACGGGGTTCATGTTCATTACCCTTTTATAGTTTTTCTCATCGTAAGTACGCCAGAGAACTCAATCACTTGGTTACAAAAAATCTGATGGAAACGATGTTACAATGATGTGTGGGAATTTTATTTTTAAACCGTTTTGTTTGGATGAAAAGAAATGCGATGTCAAGGCTATCTTGATTATTTGAATTGGGTTTCAATTTGTGCCGGATGATAAAGGGGACATTCGTTGTATAAAATGATTGATCTTTTTTTTTTGTAATGAAGAATTTTTACAGTTTCATCGGATGGTACGGAAGTTTCCGTTTTTCTGGAAGATTTTCCTTAGAATTTTTCTTTGCCGACGACTGATGATGATTAATGGTACCAATGAAGTAGACACAAAGCAACTGACGATGTTCAAGTTTTTCGTGGATGAACGTATACCGCTCACCGGAATAAAGCTATGATCAGACCAATTTTCCTGCGAATTTGTTTTCATACTACCATACCCGATACAATCACTCATCCTTGTCCTTCCAATTTAAGGAATCTTGGTTTTTGAGGATCCTCCCGGATGCAGTTTCCTTGTTTTCCTTTTCCCGTCCCCGATGTTTCCTGACAACGCGTGACGCTGGTGTTTTTGATGAACAACTTTCGTATGCAAGGGCTGACTTTCCGGATGTGATCCAGTTTTCAGCTGTTTTGGCTGACTACTTTGGGAAGGATTGGATAGAGTGATTCGGATTTTCAATGAAGCGATTCTGGATCTTCAACGAAGACGCCAATGTGGCGAGGAACAAATATTGTACACTTTTAATTTGGGTTTTGGTTAATTGCACTATCCACTTTTTGGTTTTCTGGGGTTTTCCAAAAAGTAGTAAATAGGCGAATGCCGGATAGTTCTTGGAAGAACACCAGTTTTGTGGAGCCTCAGCTCTAGTAGTTGTATATCGATTTGTTAATTTTGGTCGTTCGTTCTTCCAAGAGTCGGGACGACTCTTCTTCTGAGGGGGGGGTAGTGTTACGGGGACACCCGTTAGAATTTAATGATCAGATGTTTGCTGTCACTTTGACAATTTCAATTTTCAAGTCATTTCAATTTTCAAAGTGTCACTTTGACAGCTGGAGTTTTTAGTGGGCTGGGCAAACAGCTGATATTTTGTTATTAAGAAAAGAGCATAATAATTATTATTGTAAAAAACAGTCTTGTCTCAGACTTGAATGAGCATACACGTTTGAATAAACTTGAAGCTTGTTTGAACATATTTGTGAAGAGTTTGGTACTTCTTGTCTCACAGTTATTGAGTAGTTATTAAGAGACCTCTTGGTTTGATAAGCAGAGGGTTTAGCCCTTTTGTAACATTACGAAGAGAGGAGAGGAGAGGAGAGGAGAGGAGAGGAGAGGAGAAGGAGAGGAGAGGAGAGGAGAGGGAGAGGAGAGGAGAGGAGAGGAGGGGAGAGGGGGAGGAGGGAGAGGAGGAGGAGGGGAGGGAGAGGGGAGGGGGATCCGGGGAATCCCCGGAATTCTGGGAAAACCCAGGATTCTGGGAAAACCCAGGAATTCGAGGTGGGTGGTCCTCGATTCCTGAAACAGCGGCGGCGGCGGCGGCGGCGGCAGCGGCGATATATCTTTATAATATAGGACGATATATATAGAATATATATATATATATATATAGAATCGATTTATTATACCGCACATGCATCAATTGATTATATGAGCCCAACGATGATCACCGATCGGATACGGAATAATAAGCGGAAGTTATTCAATCATGTGTAACTGTTTAGAATAATTTAACTCACCTTTTCTCTAGGCACAAAAATCTCTAACAACCACTCCGTATCATTCAGCAGCCATCTTGTTCTATACACAGCTCCGGAGCTCCGTAGGTGGCGCTATCTGTATCTCCTGAAAGACGTATTATAGACAGCTAAACAGCTTTTCTTTAAATAGATAAGGTGTGCAATTGGCGTAAAATCGGTGTAAAATCGGTGGGTGTAAAATCGGTGTAAAAGCAGTATGAAAAAAAAAACACTTAGAATAACGGTGTAAATATTTTTTTTTGGTACTCTTTGATCTAAATCGATAAGGTGTGCAATTGGCGTAAAATCGGTGTAAAATCGGTGGGTGTAAAATCGGTGTAAAATCAGTATAAAATCGGTGGGTGTGAAATCGGTGTAAAAACAGTATGAAAAATGCAGAATTACACCGTGTACTTCTGGTGTAATAATGGACGTAGAATGGTGTTACGCCTAAATGCGACCAAATTTACACCATTATCATACCTCACCAAAAATACACCAAAAAAACACTCATAATAACGGTGTATATGGATCCGCTAGGGGTCGGCTAGTTTCTTCCCAAGCGCCGCCTGGCGACTATAACCTAGAGTACGTCGATCGCTGTGAATTCTTGCTGTCTAGCGCTGGTCGCTCTTCTCTCATTTTTATTGTCGTAGGAATAGAGCAATTGAGCTGATTGAAGAAGGAGACGAACAAAATTCTGCCGAGGAAACGGGCATCGGAAACATTCAAATAATCATATCTCAGCTCCCCGTGTACCGATTACATCGGAATTGGGCTCTAATGAAAGCTTATTACGCCCATGTCCGAAGATAAATATTTCAAACCCATGTATGAAGCGAGGCGGAAGAAGGACGATTAAATAATTTTCCCCACTGCCCGGTTCGTTCCCGTTCGGGTAAAGAGACTCGGAGAGTCTCTGCGCCGTGCATTAAAATTTTTTTTAATGTACTTGGCGCGAGACTCTACCGAGTCTCTTGATAATTTTGATTAGCTTTACAACTTATCACCATGTAGAGGTTACGTGATCCCGTGCTATACGCACAAAAACCTTTGTTCTTAATTAAATTATATCTTTTTGTATGCTATATATTGTTGGAAATTGTTCAACAGATATAATAATTTTGATTAGCTTC
>JAEUYN010001850.1:0-23514 GCA_018257835.1 Euura lappo
ATACAAAAGTCATCGAGTCTGAGAATAACCTACAAAAAAGATTGTTAAAAGAGATGATACACATATCGACAAATGATACCGTTAACAAACGAACTGATATACAAAATCTAAACCATTTGTACTTGAGCCTACTTGAATTGAAATAACCGCCATACAGATCGATATGTGTATCACCTCTTCGATACCTTCGACTCATCGAACGACTTTCAATCGAACCTTCCAAAAGATATATTAATCACTTCCTCCGCAGTCGTCAAACGAGACGCACGAGCTAGGTTGTCGCTGTAAGTTACACACATTTCAAAAGATATTAATTAACAATAAGTAAATATTAGCAGACTTAATTCTGATAGATTATATTAGGATAGCAATCACTATTTGTAATATTAGGAATTAAACATTATCTGTAAAACATAAATTTTGTATTATAGCCTGAAGATGGCCGGCCGGGCCCGGCCGAAACGTCGGTCTTTTTAATACATTAAAAAGTCAATAATTGACCTTCTCCGAAGAATCTCTCCTTGATTACTCCACTGGTCATGAATCAACATTATTATATATCGTTCTATATTATATAAAGATATCGCCGCCGTGTCAAGATTTCGAAGGTCGACGACGACCCCCCCCCTACCCCCCCCTACCCCCCCGAGGCGGACCCCTGTAGGTTACCCAGAATCCGTTCTATATTATATAAAGATATCGCCGCCGCCGCCGCCGTGTCAAGATTTCGAAGGTCGTCGACGACCTAACCTAACCTAACTTAACCTAACCTAACCTAACCTAACCTAACCTAACCTAACCTAACCTAACCTAACCTAATCCCCCAGAGATTACCCATAATCCCCCACGAACACCCGAAGTCTTCCGGAAAGACCCGAAGTCTTCCGGAAAGATACGAAGTCTTCCGGAAATACCCGAGGTCTTCCGGAAAGAACCGAACCGAAATCGTCATAACAGGTCATGTCAGGTCATGACAGGTCATGTCAGGACATGTCAGGTCATAACAGGACATGTCAGGTCACAACAAGTCATGTCAGGACAGGACTGTTAAAAACGGTAAAAAAAACCAATTACAATTAGTATATGAATCATGGGATCCTAATCTTTCAGTAATCCGTGCAGAAACCTCATGTCAGGCGTAACAGGTCATGTCGGGTCATGTCAGGTCATAACAGGTCATGTCAGGACATGTCAAGTCATGATACAGAAAACTGTTAAAAACTGTAAAAAAAACCACTCACACTAAGTATATGAATCATAGGATCCCAATCTCCCAGTAATCCGTGCAGAAACCTCATTCGGCGCGCAGGGGGGCGAAGCCTCCCTAGTATATATATATATATATACTAGGGGGGCTTCGCCCCCCTGCGCGCTTCGCGCGCCAACCCCCCGATTCGGATTTTGTACACACCATGTACAAAATATTACTGAATACAACCCGAATCGGGGGGTTGGCGCGCGAAGCCCCCGAATGAGGTTTCTGCACGGATTACTGGGAGACTGGGATCCCATGATTCATATACTATATATATATATATATATATACTAGGGGGGCTTCGGTATATATATATATCGCTCTATATTATATAAAGATATCGCCGCCGCCGCCGCCGCCGCCGCCGCCGCCGCCGCCGCCGCCACCGCCGTGTCAAGATCCCCCTCCCCCTCCCCCTCCCCCGGCTCCACCCCTCCCCTCCCCTCCAGAGGAGCCCTCCCCTCCTCCCCTCCCTCCCCTCCCCCTCCTCCCCCTCCCCCTCCCCCGGCTCCACCCCTCTGCCCTTTCGAAGGTCGACGACGACGACGACGGCGACCCCCCCCTCCGAGCCGACCCCGTAGATTACCCAGAATCACGTCAGGTCATTTCAGGCGGTAACAGGTCATTTCAGGTCACGTCAGGACATAAAAGGTCATAACAGGTCATGTCAGGACATCTTGAACGGATGTATACACGTATAAAATGGTCAGGGCAGGTCACGTCAGAATATTATCGTTTCCACACCACTATAAGTGCATTATCGTTTCCACACCACTACAAGTAACAGGTCATGTCAGGACGTGTCAGGTCATGACAGGTCATGTCAGGACATGTCAGGTCATAACAGGACATGTCAGGTCACAACAGGTCATGTCAGGACAGGACTGTTAAAAACGGTAAAAAAACCACTCACAATTAGTATATGAATCATGGGATCCCAATATTTCAGTAATCCGTGCAGAAACCTCATGTCAGGCGTAACAGATCATGTCGGGTCATGTCAGGTCCAATAACAGGTCATGTCAGGACTTGTCAAGTCATGATACAGAAAACTGTTAAAAACTGTAAAAAACCACTCACACTTAGTATATGAATCATGGGATCCCAATCTCCCAGTAATCCGTGCAGAAACCTTTCGCGCGAAACCACTATAACCGAGATCACACTTTTTCATTCCATACAGAATTTTCAATTTCTTCTTTTTGACTTTTTTCACCATGTACAAAATATTACTGAATACAACCCGAATCGGGGGGTTGGCGCGCGAAGGGCGCAGGGGGGCGAAGCCCCCCTAGTATATATATATATATACACTATATATATATACTGTATATATATATATATACCTAGTATACATACATATATATTCGCGCGCCAACCCCCCGTTCGGTGTTTATATTTGTGGTCATTTTTTTATTTATTCATGTAGAAAGTAATATAGTTTTTTGTTAAGGAAGTACCTCTACGACAGTCAATAAAATTTTGTTCAAGTTCGCGTAATCAGTCAGTGCGCATAAGTTTGAATAATTTTGAACGCAGGGGGGCGAAGCCCCCCTAGTATATATATATATACTAGGGGGGCTTCGCCCCCCTGCGCGCTTCGCGCGCCAACCCCCCGTTCGGTGTTTATATTTGTGGTCATTTTTTTATTTATTCATGTAGAAAGTAATATAGTTTTTTGTTAAGGAAGTACCTCTACGACAGTCTCAATAAAATGTAGTTCAAGTTCGCGTAATCAGTCAGTGCGCATAAGTTTGAATAATTTTATCCTCAAAACTCATCATTTACTTCAAAATGCGTAATATTAGCACTGAAGTGATTGAGATCGTAAATAATATTTGTGAATATTAAAAAAGTAGGACTCTTCTTCAATCTGCGGGACAACAGTTTCGGTTAGGACTGTCCGCAGACCGACCTTTGAATGGGTTAACGTAAAAGAACGCAGTTGCGCAAGTGTGAGGCAAGACCGACTATGAGAGGGAATCGACGATATTTCGAACTTTCCACGTCTATATTTTCGAATATGAACGGTAAAGAATTGTGAAATTTTCAGAGAATATCCCGGTAGTAGCCCTTTGTACCTGCGTGTTTTTTTGTGAAATTACTGACGATGGTTCGAGCACCAGAAAAGAAAACGTGGCAGTTACGTGCGTTACGCGCGTTACGTGTAAGGATTGCTGATTTTGATTGCAATTATCTCACGTATGAAACGGTCAGTCCCATTAGAATTGCACAGACATTTGGATAGCATCTGAATCAATACGTGGGCGAAGTTTCAGAGATTTCTACTACCTTACTTTCGTGAAGTTGAAATTGTGCTATACCTATGTTTGAAAATTTTGTAGACTCATTAGTAATTTAAAACTTTCATCGATCTCGATATAACCACATAATACATATGTATATCGATTTATCGGATTCGATATCTATATAAATCAATGTATTGGATTCGTTATCGATATGTCGAGATCGAGATCGTAATACATATATCGATGTATCAAATTCGGAATCGATATTGTATATCGACACATGGAATTGTATACATATAGATGTCTCAGATTCGATATAGATATATCGGTTCAATAATAGTAGGTACATCGATCTGAAAATCGGAATGAAAAAAGAGTGATTTTTTTTTCAAAGTTGCTATGATGTGTGCTACGCACACAAAATAGGATAGGCTTGTACAGGGTTTCTAAGTGATTCTTTATATGAACGGGGTTCACATAGGGGTTCTGAGGTATTCTTGAAATGTACGGGGTTGACATAGGGGTTCTGAAGTATTCTTGACATGTACGGGGTTCACTTTGGGGTTCTGAGGGATTCTTGACGTGTACAGGATTTACATAGGGGTTCGAAGGTATTCTGAACATGTACGGGGTTCACATGAGGGTTCTGAGGCATTTTTGACATGTACGGGGTCCACATGGGGGTTCTGAGGGATTCCTGACGTCTACGGGGTTCACATGGGGTTTTGAGGGATTGAAATCCTGTCATGTCTTCGATTTACTTCGGGTATTTCCGGAAGACTTCGGGTATTTCCGGATGACTTTAGGAATTTCCGGAAGACTTCGGGTCTTTCCGGATGACTTTAGGAATTTCCGGAAGACTTCGGGTATTTCCGGAAGACTTCGGGCATTTCCGTAAGGCTTCGGGCATTTCCGGAAGACTTCGGGCATTTCCGTGAGACTTCGGGCATTTCCGGAAGACTTCGGGTTTTTCCGGAAGACTTCGGGTATTTCCGGAAGTCTTCGGGTATTTCCGGAAGTCTTCGGGTATTTCCGGAAGACCTCGGATATTTCCGAAAAGTGGGGACGGAGAAGGGGTAAGGGATTCTGGGTAATCCATGAGAATTCTGAGAAATCCTTGGGAATTCTGGGTAATCCGTGGGAATTCTATGGCGTTTTTATGGGGTTCTATGGGGTTCTATGGGTATTTTTATGGGGTTTCTATGGGGTTTTTATGGGGGTTGATGGGTTTTTCATTAGGTCTCATAGGTATTTTTATGGGGTTTTCATGGGGTTGTCATGGGGTTCTATGGGGTTTTCACGGGGTTTTTATGGGGTTTTTATCGGGTTCTATGGGTTTTTCACGGGGTTTTTCTGGGGTTGTCATGGGGTTCTATGGGGTTTTCACGGGGTTTTTATGGGGTTTTTATGGGGTTTTCATGGGGTTCTATGGGTTTTTCACGGGGTTTTTATAGGGTTGGATTCCTGAAAACTCCGGGAAATCCCCGTGGATTCTCGGAAATCCCAGGAATTCTGGGAAAACCCAGGATTCCTGGGGAATTATATACAGAGGAGGGGGAGGGGAGGGGGAGGGGGAGGGGGGGATCTTGACAGACGGCGTGGTGGTATGGGCAGCGGCGATATATCTTTATAATATAGGACGATAATATAGCAGACGTCAGCTGACTCATGAGCGTGACTCTGATTGATACCCAATGGATTTTTGTTCGTTTGTCAGTAAATGATGCCTCTAATTTTTGAAAATTCTCCGACATTTGAAGGTCGTGGTGACTAAATATCGTCAAGATGATTTAAAATCGCTGATTTTTTGTATTCAGGGACTTCGAAACACACGTTTGTCATAGATTAACATGGGATGAGTCGCTATCATTTTTCACTTTGATTCACAAAATATCAAAAATTTAATCGTGAGCAGGTAAAATAAAATAAAAGAAATTTGATTTTCTTGTTGGTTCAAGAGTAAAACGCCAAAAACGATCGTTGATTGCGTTTTTTTTTTTCGAATCAAGCATCGTTTTTGGCGTTTTACTCTTGAACCAACAAGAAAATCAAATTTCACCAAGACAAAGTTTCTTTTTGTTTTATTTTTTACTACAAAAAACCATGATTAGAATTTTTTTGATATTTTTGTGAAAAATCAAAAATTGAAAAAAAAAATGTTAGCATTTTCATCCCATGATCGGTCTATGACCAAACGATGTGTTTTCGAGTCCCTGATTCTACAAAAAAAAAATCAGCGATTTTAAAAATGTCCATCTTGATGATGATATTTGAGGTCACCATACGACCTTCAAAAATTTCGGAAAAATAAAAAAAAATTAGAGGCATCATTTTTGACCAAAACGAACCAAAAAATCCATTGGGCATCGAAATCCCATAGGGTCACGCTCATGAGGGGTCGGTTTGACGTGGCATGCCCCATATATACTAGGGGGGCTTCGTAGTATATACAGGGTGTTTCCTTTAACTCTGTCAACACTTTTAGGGTATGTTGGGGCTGCCTAGACGAGCATTTTGAGGTAAGGCAACCATGGTCAGAAACTCATCTTAACGGCTGTGGAGGGCTTTGAAGGATATGGTACCGCGCGCTTGTTCATAGTAATAAATCAGATGTGATCACTTTCGACACAATATTTTATTTACAAAGTTCTTGTGTAAGATCAACAGAACGATAATCTTTGAAGAAAACAATAAACAATCAGAAAGAAAAACAAATCAATGAATGAAACATTGCGTCGAAAGTGATCACATCTGATTCAATCAAGGTGTCTACTCAAGTCAGGATCTAAAATTCCCTGAAAATTCCACGATATTCCAGGGAAATCTTTAATTTTTCCAGGCGTATCGAGATACGATTTTTATTGTTGTTTCCTAAAATACACTAGGCACCTTTTTTTTTCAATTTAATACTGGTGCCCAATATTCCCCAATACTCCTTGTAAAACCCAATATTCCCTACAAATTTCGGGAGGAGAAAAAAAATCTTTGAGATTTTCAACCAGGTTTTTCAAGGACGTAGACACCCTGTCAATACACTTATGCAAACAAACGCGCGGTACCAAATATTTCAAAGCCCTCCACAGCCGTTAGGATGAGTTTCCGACCACGGTTGCCTTACCTCAAAATGCTCGCCTAGGCAGCCCCAACATACCATAAAAGTGTTGACAGAGTTAAAGGAAACACCCTGTATATATATATATATATACTAGGGGGGCTTCGCCCCCCTGCGCGCTTCGCGCGCCAAGCCCCCGAATGAGGTTTCTGCACGGATTACTGGGAGATTGGGATCCCATGATTCATATACATATAAGTGTGAGTGGTTTTTTGTTACAGTTTTTAACAGTTTTCTGTATCATGACTTGAGGTTTCTGCACGGATTACTGAGAGATTGGGATCCCATGATTCATATACTAATTGTGAGTGGTTTTTTACCGTTTTTAACAGTCCTGTCCTGACATGACCTGTTGTGACCTGACATGTCCTGTTATGACCTGACATGTCCTGACATGACCTGTCATGACCTGACACGTCATGACCTGACACGTCCTGACATGACCTGTTATGACGACTTCGGTTCGTTTCTTTCCGGAAGACTTCGGGTCTTTCCGGAAGACTTCGGGTTTTTCCGGAAGACTTCGGGTCTTTCCGGAAGACTTCGGGTCTTTCCGGAAGACTTCGGGTGTATTTCCGGTGTTCGTGGGGGATTCTGGGTAATCTCTGGGGTTTTCCGGGAATTCGTGGGGGATGAGGTTAGGTTAGGTTAGGTTAGGTTAGGTCAGGTGGGGGATTTCGTGGGGGTTCTGGGTAATATCTGGGGTTATCCCAGAATTCGTGGGGTATTCTGGGTAATCTTGACACGGCGGCGGCGATATCTTTATATAATATAGAGCGATATATATATATATACAGAGTGGAGGGGAGGGGAGGGGGTGGGGGATTCTGGGTAACCTACAGGGGTCCGCCTCGGGGGGGGGGGTCGTCGTCATCGTCGACCTTCGAAATCTTGACACGGCGGCGGCGGCGGCGGCGACGGCGGCGATATATTTATATAATATAGAATATATATATATGTGGGTGGGGAGGGGAAGGCGGGGAAAGGAGGGGAGGGGGAGTGGGCAGGTGTGGGGGACTCTGGGGAACCTAGATGGGTCCGACTCGGGGGGGTCGTCGTCGTCGTCGACCTTCGAAATCTTGACACGGCGGCGGCGGCGGCGGTGGCGGCGATATCTTTATATAATATAGAACGATAGATTATAGCATAATGACGTTCATGCAGTGTATAATATTTGAAAATAGAACTGGTAATAGATATTTTCGAATTGTCTTATTTACCTGCGCATGCAAAGTCTTATGAGAGATTGAAAAGATATATGGAAAATAAATTGAAAAAAGAAAAAAAAAATGTGCGGGGACGCGAACCGCGAACCTTCAGCGTTCCAGTCCGTCGTCTTACCGCCTCAGCTACGCCAGCTCTTGGTAGTCCAGTCGGAATGTACATAAGGTCTATTCTTTCCGGCTACCCTAATGAAAATTTTTCTACAGGTCAATTGAATGCCCAGGAATGGATCCTGAAATAGGCGGCTCAATGGAAGGTCGTTTCTGTTGGTTAAAAATTATTAACAATTGAAAACGCTCGATTTCAACGCTATCTTTTTATTCATCGAGTTTAGGGAAAAAAGTTTCAGACAAAAGTTGTAGATCTTATCATTTTAAACAAAACTGATCCTATGTAAAAACCACGTCGCATTGTTGGTTTAGCTGTAAATTGCAAGAGAAGAAAAAAACTCGATTCTTTTGTTTATTGCATGCAGATCACAGAATTATAAAAAGCACACTATTTGCAACCCACTCGTGATATAGGACCATCTTTCCTCAAGAGAAGTGCGCACAGTGAGCGAGGCTATGCCACATGGTTTAGCAACAATGAATTTTCTCCCGAAATCCGCCCTTCCTCCATAGATTTTGTCACGATGACCTGACAGAGTGCAAAAAAATCGTGGTGGTAGTTTTGACTACCCCCTTTCCGGGTCTGATAAAAAAAACCCAATTTTTTTTCACAAAAGGCAGGTTTTTCGCGGAAATAAAATTTCGGCTTTTAAACAATTAGTGATAACTTTGTCAATTTTTCGCATACCGAAAATATTCTTCAGAGATCTAATAGGTATTTTTGAGACGCTAATTTTGAAAAAAAAAAAAAAACATTCCTTAATCTCAATTAGAACCGGAGATAGACATGTTTACCCATTAATTCACTGCCGTTGATCTAAGCGACATTTTCGGATGAATCAAAATCGTACGTGTTCCTCAGACATACCGGTATGACATACAGTTTGTCACACATCCCTCCTGTGAATTTATTTCGTTGCAACGACTGGTTGAACACAGCCGCGCGGTCGAGATTGCACCGCCGGCCGGCTTAGTCCCGGCGGGCCGCGCGGTGGGGAGACGCTCGGCCAATCACGTTCGGCTCCGCGCGGCAAGGTTAACAATTTGAATAACTCCGCTAATAATGGTCGTAGAAACTTGTTTTTTTTTTCAATTCGGGCTACTTTTTCCTCACCAATCCGATGATGATGTCCAAAATGAGCCGTGACCGATACTCGACCGAGTAAATGTTTTTTTTCGCACTCAGCTGGTGGTAATGAAAATACATGTTGCTTGAGATATGTATATGTAGAATGTTTAATATGTTCATGTCTAATAATAGTACCTGTTGATTACATTGATAATTATTTGTAATCTTTAAAATATTTTCACATATATATTTTTTTCTTTGTGACAGGCTCACTCTTACAATCATTATCATTTTCACTGTAAAACCTATTTACAGATTTTTTTGTGACAAGCTCACTTCTATATTAATTATTATTTTCAAACTCCAAATCCTTTATACACTTCTTTATTTTGTGACAACCTTACTCCTATATTAATTATTCTTTTTAAACTATAAAACATTTAGGTTCAAACCCGGGCGGGGGGAATTTTTACTCGAAGAATTAAAAATAAAAATTTGATTTTTCTATAGGTTTTTTTCGGTCCCACCAAGGTTTGCACGCTCGAATAGAGGAAGAATCTCTCCTTGGTGGGTACCAATAACTAATTAATTTGGTTCGCCTCGTCCGATAAATTCAAATATGTGAATGTATAAAACATTTATGTATTTCTCGTTTCTTGTCACAAGCTTACTCCTATACTAATTATTATTTTGAAACTCTAAACATTCATATATTTTTTGTTTTTTTAGACGAGCTTACTTGTATATTTATCATTATTTTTCAACTCTATAACATATTTACATTCTTTTCGGTCTTTTCGCGACAGGCTCACTCTCCTCGGTATCTGCATACGAATACCCTAGCGCAACATCGTCGTCACTTTCGTCATTCAATATTAGCAGATCGTTATCGATATCCTCGTCATCGCTTAATAAAATTTCCGGTTCTTGAACGTTCGAGTAGTTCTGGCCGTTACAAGTTTTACAAAGAATGGTGCATTTTAATCCGACCTTACGGCACGAGCATCTACCCGTGCAATTGCTCTCGTCGCAACTGCAGGAAATCAATTCTAGCAAGCCTTTCGGGATAGGATCCTTGCGCATCATTATCGGCACCAAGATGTCATTGGACTTTTTCCACCCCCATTGCATCGGGTCGCGAAAGTGGTCACCCTGTCAGACCCGTGTTTGAAGGTACGTCCTGAGGCAATGTTCGTTCAACGCATCAACAGTCGGTGGCAGAGTGCCCAAATCAAAAGTAGTTTTAAGGCTCGATTTGACGAAGCACTTGTATCTGAAGGATTCCAGAGAATCATTGTCCTTGTCTTTGGCACCATATAAAGACAGAACGATTTTTTGCCCAGCTGCGTACAGCAAATGTTTTAAAGCATTTTCTTCGTTAAAAACCTCAGCTAATCTCCTCAGAGTAGAATTACCTTTTAAAAGTCGCATTAATTTCGATTTTCCCTGCTTGTATAGCGCCGAAGTCGTGTCGCAACCGGTAAAAGCATGAATAAAACAGATAAGATGTATCTCGGGACACTTAAAACTATCGACGGAGTAGATTTTCTGCTCCACATTTCCTCGGCTAGGTTTCAATACGTAAATATTCTTCCTATCTTTTGCTATCTGTGATAATATCACAAGCAGGTCGACGTCTTCGCCTACGACATACACCGAGACATAATCATCTGAAACCCTGATCGCCGTGTTTATAATTAATGTATCTGCGTCCTCGACAGCTTGCTCTACAGTAAATCCCTCTTTACGCAACCTATTGGTGAGAATGCCTATCAGATGCAGCTTATTTTTATCATTCTACAAAAATTTGTCCTGTGATAAAGTAGACGGCAGATTTTCATCGCAGACCACTTCTGGAGCGCTAATAAGCGTTGACCTACGCGAACGCTCTGCAGTCTTGGTATACTTTCCCTCCCCCCCTTCCGGATATCCGTCGAAAACTACGATAGAATTCTTTGAATAATTTCTCGTCAGGTAATCAAGGTAGCGAGTCAAGATTTCGTTGAACATTTCTTTCTGATGCCATACGACCTTGTGCAAAAGAAATCCACCGTCAATCACATAAATAACATTGCCTCTCATTGCAGGGGGGTCCATGGGTGTGAAAGAATCGTACAGCTTTGATTTCACGTTTTTTCTAAATCCTTTTTCGGTGAACATGGATAAAGGAATCGGTGCCATTTCGTGAGTAACATGCATCTTCAGTTCATCGTCGGACGTTTTGAGAACACAGATTCTTTGAAATAATAAACACGGATCGATTGTAACAGGAATATCCGAGACTTTAACACTTGAAACCAGTGCCTTTAGCGGAACAACTCTATTCCTACGTTTGTATTTCAAGGTTCCGAAATAATTTTGTATTCCATCTGAGCCTGCCTTCATCATTTCACCCATGCACCGCAACCCTACTTCTAGAGCTTGGTGGCAGTTAATATTATCGTTTTTACTACATTTCACGCCAGTACTAAGGGATATTAGACCTTCTGTTTCTGGAAAAGGATTGTGATTCGCGAACCATTGCGTAATTTTTCCAATATCCCCGATATCTCTCGCTATCTCTCGCTATACGCGTAGCTCGTGCATCAACATGCTATTCGGTCGTGGCTAGAAAAACTTAACAAAACTCTGTAAGCGCATCCAGTAAGTCTATTAAAACTGGTGTTGACATTAACCATTTAGATATAACGCTATCGGTCATTCCTCTACCTCGGGTTGGCCCACCAATATCTTTAAACGCTTTCATTAAGAATTTCTCGATTGTCTTATCTGACCAAATTCCGCTCCAAAATTAGTCAGTCCGCCGTATGGTAAATCCCCGGTTGACAAACTGTTCGTATTCTGCTTCGTCCATTCGTTTTTCCAAACTATACATGTCCTGCAGATATAAGTGCGCAGATTTGGCGTACAAAAAATGGCCACTTGCGTGGAAAAAGGGCAACATCTTTTGCACTGTATAGAGGTGCAACTGCCAATTGCTACTTTTTTCTGCCTCAATGAACATTTTTAACAACGAAACCATTTGTACGTACTGGACCCATAGTTTTGCAGTTTCGCTTCTTCCCGAAAAATTGTTGAGCGTTTCAATGAATTTGAGTTTTATATTATTGAATTCTGCGTCCGCACCAATGGTTTCGAAAATGTTCTTGGACTGTTTCAAAAGTGTTGTCAGCTTCGACGATTCTTCATCTGTGAAGTTTGTTGAACCGAGAATGACTTGGACTAGCGTGCAATGTACTAAAATGTGGGCCCGCACCGCTCTAGAATAAGCATATCCTGCTAACATTTTGTCAGCGGAAGCCGATGCGTAAAACGCGGAAAACAGTTCTTTCAGTCCGCTACCATCCATTATGTGACCAATAGACCCCAAAAATGACATTATGAGATGGAAGCCTCCTAATCTGACTACAACGTTTTTCAGTTTGGGATCCGCGGTAGAATGTAAGATTTCGTTGGCCTTCCAATACAAAGGCTGATCAAACGTCACGAACGTTGTTTTCTGTTCCTTGCTTTCAATTCTTTCTGCTGCCAGACAAAGAACTGTGTAAATCGTATCGTAATTGCTCGGGGGATGATTCAAACAAGGAAGATAAACAATACGTGATCTTGTGTAGGGTCTGTCTTGAGTTAAATTTTCCATAAATCCGTTCCACCCTTTTACGTCAATTGAAAGTACCTTATGATTATAAATCCATAAAAAGTCAGTAGAAGATATGTCCAAATTATAACTAAAATTCGGATTAATAAGATCGAAATCCATAATCGGGACATTTCCAAGCCCTGCCTTCTTATACCCATGGAATACTTTCAAAGGAAGTGTACCATACGAACCTAAGGTATCTCTTGTAGGAATTGCTTTCAATTTCGGGACTCTGAAGTCGCAGGATACAGCTGAAGCTGGAGTAACGCATTCAATGCCACCCATTGCGTGAAATGTGTGTAAACCGTCGATGGTATTAACATTATGATCAGCGTTGTCGAAGACGAATTGTGAAAACGATTCGGGATCGATGACTACATTATTCGGCGCAGAGACTACCGATGCCTCAAATAACAGAGCTTCGTCATACGAGCAACAGAATCCTATTGACGACAAAATATTTAATAAAGACCTAGAGCCGAATTTTTTGTTCAAAACTGCACCCAGACCAATTTTGAGGGATGATAGGAAACTGCGCGGGCGAACACAACTAATGACCGCATGTGCGATGCCTACTATTTTAGACAGGAATTTATCTGCTGATTCCGTTCCACGTTTACCACTTAAAATTACGCTGTCTAGGAACAACCGCAATGTATTAGGTATATCAGTTTCAACGTCTTTGAAAAAAAAATTAGGAGACGGATAAGTTTCTGTATCGTATTTCTGGTCACGAATGTCTTCGGTTCTGATCTTTGCGGCTGCTTCTACTATTTTGATGCGATCTGACTCTTTGTTCTGCGAGTCTTGAAAGTTTTTCAGCAAAACTCGGTTACAAGTGTCCCGTAAATAAATTATCGGTTCTGAACCCTTGTTTGACGTGATTACAATATCATTGCCAAGCTGATCGTACAGTTTCTTTTTTAGCCATTGGGTATTCGCAACTTCACCTTCGTATTCCGCGATGATTTGATTGAGCGAAAAACTTCGATATAGCTTTTGATCAGGTCAATCACATGCGGAATATCTTCTGATGATCTGTCAGTAGCTGATTTGGAATGTAAGAACCGCAGACTGCAACTATTGTGGTAGCGAGCTTGTACAGCAATCAAACTCGTCACTGAAGCTATACGGTCCAGAACTTCCCTGCCCCATTTGTCTGAACGTCCAGCTGCTACGCGCAGAATAGTCTTCTGCAGTTCGTCTGAAGCAACATTTCTCACAGGTGCTCGCTTTGATACATTTTTCTTCTTAGCTTGATTTTTTATAAAATTTTTGCCAGCATCCTTGCCACAAAACAGACAGTTTTCGAGAAAGTCGAAAATACTGGAAGTAGCGCGCGTGGACGTACTTCCGACTTGCGCGTCTCGTCGATCTTTACACGCTTTAATGTTACTGGCGCCGGTGTAGGATTTGTAACATTTTTCATGAACAGTCACACATTCTTTGTCCTGCAACTTATAAGTATAGAGTTTCTTATCTCTTCTTTCCTTGCTGGCGGAGATTAAAGTTTCAACAGCTCTCCTCTGTCGGGTGATAACCGTTTGTCCATTTTCCTGAAATAACTGTTCCTCACAGATGAAACAAATTTCGGCAGCCATTTTCAGAATTCAGTATTTTCCGTAGGGGCGTACATGTCCGCAGATTCAAGAATACTTGGAGACAATCTGTAATACATAATTTTCAATTTAACATTCTTTTTTATCAATATTGACGGTACTATGTTTTTTCAAATGAGATCGTGTCAAACAAGCAAATATTTTCACTCACCAAAATGATGGATATCCAGAGATTCCGAGATATAATGAGAATTCTTCATACGCTGCGTTTGCAGTTAACTGACTCGCAGGCGTTCTGTAATGCATATTTGTTATGGTTTCTTACATTTGACCTCGTTTTAAATACACTGTCGTCTGGCATTATTTTTACATGACGTAATAAAATTAACACCTACCGAGCAAATTGATTTTTGAGGTGTAGCACCTTAAAATTCGCGTTGCACTGTATTAGCTCACAAACGACTGTCGCACTAAGAGCCTAACCCGAGAATGACGCACCGCGAGGCCTGAAGGACCCCACTCTTCTCCGTGCCCTTCTAAGAACGAACATCTGCTTCAAATTACAACGGACCCAGCGGCTTAAACCTGCTAGGGATCGCTAGAAAAATTTCTCCTACCTGAATATACCTGCGATGCCCAGGTGCACGTATAGTATTGCATGTTCTTCTGAGAATATCCATACCAAGTTAGTACACAAAGTATGAATAAGTCAAGCCCAATTGACACTGATAATATTAATGAACAATCATACGAAAAATGGTAAATTATTTATAGCAACTTTTAGGTGAAATATGAAAAAAAAAACATTTACTCGGTCGAGTATCGGTCACGGCTCATTTTGGACAGCATCATCGGATTGGTGAGGAAAAAGTAGCCCGAATTGAAAAAAAAAAACAAGTTTCTACGACCATTATTAGCGGAGTTATTCAAATTGTTAACCTTGCCGCGCGGAGCCGAGCGTGATTGGCCGAGCGTCTCCCCACCGCGTGGCCCGCCGGGACTAACAAGGGGAGGCTCAGATGGGTTCATCGAGTTAGGGGTACGGACTTCGCGTGGTTATAGTGTGGACAGGTACTAAGAAAAACCCACAAGAGACAGCCGCCAACTTTTGGGTACATGACCTTATGGTCAATAACTGTTGGTGAAAAAAAAAAAAACAGCCGCCAACTCGGCCCGGTTGCCGAGAAATCGCGGGTTGAAAACTTCGAACTAATTTTTTTCTCTTTTTTTTCTTCAAATTTCCAATTTAATATTACTTCTAATTCTTTCAGTATTATTCTAATTCAAAAATTACCAATTTTTGTATTATTAGCGAATACGTGAGCCACAATTTTACGATCACTTTCGTTTTTCCTTGAATGGAGTGACGTGTAGGAAGTGTTTCAATGGAATACCAGGAAATATATGTTGACAGTAAATACAAGAATTTGCTTTATTATTCGAAAATCGGGATACTTTATGAATGTACCACGAAATTAGTTCACGTAAACCACGTGTTCATATTTCATGGAAGTTTTTGGACAAGATAATAACAAATTTATACCTGCCGATCCGATTGGGACATTGATTTGCCGAAATTGACGGAGGGTCCGCGAAATCGTAAAATTGTGGCTCAAGTATTCGCTAATAATACAAAAATTGGTAATTTTTGAATTAGAATAATACTAAAAGAATTAGAAGTAATATTAAATTGGAAATTTGAAAAAAAAAAAAAAAATTAGTTGGAAATTTTCAACCCGCGATTTCTCGGCAACCGGGCCGATGGCGGCTGTCTCTTGTGGGTTTTTCTTAGTACCTGTCCACACTATAACCACGCGAAGTCCGTACCCCTAACTCGATGAACCTATCTGAGCCTCCCCTCGTAAGCCGGCCGGCGGTGCAATCTCGACCGCGCGGCTGTGTTCAACCAGTCGTTGCAACGAAATAAATTCACAGGAGGGATGTGTGACAAACTGTATGTCATACCGGTATGTCTGAGGAACACGAACGATCTTGATTCATCCGAAAATGTCGCTTAGATCAACGACAGTGAATTAATGGGTAAACATGTCTGTATCTCCGGTTCTAATTGAGATTAAGGAATGTTTTTTTTTTCAAAATTAGCGTCTCAAAAATACCTATTAGATCTCTGAAGAATATTTTTGGTATGCGAAAAATTGACAAAGTTATTACTAATTGTTTAAAAGCCGAAATTTTATTTCCGCGAAAAACCTGCCTTTTGTGAAAAAAATTGGGTTTTTTTTATCAGACCCGGAAAGGGGGTAGTCAAAACCTACCACCACGATTTTTTTGCACTCTGTCAGGTCATCGTGACAAAATCTATGGAGGAAGGGCGGATTTCGGGAGAAAATTCATTGTTGCTAAACCATATGGCATAGCCTCGCTCACTGTGCGCACTTCTCTTGAGGAAAGATGGTCCTATATCACGAGTGGGTTGCAAATAGTGTGCTTTTTATAATTCTGTGATCTGCATGCAATAAACAAAAGTATCGAGTTTTTTTCTTCCCTTGCAATTTACAGCTAAACCAACAATGCTACGTGGTTTTTACATAGGATCAGTTTTGTTTAAAATGATAAGATCTACAACTTTTGTCTGAAACTTTTTCCCCTAAACTCGATAAATAAAAAGATAGCGTTGAAATCGAGCGTTTTCAATTGTTAATAATTTTTAACCAACAGAAACGACCTTCCATCGAGCCGCCTATTTCAGGATCCATTCCTGGGCATTCAATTGACCTGTACAAAAATTTTCATTAGGGTAGCCGGAAAGAATAGACCTTATGTACATTCCGACTGGACTAATTGTGAAAAGTTTAGAACTAGAAGCCTTCAATAAGGAAGAGTTTGACTCTAGAGAACTGAGACAGTCCACCACTGAGATATCCGGTCGCGAAACTGAAATTCAACCGACCCAAAATGAAATAAATTTACTTGACTTTGAAAATGACTCCCCCAGTGCTAGGACGCTGAACGAGAGTAATAGATCAACGTATACTTTAGAATGCTGGTTCTGTAAACGTAAAGGGCACGACGATAAGCATTGCTTCGTTGGAAGGGGGGGCAGTGTAACGAGGGTACCCCCTCGCTTCTTGAAAGTCACTGTATAGATTGGTTATCATCTGATGTTTGAGAAATAGTTGAATCTTCCGGTCGCTTTGGCGACCGGTGTTATTGTGATAAGAGTCTTGTTCCTGACCTTAAAGAGAACTGACGTACAGTCTTTTAATAAACGTACATAACTTTTCCCTGCTACGTTACTTTTCCCTGCTTAAATATCTCGCCTCGTGTGTCAGTTAATTCGGGAGAATCCCTTATTTTTAATAGTAACCGGGTTAGCCCTTTGTTACATTATCATCATCATCATCGTCATCATCATCGTTATCGTCATCGTCGTCGTCATCGTCATCGTCATCGTCATCGCCGTCACCGTCATATAATAATAATTATAATAATAATAATTACTACCTACTACCCGCCATACCCGAGTGGGTATGTCCCCAGAAGCTACTTAAAGCTTGTGCGGGGCGAGGGAGGGGATGGTTACTGATCATCATTATACGTCTGCAGCCGTCTTAAGGCGTTCTATAGATCATCATTATTATTATTATTATTATTATTATTATTATTATTATTATTATTATTATTATTATTATTAGGGGAGACCGGGGCTAGTTGTCACACGGGTTAGTTGTCACAGTGTCCATGTCTCCACCGCTAGATAACAGATCGAACGGTGCGATAGATCAAAGTTGTAGTTCGATGTTTGAAACAAACTAATGTCATTAAATTGAATATCGCATCATATTCGGCCTCGCAGTGATCGATAAACTGAAATCGGACCGGAAAAGTAATTATTTTTCATCTTCTAATATGTTTTTTCTCAGTTTCTAGACTGCCTTGAGAAATTTCGCTACACGATATTCGGAAAGGTTATTCTTAACGCTTTCATTTGATGTACATATTGTTGATATTTGAATGGCGGGTCAGCAAGATGTGCAAATTTTTAAACAAAATAGCGGGTTGGGGCAGGTTGTCACAAAATTATTGGGGCAAGTTGTCACGTGTAAAAACTCACCCCATTTTGACTTAACCATGGTTTTTTGAGTTGAGGTCAACTTTCTCAAGATTATCGGAGTCTGGGTGGGATTTCGCATGGTTTGTGGGGTGTTCGGAGTCTAGGTTGACTGTTTCGTGGTTTCCGGAGACAATACAATGAAACCCGTTTTCGCCATTTAAAATACTCGGGACAACTTACCCCGGGGTCTGTGACAACTTACCCCGCCTTGGGGCAAGTTGTCACACTCCGCGAATTTTTTTGAAAATTCGAAAAAACCTACTTAGACTTGCTTTAGAATAACCAAAAATTTGCTGTAGGTGCGCAAAGGATGCATCTACAATACCCCATCTCAAGATTTGCGAAAAAAAATTTTGGAAAAATTCTAAAAATCAGAGAGTAAAAAGTGTGACAACTAGCCCCGGTCTCCCCTATTATTATTATTATTATTATTATTATTACGGAAAAAAATTGAAATTCCGATTTTCACAACATTTTCAAGATAAAAAAAAAAATAAAAATACGACTCTATACCTCTGCCTTGTCTAGTTTTTTTATGCTGAAACTTGAAAATCTCTCAAAAGAATCGGAATTTTGATTATTCTGTGCGTTTCACAGGATTTCAGTGTTGGTAGAAAAAAAAAATGGCGCATACGTTTTCATTTCCATTTACAAATTTCACCACTTGCGAGTAAATTTTTGGCAATGATAATAATAATTATTATCATATCGTTATTATCATAATAATAATTATTATTATCATAATATTATGATAATAATTGTGATTATTATCACCATCATCATCGTTATCGTCATCGTCGTCGTCATCGTCATCGTCATCGTCATCGCCATCGTCATCGCCATCGTCATCGTCATCGTCATCGTCATCGCCGTCACCGTCATATAATAATAATTATAATAATAATAATTACTACCTACTACCCGCCATACCCGAGTGGGCATGTCCCCAGAAGCTACTTAAAGCTTGTGCGGGGCGAGGGAGGGGATGGTTATTGATCATCATTATACGTCTGCAGCCGTCTTAAGGCGTTCTATAGATCATCATCATTATTATTATTATTATCATTATTATTATTATTATTATTCTTATTATTATTATTATTATTACGGAAAAAATTGAAATTCCGATTTTCACAACATTTTCAAGATAAAAAAAAAAATAAAAATAAAGGGCGTATACGACTTTACACCTCTGCCTTATCTAGTTTTTTTTATGCTGAAACTTGAAAATCTCTCAAAAGAATCGGAATTTTGATTATTCTGTGCGTTTCACAGGATTTCAGTGTTAGTTAAAAAAAAAAAAAATAATAATAATAATAATAATAATAATAATAATAATAATGATAATAATAACAATGCATTATTATAATTATTATGTATGTTTATGTATGTTTATGTATGTTTATTTAATGTTCCCCTCGGGGTTACATGGTTTCCGTCTCCATAACTTCATCGAATACATTACTACTTACAATTGGACTAATTTACAAATTTTTACAACTTATACATATCTTACATTTGTTATAACTATTATTATTCCGAATTATTTCCGTTTGAATTCCCGCTCAGCTGTCATAGCGCTGAACAAGGAACTTCGGTTCGTGAAACGCAGGACCGCGAGACGAAGTTTGGCGAAACGATCTAACATGGCCGCGGCCACCGCTTCATACGGACAATTACAGTCTTTTTCTGGAAACAATTCTGAGGCTTCATCGTTGGGTGAAATGAACAAGTTTTGCGATATATGTGAGTGGAATTATATTGACGAGGGTGCTATTGCATTCGTTTTCGCCCTTGTGATGCGTAGTCCGTGATATGAGTGAAAACAAGTGACGCTCTCACGCTTCGCAACACCAAAAAGGCTTATTTTACTCGATTTTGGTGAGATACAAGTTCATGCAGCTACCAATTTGATACAAATCGTCTAAGGAACCCATTAAACACCCCCCCCGTTCATATCAGGCTTCATTATTTTTTAAATACGGAAAAGACTGAGTCCAGCATGCCCTTAATTCTGTAGAAACGTACCCCTCTCGTAACGATCTTCCAAATTCTGTAGAAACAGACTTTTGGAACCGAATTCTGTAGAAACGAACTTCTGTAATCGAATTCTCTGTTTGCCCTTTTACACGGTAGAAGTATACGTTGGAAGGATCAACTGTGCATTTTTTCAGATTTCACTGACCAAGTATTTTTTTACTACAGCTGGTCAAATAATCAACTTTTAGCCTTTTTTTTATTTTTCAAGCCAACATATAGCGTGAAATCCAGATGAGTAATGAAAAACGTTCTTTTACAAAAGTTTCGCGTACTTCGTTGAAACTTCTGAAAATAAGTGCCTCCCAAAACTGCAGTTTTGGAGAAAAATCTTTGAAAATCTTCAGTAACAAAAAAAGTGCGGTAATCGAATTGGCTGAAATTTTTACACAGCATATCCTTTTCAATGCCAAAAGTTGTCTGAAAATTTCATAGTGGGCCGAGCAGTGGTTCAGAAGATGCATCAACAAATATTCGCACAGTGGTAAGAATTCGGCGATTAGGAGTCGCAAAAAAGTTTTTTCGGCCGCAGTTCAAAAGTTCAAGGGCGATCGCGAGTACGCAAACAAGAATAATAAGTATTGATCTTTAATTTTCGAATCATGGCCAAAAAAAAAGTTTTGCGACCTCATAGTGGCCGAATTCTCGCCACTGTGCGAATATTTGTTGATGTATTTTCTGAACCACTGCTCGGTCCACTTAAAAATTTTCAGACAAACTTTGGCATTGAAAAAGACACGCTGTGTATGAATTTAAGCCAATTCGATTACACTGAAAAAAACGTTCAGTGATTACAGCCAGAATTCTTGTTCGTCCAGCTATATTATATTGGTAAATAGGCGACAACAATACAGTCTAGTTGAAGAATGCATACGGATATGACTGAGGACGTATGGTTGGTGCAAGCTGACTACGAAGCTGTGACAGCTATACTCATATAGCTCGCGTCACGACGGTAGATGTTTGCAATACTAGTGTTTGGCTGAATTGACTATACGCGTTAAGTACAATAACCATTCTAGTATAGCTGTAGCAAGCAAGTGTGCGGCTAGCATAGGTAAACAAATTACTAGCGTTGGCTGACCAATTTGTGCACGGCAAAAATATTTGAATGGCTCAAATCTAATATTTGTATGGCCAGATGAGAGATATTCAAATGTCCGAGGCAAACATATTTGATTAGCTGAATTAGAAATGTTCATTTACGTGGGATTAAGGGATCGTGGGGGGAATTATTCCATCGTGCAGATAAAACTTATTCTTCTATTATACCTCTCTCCTGTCAGCCAAAGTGCCGAGAGGAGTCTTAAAAATAAGTCTTACCTGGACAACAGATTAAATACTTAGATTAATTGAATATTTATAATGCAGAATCTTTTTCAGCTGTCGACATTTATTATATGTAATATTAATGTAATGACATACATTTATTATAAACAAGGAACTTTTTCATTTTTCAATATCAAATTATTTTTCATGTGAATTTAGATGAAGCATGTTTGTTCACACTGATATAATAAAACCAAATCTCATAACTTTTTTAAGTTTAGAGTAATCGGCGAACAAATTTCAGGTAGTTAAGGATGACTAACTCTTTACATTACAATATGTAAAAATATATAAATGACAAATAAAATATGTATACATACGTACAGTAACTATAAATTGCAAATCTTATATAAGTATACAGTATAAAAATAATGGGGATACTACATATAAAAAATTAACATTTTTTCAAAACCTTCTTTTATCACAGCCAGCTGCGTAGTACCAGATACCTTGAACCATGTTCAGAGATAATATGCAGAGGTATAGGACTCAACAAGTCTTCACATTCAATGATCTCACAATATTGTTCAATCGAAGCTTCAATCTGATATGCATATAAATGTTCATGAAATCGAACGACGTCTAAGTTTCCGTATAAAAAATAAATTTTTCTGTCGTCTATTATAATATATTCTATAATACCAAAACTCGGGATTCCATCACTGTCACCAGTACAAATTGCCATACCAGGTTCATAATTTGTTCCCATGGATTTCACCCACTTAACTGCATAAATATTTTTCATCGCAGCTACGATAGATCCCGGCTGTATATTTACAGTTAAATCTTCTATTTCAACGAAATCCCCAGGGCCCAAATTCAAAAGTTCGGAAAAACCTGTTTTGGAAAAAAATTGAAATGCGAGCTTCAATTGATGTCTGATTATTAGGGTCGTACAGGTATTCTTTGCGCAGGCGGATATGTTTGCAGTAAGTTTTAGCTCTTTGTGTTTAGACTCGAAACGCATACACCATAGATGGATCAAAGGTCCACAAGATTTCATTACAGTAGGGTAATGAATCATATGGTGAGCTTTTGGTTTCAGAGGTTTCTTAAAAAGAGATATGTATAAGTCATTGTGTTCTCTTATCAGGGATCCTAATATCATGCAGCATTCCACCTGGATATGTTTGGCAGTAACAAAACACACGATCTTACGCAAAATAATATAAAATTGCCAAACTGAATCATCTTCCGGTACAAAATCTCCTACCATCAGTCCGAAATGTGTTACGAACGTTAACATTTCGGATGCTGACATTTTTATTTTGTTATTGTTTATATGATCCTTAGTAATTCTGCAGGTCGGCTTATTGCCTTCCAATGATCCAAAATCATAATTGAACATACGATCATTTAAATCAGCTAGAGTAAACAGACGTGCAACTTCAGTTAGGTATTTAATTATCTCGAGCATGTCAAAAGTGCAAACTCCTTCTAGTAAGTCGTGCATAATGTCGACTGCCAAATTATCTGTAGTGTGAAAACCTGTCAAAGCATGGAAAACACATTCTTCTTTAAGGCCTGTTAATTTGAAATCATCAAGAACTAAATCGGCTGCGTAAGTAGTTGGATTGCGCATCAGGTCATCGTTTTGCGTACTACTTCGAGATCTCTCTACCTTGTCCATCTTACAAATTCGACAAGAGAACGCACTATTAAAATTTTCAACAAACCCCAACATAGAATTCAATCCTAAATTATCTCCAATTATCAGACTGAGTTTGAAGAAAATTCTCTGTTTACGATTTTCAGATAGGTCAATTTCAATTCCCTCTTCTTGCAAGATTCGTAGCTCATCTATGATTGGTTTGAAAATTGCCTTGTTACCAAATTCTTTTCGATCATTAGCAAT